>VXBZ01002382.1:218701-251449 GCA_013399135.1 Heliornis fulica
TGCAGTGAGGTCCCCACACAGCTTTCTCTTCTCCAGGCTGAACAATCCCAGCTCCCTCAGCCTGTCCTCACAGGGGAGGTGCTCCAGTCCTCTGATCATCTTTGTGGCCTCCTATGAACTCTCTCCAACAGCTCCACATCTCTCTTGAATTTGGGCCCCCAGGTCTGGACACAGTGCTGCAGATGAAGCCTCACGAGGTCAGAGCAGAGAGGGATGATGCCCTCTGTGTCCCTGCTGGCCACCCCTCTGCTGATGGAGCCCAGGATATCATTCTTAATCTACTCCACAGTCTGTATATATGACAGGCATTGTTGCTAGTGTCATTAGTGACGTCACTGAAATAACCATATGTCAAAACAACAATAACAAATGGGTAGTCTGGTATATATATATATATAAAAAAAAAATAAAAATGGCAAAACCAACAGAATTCAGGTATTCCAAAGAAACTAGATAGGTGGGAGGAAAAGCACTGAAACTAGACAGGAGAGAATAAAGAAACTGTATTGGGTTTGTGTGGCAAGGTTTTGATGGGGGGTGGTGACAACAGAGGTGGCTTCTGTGAGAAGCTGCTAGAAGCTTTCCTCAGTACCAGCTGGGTCTAAGATGGACGCACTTTGCCAAGGCAAAGCTCATCAAAGATGATAGTAGTGCCTCTGACATAACATAGTTAAGAAGGAGAAAGAAAAACAAAACGAAGCAGCAGCATTTTACAGCCAGAGAGAGAAGTGAAAACTGCAGTGCATGGGAAGGACTCATGTTGGAGCACTGTCTCTCATGAATGAGACCGTGGGAAGGATTCATTTTGGAGAAGTTTGGGACCCCACGCTGGAGCAGAGGAAGAGTGTGAGGAGTCCTCACCTGAGGAGGAAGGAGCAGCAAAGACAATGTGTGATAAACTGACCATCTTGTGGCTGTAAGGCTCCCTGATGGTTTGCCTTGCTGCCACAGCAGCAGTTAGGCTCCCAGGGCCAAGTTCAAATAGTCCTGCAGCTTTTGAGGTTTTGAGACATTCCTCAGTCAGGATCAGGGGATCATCAGCCCATGCTCCCTTATCAAGTTCTCTTACCGCTCTCCACACTTTTCTAACAAGTCCTTTGTTCCAGAGCGTTACAAACCAGCTTCAGTGTTTGAACTGTTTGTTCAGATCATTTGTTCAAGTTGGTCCCTGACATGGTGAAATGGTAGAGTTCAAGATCCTTAGGGCAGCAAGGAGAGTGCACAGCAGGTTCACTGCACTGAACTTCATGAGAACAGACTTTGGCCTCTTCAGAGGCCTGCTTGGTACCATGGGAATTGTTCAAAGCCAGATTAGATGGAGCTTTGAGCAGCCTGTTCTAGTGGAGGGTGTCCCATTGCAGGGGGGGTGAGTGATTCTGTACCGATGTGAGGAAGAACTTCTCCATGTACAGACCTTCTTCATGGTGAGGGTGACAGAGCACTGGAACAGGCTGCCCAGGGGGGTTGTGGAGTCTCCTTCTTTGCAGATATTCAAGACCAGTCTGGACACCGACCTGTGCGACGTGCTCTAGGGAAGCCTGCTTTGGCAGGGGAGTTGGACTTGATGATGATCTTCCAATCCAAAGAATTCTATAAGTCCATGATTCTGCATGCATGGAGTAAGATATTAACCTCAACAAGAGTTGCCAAAGGTTTCTGGTCTTAAATTGATACTTTGGTCACTGGATGAGAAGAAAAATGAATCACTCTTTAAAAAGAAAGTTGTGTCCCTTCACGATGTCAGGACATGTTTGAGGTATGGTGTTTTTGACAGAAGTCACGTGGTAACATCTGAGGTAAGAAGGATAAGTATAGCCCCATATAGCTGTGTGCAGGATGTCTGGATTACTCTACCTTGTCCTTACATGCACCTTCCTCAACAACAGCCACAGGGAATTAAGCAAGTAGCGGCATCGAGAGGGAAACAGATAACATTTTTCTGTTTCAAAGATGGATGGCTGAGAGGAAGGCTTGTATTCTCCATCACATTTTCCTTTATAGAGACCTTGTTCAAATCTACTTTGTGTCACCATTGACCAAATCATTTTCACCTGAGAAGTGAATGCATGAGAGGAAAGTGGGATTATGCCCTCTTGTTTTTCAGAGTATTCCTGAAAAATGTTCAGTTATGAATGTACTGATTGTGACCCGTTATGCTTGGGTTTTTATTTTTTAAAACTTTTCCTGTTTTTATTGCTTTATTTTAAACAGTATCTTCCTTAGTGAACCTTGAAACAATGGCTGGATAATTTTCATCTTCAGACATGAAAAGTATTACTAGGAAGCAGAAGGATGTCAAGAAGAAGAAAAATAAAAAAGAACAAATGGAGAGGGGGAAGGAAAAATAGCACAACCTAAAAACCTTACAACAAAACTCTTGAGAATTTCAAAAGGTATTTAGCATTAGATTTTTTTTTTTAATTGGGGACAGGGGTAAGCAATGTTTTTCAGGTACATAAAGAAATATAGTTTTTAGATCCTATAGATGAGAATGCTGTAGAAGTTGGGGCACAAAACTGCCAAAACAGGGAATCTGAGTGCCAAAGTTACAAAGGAAATAAGAAATAAAAGGCAGCATCTGCAGACCGGCTCAGTGCCATGGAAGGAGAGATAATCCTGAATTTGAATGGGGAACCAGATCGCAGAAAGGGCCTCATCTGGTCTTCTGCAAACATTTGACTGTCAAAAAACAACTGAGCTGTAAGTTTCCACTTGGTTTTATTGTCAGTCCTAATGAATAGGGTGAGAGAAAATGGTAAAAAAGGGGTAGAGGATGTTACAGAGGCTTTTAAGAGAGGAGGAATTATCCAAGTGTTTGGACAATCCTAAAGGTTTTGGAGTCAGTTGAGAAGGCAGCCTGAAAAGAAATAGAGCAAAATGTATCTCTCTCGTTAATGGACAGCAATTTTTATAGAATCATAGAAAAATTGTAGAGAAGAATGACAGGAAACTTGTTCTGGTGAAGATGTGGAGCACAACCTGGCTTCCTGAGAGAGCAATGTTATCTATGATTCTATGATCTCTTCACAGAATGGTGGGATTTTGGACAGAAAAGAAAGAAAAAGAATGATTTTCTGACTTCAAAAAGGGCAAAGTGTCCAAAGAAAGGTCTAAGGAAAGTTTGGGATATATTATGTTGATCTATCATTGATGACCAGAATGATTTAAGGCTGTTACAGAAGATATGTCCAAGAGTTAGGGCAGTGTAAAAAGTGAGGCAAGATTATGGATGTCACCAAGAAAAAGTGGAATAAAGCCTGATGGGACACTAACCAGGGCTGTAGAAGAGAAACCACTGGGGATAGGAAAGGGGAACTCTGAAGCAGAAGTGTCTGACAATCCCTCAAATGTGAGAATACTAAAATATATATATAAAAAAAAAAAAAACACCAAAAAAACCCAAACCAAAAACCCAAAACCCAAAGATAGGACTGTTGAAAGAAGCTGACAATCAGATATGCAGAAAAAAAAAGATAAATCTCCATTTAGCCTTTGTACAATAGTTTTCCAAGAGATATAAAAAAACAATACCACTGAAAGCACAGAAAATGGCAAAGAATAAAGCATGGAGTGAATATTTATTAAAGGTAGAAAAAGTCTTGTACCATTAGAGATTTGTCTAGAGATTGGATGTTGTCCTCCTGCCACTAGCTGTTACAGTTCTTGGACTGAAGTCCAAAACAAAAGCAGAAAAAGAAGATCCAGCCAAACTGCAGCTGGCAAATGATCAGAGATTCCTGGCAAACTGCTGTGAATGTGCCTCACTTGCATTTTCTTACAGCTCTCACCAGCAGCTACTTCAGCCTCTCCAGAAATGAAGATGTGGCTCTCTCATTTACACATATTGAAGCTGTTCCCTTTTTTCCTAAATAATTAATTATTCATTGGAGCAGGAACTAGGAGAAAGTGCCCTACATCCCAGGTGAATGCCCAAACTACTGTATTATGGAGAAATTCCCATTTTCTCTTGCTCATTAGGTCTTAATTCAGCTATGCAAAGCAGAGCAGTGTCAACAGAAGTAAATGAAATGGCTCTGTCCCAAATAACTGTACAGAGCACTGAGAAGAGCATCTCCAAAGAATGTGAAAAGCCTAGTTTCAAGCGCTCTGTCTACTTCATTAGAAGCATAGCTTTGAGCGTTAAGGACTATGTAGCCACATGAGTACAGACCTTTCTTGGACTGAGGTCTTTTGTTTACACCTGGTGAGTAAATTGCTTAAATTACAGATTAACTCATCAATAGAAAATAAAAATGTCTGTGTGAAGGGATTTCTTTTGTCATAGAACTGAAGTCTTTCAGTCTTACAAGAGAATTTCTAAGAAAATGAGAGACAAAACAATGTGTGAAGACTTTTCAATTCCCTACCTGCAGGGTTATCAGCAACTTTTGACTACTGACTCCTCTTCACAAATGAAAATTGCTGATTGAAAAGAGAAACAAAATAACAGCACATGAGTGAGTCAGAGTGATACTGCTTTAAATATGGGTATTGTGTGCACCTGATGTACCTCCTAGTGCCTTGGTACACTTCTAAGAGCAATACAGAACACCCTTACAAAAGGGAAGTTAAAGGGTAGAACAAATCACAGAATCACAGAATCACAGAGTTGTAAGGGTGGGAAAGGGCCTCGAGACATCATTGAGTCCAACTTCCCTGACAAAGCAGGTTCCCTAGAACAGGTCACACAGGTCGGCATCCCGATGAGTCTTGAATATCTCCAGAGAAGGAGACTCCACAACCCCCCTGGGAAGCCTGTTCCAGTGATCTGTCACCGTCTCCATGAAGTTCTTTCTTACATCAGTGCGGAACCTCCTGTGGTCCAACTTGTGACCACTGCCCCTTGTCCTGTCCCCAGGACAGGACAAGGGGCAGATATTAATAAACATTGATGAGATCCCCTCTCAGTCTTCTCTTCTCCAGGCTGAACAGCNTCAGAAATGAGGTAATTTTCATGTCTAGGCTAGTTAATGAAATATGGTCACATAAAACGTTTATCAACTCACAGCAATTGATGAGCTTTTAGAGGAAAATCTGAAACAATATCACCATGCTGTGAAAGCCAGCTCTTCAGGAACATCTTTATGGGCTATATTATACAACTTGGTTGCAATGATCCCATCATATCCTCCAGCCTCTGTTGGGGACTTACTCACTATAAAAGCTGGTTGAAAGGACACATCTTTATCTGTATAGAAAGGCTCCCATGGAATTACATGTGCAGTGCAGAGAGGAAGGTGGAAGATCATCAGGAGGAAAAGTGCTGGGAACTTCAAGTTCACTTGATCCTGGTAACAATGAATAATGTGCCATACTTAAAGGAGGAAGAATGGAAAATACTTGCCTAAAATCATAGCATTGTTTTTGCCTTTGAATGTGATCCAATTCCATTTTCTGTGCCCTGAGCAGCAACGTCCTTTACTAGAGCTGGTGACTCAAAGCTCCATCCAGCCTGGCCTTAAATGCTTTCCTAATAAATAATTTCTTCCCTATAATACTCTGCTCTCATGAGAGTCCACCTAGAGTACTACATCCAGCTCTGGAGTTCCCAGAAAGACATTAGACTTTCATAGGCTCACTCCTCAAGCCTGTCAAAGTCCCTATAGATGGTATCCCTTCCCATCTAATGTATTATCTGCGTCATTCAGCCTTGTGTCATCTGCAAACTTGCTGAGGGTGTGCTCAATCCCACGATCTATGACTTTAATAAAGATGCTGAGCAGTAACAGTCCCAACATGGACTCCTGGGGGACTCTACTTGTTATGGATCTCCACTTGTGTTGGATTTTGAGCAGTCCTTTGGATGTAGTCATCCAGCTGATTCCTTATCCATAAAATAGTACATCCATCAAATACATATCTCTTAAATATAAAGACAAGGATTTTGTGTGGGACCATGTCAAAGGCCCTTAAAAGGTCAAGTTCATCAAAATAGATGGCATCAGTTTTATGTATCTCCATTACCTTGAGGTCTGTCCTGTGCCTTTCTCTCCCTTATTTTCCTGGGTGAAATTGGGAGATGCTGAATGTTATTTTTGAGGTCAGCCTTGATTTTACAGACTTTGAGGAACAGGAGATAAAGGTACCTCTACATTTCCTATCAAAGCCATGTACCAAGTTCAGCTTGGAATTTTCATCCCTCTTGCCTGATGATCAGCATAGAAAAATAGTATTTTCCAAGAGGTTAACTTTATTTTTTCAAATGCATTTGCTGTTGCAAATACATCCTACACCTTTATTTTCTGTTTCTGATGACAGCCTTGCAAAGCTTTCATCATCCTTCCATTGCTTTGCTCATTTTGGGCCACCTCATGTGATGTGGATGCTTTTTGCCAGTGACAAAAATGAGATTTGATTATTAAGGCAGTCAAGCAAATCTTTAGCAGTAGCTTTTTACTTCTAGGTTATGGTACAGAGGAACTGATAACACTCACATTTAAAGATAAAAGGACTGATTTTCTGAGGAAAGATATAAAAGGTAGTCAAAGTGATTTTATGTGTTTGACATTTATGGTTGACACTGAATACATGATATCCAACTAAAGAACCCTCCTAAACCCATTACACTGGAACACTGATGTTTAGATGGATTCAGAGGGGAAGAGTGTAACCGCTTTACACCCTGCAAAGTGATGATAACTGAGAGTTCTGTGTGAAGAGGGGAAGTTGCTTTGCAAGAGAAAGTTCTTGGTGCAGCACAGTATTGGGATGTTGCTGACAGTGTAACAAGCTTTGCAATTAGTTTTAAACATTTTCCAGAGCTGACTGCTGCATGTGAAGTTTCCTAATCCAAGAGAAAAAGTGCTGTCAAAGAGATGGTGGGCTTCTCTCTTTGATGACAAGCAGCACCTTATATATTGGTGTAGGATAAAGGACCTTTTCTGTTCTGCACAATGATCTGGCAGGTGAAAAGGGACTCACACTACATGAAATGAAATGCTTTTAGTTTTCTTTTTCCTTCATCTGCTGAAGCTTTTCCTAGCTTAGTCTGTTTATGGTCACACTTTCTATGAATTTTTCATTATAAACAGCTAAAGTTTTAGTAAATAATTAATTGCTCCTGTAAGTGTCTTACAGACTCAAGCACCTGGATAAGAGGCATTTTTAATTACAAAAAACCTGTGGTGTGGGCAACCTCTTGTGCTGCTGGACTTTCTAAAAGCTAATTTCACAATGCTTACTAAATGATTGGTTATAAATTAACTCTTTACAGGTAATCTTCAAGGAATATTTGACCACATTTATATTCAAAATGAGCATTACAGCAGTTTTTGGCAATCGTTGTAGGCTCTCTGTCTGACTGTAAAAACACCTGTGATGGGGCTGGTTTGGAACCAGTTTCATATCAAAGCTAGTTCCTTGAGCTCTGGTAAGAGCAGTGGGACTGGGGGTTCTGTGACACTTTACATTGTGGCTCTTTGGAGTTGTGCAACCCACGGGGGTTCTGGGTGTGACATGGTTGAAGTTGTGGTCTGGAGTAATGGATGGTCGTGGTCTCCTCCACAGTCTTTTCCTAGGAAAGACATGAAATTGTTGGAATGGGTCCAGAGTAGGGCCACAGACATGATTAGAGGGCTGGCACATCTCTCTCACAAAGATAGACTCAGAGAGTTGGGGTTGTTCAACCTGGAGAAGAGAAGGCTCCGGGATCATACAGTGGCCTTCCAGTACCTGAAGGGGCCTACAGGAAAGCTGTGATAGGATGAGGGGGGTGGTTTTAAATCAGAAGGGACTAGATTTAAATTGGATATTGTGAAGAAGTTCTTCACTGCGAGGGTGGTGAGTCACTGGAACTGGTTGCTCAGGGAAATGGTGGATGCCCCTTCCCTGGAGATGTTCAAGTCCAGGTTGGATGGGGCCTTGAGCAGCCTGGTTTAGCAAGAAGTGTCCCTGCCCATGGCAGGGAGGTGGAACAAGAAATTTTTTTAAGTCCCTTCCAGCCCTAATCATTCTGTGATTCTATAATTCTCACAGCACACCACCACTCAGAAAATGAGAAACTGAAACAAACCTTTGCCTGGTCTGTACTCAGTTCACTGCAACCAACTCCACTGAGACATTCTTCCCTGTGGAACCTGGGATCCTGACCTAAATAAACAGTAATCTTGTGACAACAAAACACAAAGAATTAGATCATAGGAGTAAAAACAGAAACCCATCTTGAAAGAAGAACCCAAACCAAACCCAACTATAGGTCTGTATCAGGAACCTTCTTCATGGTGAAGAACTTCTTCATGGTGAGGGTGACAGAGCGCTGGAACAGGTTGTCTAGAGGGGTTGTGAAGTCTCCTTCTCTGGAGATATTCAAGACCCATCTGGAAGCCTACCTGTGCAACCTTCTATAGGGAACCTGCTTTGGCAGGGGGGAGTGTACTCGATGACCTCTAGAGGTTCCTTCCAAGTCCTACAATTCTGTGATTTTGTGATTCTGTGACCCCTCTGCCACAACCAATTCTTTGATTGACAAAGGCTTTATCTAGCATGGACTTTAAGCTCACCACCTTGCTTACATTGGGGGTGGATTTCAGCACAGACACACCTTTGGGAAAAGGACAGTAGCTTTCACAAGCAGTTGCTTTATTTCTCTCCATCCCGAAGGGTTTCTGTCATGCTGAGCCCCTAAACTGGTGTGGTTACATGGAATGGGTAGGACCAACACCTCTTTCCAGGGTCCTTGATCATGAGCTAAGTCTGTAAGCTGTGGAATACTGAGCTCTCCTTGCATGTTTTGAGAGTCTGCAGTGGCTTCAGCCCTGTATTCTTACAGACTGGGTACAACTTTTATAATCAATCTCCTTCATACGTTGATAAATGGAGGTTGTTTGAGAGTCTAAGGTGAAAACAACGTCAAAAAAAAAGAGAAACCTGTTTGAAAAAATGCTTCACAGACCAGCAGCCTCCTCTCCCTCCTCCACTCTCCTCCTATGCCTCTCAGCACACTGCCTGGCTGAGTTATTCCTGGTTCAGCTCCCCTCTCCTGTGCTGGGACCAGTCACCTTGTACAAAGTCAGGTGGCTGCAGAAGTCACGCAAGCAAGTCAGCGTCTGCGCCGTTTACTCTCGGGGGACATACCCTGCACGGGAGCTTTGCTTGGGCTGCTGTGTTGGAGCTTCCCTCAGCATCTCTCTTGCTGGAGCCAGAAACACAAGGTTGGATTGATGGAGACGTCAGAAGTACATTTTCCCAGAGGTCAACTAAATTCAGGTAATGATGCAATGCCGCAGTGCACTCCTCCTAATCCAATCAAATAACGTAATGGTTTAGACTCTATCAAATAAAGTTCAAGGTAAGCATGGGAAACGTGGCTGCTCCTCAGCTGCTGGCAGCTTTCCTAAGTGCTGAAAATCAGATCAGATGAAGAAAAAATCCTCCCATCTCCAAAGAGAAACTTCCACACAGACACACATTTGGAAAAAAGACAATACCTGAGTGCAGCTTGCTTTCTTTTGCCAGGCTTTTTTTTTCCTTTGGTTATCATTTTTGTTTCACACTCATCTTTCCATTTTAAGGCCTTTTTGGATTTGGTCCACATGGTTTCTAAAATTGCTGATGAATTTGGGTGCCTCAGTTTATGGTTTGAAACAACATCTGGAGTGGGGAGTCCTGATTTGTTCTCAAACGTGATCAGCCTCAGTACATTGGGGAAACTCAAGCCCTTTAAAAACACCTCAAATTGAGTGTCCAGAATTTGGTATGCCAGAAAATATTGTTCATTTCTGGAAGTCTTTGGCTTTTGTCTTTTGCATCTGCACATCTTCACTCATTAAAGTCATCCATGCTACTTAAGCAGTTCAAAATAGCCAATCAGGGAATTTAAGTCTCTGTATAATTCATCTGGTATTGGGTAAGTACTGTCATATTGTTTCTGTATAAATGTAATCCATCAAACAGTAAATGCACCAGTGAAAAAAATCACACAGCTATTGATCTGATTTATTCCTTGTTAAGTATTAATTGAAGTTTCTCCATCGTGTCCTATGGAAGTTGTCCAGCTGTGTGAGAAACATGCATATTTGTCTTTTACATAAGGCAATTCGGTTATCAAAGAGCAGGCAGCAGCAACGAAGGCACCAGCCATTTCCCATGCAGAACACTAGAATAAGAGCAAATTGAAGGTGCTCTAAACATCTACCTGCTTCCTCAGTTTAACAGAGTGGGCCACAGAAAGAAAAAAAAAAAGTGGTTTTCCTGGCTTTGGAGATTCCTTGTTCCTCTCCTCTGTTTCAGTGTTCTTCTCCCTAGCAAAACACATTGTGATGGTGTCAGGTCAGTGTCCATGGCTGAATTTTCAAGGGAGTGAGTGAACCTTGCCATGAGAAGGGTGCACCTTCCTCAGGCAGTACTGGGACATGGTCACACAGAATCAGAGAATTTTAGGAGCTGGAAGACACCTTGAAAGACCATCCAGTCAACCCCCCTGCCCGAGCAGGATCATCTGGAGTAGATCAGATAGGAATGTGTCCAGATTGGTCTTGAATATCTCCAGAGGAGACTCCACAACCTCTCTGGGCAGCCTGTTCCAGTGATCTGTCAACCTCACAGGGAAAAAGTTCCTCCTTATATTAAGATGNGGGACCCAGAACTGGTCACAATATTCCAGGTGTGGTCTCATCAGGGCAGAATAGAGGGGAGGTTAATTCTTAATTACCTGTGAGGTGATTATCCAATTATGAAGTAATGCTGCTGTGGCCACAGCCACTCAGGCTGGACCTATTTTAGCTGGCTCAGATTTTCAGCCAGCTTAGCATTGCAGATGGTAGTGGGTCAAGGTTCCCTTGGGACGTCCAGCCACTACAGACAGGTAGAGCTTTAGTTTTGTTTGGTCTTTCCATTGCATGTTACCATGAAGAATGAGAAGAGAAAGTCGCTGTCATGAACTTATTTAATGGGGATTCTTTCTTCTGTTTCAGAGCCACAAGCTTTCTCATGAATCCAGTGTGCTCATCATGTTTGGTGTACTCAACATCCTGGAGGGATGGGATTCCATCCAGAGGGACCTTCACAGACTTGAGAGGTGGGTCCATGCAAATATCATGATGTTCAACAAAACAAAGTGCAAGGTCCTGCACATGGGTTAGGGCAATCTCAAGCACAGCTACAGTCTGGGCAGAGAATGAATTGGGAGCAGCCCTGTGGAGCAGGACTTGGGAGCACTGATTAGTGAAAAGCTCAGCATATGCTGCCACATTGTGCTTGCAGCCCAGAAAGCCAAGTTTTTCCTGGGCTGCATCAAAAGCTGCCTGACAAGCAAACTGTAGTATGACTCTTCTCTAGCCTTCACCTGCAGTACCATGTCCAGCTCTGAGGTCCCCAGTACAAGATAGATATGGAACTGTTGAAATGAGTCCAGAGGAGGATCACAAAGATGATGAGAGGGATTGAGTACCTCTGCTACGAAGACAATTTGAGACAGCTGGGCTTGTTCAGGCTGGAGAATAGAAGGCTTCAGGGAAGACCTTGCAGCCTCCCAGTACCTGAAGGGGCCTACAGGAAATCTGGAGAGGGACTGTTAATCAGGGATTGCAGTGATAGGACAAAGGATAAAGGGTTTCAGCTAAAAGACGTTAAATGTAGCATAGCTATTAGGAAGAAATTCTTTATTCTGAGGGTGGTGAGGCACTGAATCAGGTTGCCTAGAGAAGCTGTGGATGCCTCTTCTCTGGTAGTGTTCAAGGCTAGATTGGATGGGGTTTGGGCAACCTGGTCCCTGTCCCTGGAAGGGGACAAGGTAGGACTAGATGGGCTTTAAGTTCACCTCCAATCCACATGGAATGGCCACAGATCAATGAACAATGGACCAGCCTACATCATGCATCCAGACCTGTTCCATTCTGACGGCCCCTGGCCATTCCATGGGAGTCAATCAGGCTCTATCAGGGAGAAGCCATAGCAGATGTCCCCTTGCCTTATTCTAGGACATACTGGCTTTGATGTTAAGTTGCATTTCTCTATTCCTGAATGATCAAGACACTCCTGGGTGCTGGCAGGTATTTCCCATGTCCATTGTTCTCCCTGCTACTAAAGTTCTCCAGCCTCAGCTGAAGCCCCTGGGGAAATAGGGGCGATCCTGACAGTCTAGTGGGACTGGCTGAGGTGGAAAACCACCAACAGCACAGAACATGAAGCTGCAGATGCAAGTGTTGATTCAGTAACAGCAATGCAAAGACCCTCTGCGAGACAGGAATCCTAGATCAGTCTTCTAACTAAATTCCCCCTCTGGCTTTCATGGATAATAGAACACCTTATAAGAACTGCCCTAATTAGGAGGGGAGCTCCAGGCAATGAAAGTATCTATCTTTTTCAAAGTTTCATCGTATAAAAGAATGAACCAATATGTCAGAAGGTCTGAAAACTTTAAGAAAATTTTATTTTTGAAAAGTATGTTCATTTGGAATAGTCTTCTATGATTATTTTTATTTTCCCCTGGTTATATTTGGCTTTCTAAGTATACTCCAGAGTGAAAGATGTGCTTTTCAGGTAAGATGCATTCAAAGCTAAATTTCACCCTGATATGCTCATTGGCTGAGATAAGATACAATTTCAGGTATCTCAAGTCAGATCTGCCTCTCATTTCTCAGAACACAGACATTATGGCATTATGGTAACCTCTGGTTTATTCTTGGGAGGAAGTAACTGGGACAGCTTTAAAATACTGCCAGAACCATTCATGCACATGATTTAAATCATGCCATTCTGCTGACAAGCTGAAACATACTAGGAAATGGGTTTTACTTGCTCTTTTAGTAGATAATTTGAGGGGGGGGACACACTGTGAAATGACAGAATTTGACAGGAGCAGCAGTTGTGATGGTGACGAAGACAGACAAACTTCATAAAAAATATGTTCTCTCAGCACACAAAAATAAACAATTTTTCTGAGTAAAAATGACATTTCTAGATAATATCCCTTGAATGCTTATTTTTGTTTCCTTTATTTTTCTGACAATTTTGTGAATGAAACCTTCCTTATTTTTTCCCATCTTATTAACCCTTACTAAGACACAGGACAAGAAAAAAGTGCCAAGAGTTAAATTCAAGGAATAGAGAATGAGTGTGGTGCAGAAATTACCTGTTCTTGGCCTTGCCATTGACTCCCTATTACACCTCCATCAAGTTTCTCGAGGCCATCCACAATAAAGTATCAAAAAGACTAGCAAAGTATCCAAAGCATGCAGCATGCTGGATGAAGAAGGGTTTTCATCCCTGTGCTCAGCAAGCAGTGGTCCAGAGCAAGCCAGCAGAAGATGCTGACAGCCAGGATGTTAAAATCTTGGCTACCCACTGCTTGATTCAGAGCTGCAGAGGCACCTCTTTCCTCCTTCAGCCATCCCTAGAAAGTGTCACATCTTCTTCCCGACTCCGTGTTTTTTTCCAGCCAGACGAGATTGTTCTGGCTTCTCTGCTTTTCTTTACAGGGCTCCTTCCTAAGTGTAGAAATAGAGTTTTCAGGCACAAGGGAGAAGGAATGGAAAGGATCTTCCTCCACCCAAAGGTGCAGGGCTGGAAGGATATTTATTCCTACACAGGGCAGGGTGAAGCTTATCTTTATCTCATCAGTGCTAAATATCTGTCTAACCTGTTTTTTAAAAGCTCTGTAGGAGGAGCTTCCCAAATTGTCCAAGGGCGCTCTGCTGCCCTTCTTCATTAGCATAATCTAACAGTCTAATGTGAGCTGTCTAGTCTGCAAATTTCTCTTTCCCCATAGGCCTCTTTCATAACAGACCTTGTATGGGTGGGAAGACCATTGCTATATCCCTCCTCATATCATCATCTCCTGAGCAAAACAAAGTCAGTTTCCCCCTAGGCCACTTTTAAACCTGCTATCCTTGCTGTTATCCTCTGGACTCTCTCCAATCTTTCTACATCTTAGTGGGATGCTCAATACTAGACACAACACTCCAGCTGAGTATCACCACAAGGTAACGGAGAATAATTCTAATTACCTCCTGTGTCCTCCATATGCTAATTCAGTCAGGAATGAGACATGCCTTTTCTGCTACAGTGGCATATTGTTGAGCCCTATTTCAGGTCAGCTTTCACCTCAGTTTCTTTTCTGCACTATTACTGCTCAGCCAGTTATTTCACGTTTTGCATCTGAATCCCCCTTCCTAAGCAGAACATTTATTGAATTTGTTTTTATAATAGCAACTCAATATGTCAAGATCATTTTGGTTTGTGATCCTGTCCTCTGGGGTCCCTGCAACACCTCTCAGTTATACTTCATCAGCAGATTTTAGGGACCTTTTCTGTACTGTCATCCAAGGTGTTACAGATAATATGGAATGAGCTATGTGCATGAAAAACCCTCACAGGACCCCTAGTAATGCCCTCTGAGCTTGATAGTAAGCTCTAATTAACAGCTGAAGTGCTGTATTTACCTGAATCCAAGATAAGTCTGTAATCTAAACTTCACAGCAGTGCACAAGGTTCATTAAAGAGACAGGTTTTAATGCATGGACCCCACTCATTAGCTTCACCAAGGCAATGGCCACTTCCTAGATACAGAGTGGCAGACAAGGAATGATGAGGTTTTTTGCATGTCCTGAATTGTCAGTGGGAAGAAATAAGTTACATGTTCTCATTGAAAGCAAAAGATGATGAATTACCTTTCTTTAACAGAGGAGCAAGGCACCTCCATCTGCCTCAAATATCAATGGGAAAAGGTTTCCTATCACTTGTTTTTTTCCATGGTGATTGTTCAAGGATTCCTTTCAGAGTCATCCTGGGGATAAAGGTGACACTGACTGACCAAATGGGTTTGGGTCTTCTCCTTTTCCTGCTTCAGTCCTCTGGCATCTTTCATATCTTCCATAAGCCCTCAGAGATAATTCTAAATGGTTCACAGATTATTTTGGTGAACTCAAAGTCCTTTGGTGAATTCCATTTTGCCTTATGAAGTTGAATAGCTCTCTTATCTACAAATTCTTTAGCTGATTCATTTCCTGTTTGAGCTTGTCCTCCTGTCCTCTGGTTAATATTAATTGCCTTAAGTAGCTGTTCATAATTTTTTTTTTTAGCATAGTCTGGAGCAAAGAGAGTACTGATTCTTCAGTCTTCTCTGGATCATGTTCTCTGGATCTATTTTTCTCTCTTCCCATTGAGTATTGGACCAGTACTTTCCTCTGTTTTTTCTTACTTTTAATGCATTTATAAAACTCTTTCCTATCACTCTTTATGTTCCTTTCAACGTGTAACCCATTTTATACCAAATCCTCCCCAAGGTTTTTATCCCTTGTCCTTAATGATGCACTTTTTTTGCCTTTTCTGTCTTTTTTTTTTTAGTTTATTTTCAGGCCCTTAAAAAGCTCCTGATGCAGTCATAATGGCTTCTCACTGTGCTCTCTGTTCTTCCCCTGTATCAAGATAGGTTGCTATTGTGCCTTTAATACACTCTCTTGCTGTAAATGCCAGCTCTTCTGCCCTCCTTTATCCGTTAAATTACCTTCCCAAGAGACACTACAGATGAGTTCCCTGGGTTTGCTGAAATCTGCGCTTTTTNNTATCTTTTTTTTTTTTTTTTTTTTTTTTTTGGCAAGTCCATTATCCTTATTTTTTTTTCTCTGACTTCTTCCTTTTTCTTAGAATAGTGATTCACAGTCCTTTCACCTGTCACCTTCCCTTTTTAGGTTCTTCACCAGTTCCTCTCTATTAGACAGAACCAAATCAAAACCACTTTCTCTCATAATTTCCTCCAACATTTGATACACCCCTGATTCATTTCAAAGTATTTATAGATAGTTTGAAACCATCGTGCTTTGAAAACAAATATTTGGGCACTTAATGCTCCTTATACTCCTTTATACTACAACCTGTTTTTCAGGTGTCCATGGTCTACAGAAGACCTATCTCCTCCCATTACTCCTTCTCATACTTATGAGGAGGCAACAACAATCCTGGATCACTTCTGAGCTTCATGAAAAAAGTGCATGCACTCATTGTAAAAGACAACACCCTTTTTCCTTTCTGTACTTCCAGAACAAGCTGTGTCCCTTGTAAACATATTCCAGTTTGCCTACTTATCCCACAGTTGGATAACCCTCACATGGGATTGTACTTCATAGTGGGAGGGTACATGAAGAATTTGGTTCTTTCATGATTTCTTTGTTTGGTTGGTTTGGGGTTGGGTTTTGTTTTTTTTTTGTTTGCTTGTTTTGGTTTTTGAGGTTGTTGTGTTGTTTTGTTTTTATTTGTTTTGGTTTTATTTTTAATCTAATCATTGTCATAGTTTTAGAAGTCTGGAAAAATCTGTGAGGAAAGAGCAAAGTTAAGATGGGTTTCCACACTGCCAGTCTTCAAGAACAGGCTTCTCTGTCTGGATGCCTGTAGGTATCAGTTCTGGTTGATAGTCGAAGGGTTGAAAAAGGTGGTTTTTGAGGAAACATATTGTGTTCAGATATATGTGAGGTCTGAGGGTTGGAGTTAGGATCCTGAAGAGTCATACTGCATCAGATGATGGTCCTTTTGACTCAATAACCTGTATCTGTCCATGATAGATCCATAGAAGATGCCTAAGGGAAGAATATAAAAATAGAGCAGGCTTATACTGATATTGCCCCACTTCTGTGACATACTGTCCCATCTTCATGCAGACTCTAGATTGGAGTTTTCCCATACTGCAGGTTGTATCTCTGCTTTGAGTTTAACAGGCCCTGATAGTCTTTTCTTCCATGCAGTGCCTAATTGCTTTTTGAACCTATTTATAACTTCCAGAACATCTTATTGCAATGAATTCCATGATTTAATTATGCACTGCGTGAACAAGCACTTCTTTTTGTAAATCTTCTGGCTGATCATTTCATCTGGTACTCACTAGCTCTTGTGTAATGACTCCATGCTGTGCAAAACTCTGTTACAGCCTCTCCATATCTCTTCCTTTTCATGGCTAAAGACTGTCATGTCATTGCTCAGAGCAATTCTTTACCTTTGATCCCCTCTCTTGTCCTACACTGTCTTTCAAGTTCTTCTGCACCTTTCTTAGATGGGATAACCAGAAATGAACATACTGCACTAGGAACACTGGTAGGGTACACAGGACTGGAAGAAAATGTTCTGTCTCATTTTCTACTTTTTTTTACTAACAATCCCTAATACTATTTGACTACTGTCCTCCTGCTGATATTGTGTCGACAGTTCCATGGAGCTGTATGCATCAAATCAGCTTTGCTTTCGTTTGGTATATTTTACAAGTAAATGTAGGTATGGATAGGTTTGGGTTTTTTTTCTTGCCCCGCTATAAAATTCTTTGTATTTATGGCCACATGATTTCATTCAGTTTTGCTATTTTTGTGACAGTGGAATATCATATCTGCAGTATACTTCGTTGTCCTATTACTCAAGGTTTTCTGTTTGTAGTCAGGTGTTGTCTCTATTGATTACGTGGTTATTCTGGACTTTTGCATCTATTGATTTATTTTTTTTAATTTTTTTTTCTGTCAAACTGTCTAAAAAATTGATTTGGAACAGAGCCTTTTTATAGGCACTATAGACCTAAATTCAAAATTCTTAAAGTGCTTCTCTGGATGCCCTCAAATAATCCCAAACAAGTAGAAGAGTTTGTTTTTATGTGTGGCTGCTCAAGAGCAGCTCAAGACTCCGAGTTTCACAGTCTTCCAGTGATCTGGAGCTTCATATAGCTCTGACTTCCATAAGTTACTGCTTGTGATGAAAAGGTGGTTTTCCTTTTCCTTTGAGAGTTCATATAATGAGTGTTAAGGGCACTGACAACAAGGAAATTATTATCTTTGCTTTGAGGATCTGTGGCATTTTTTGCAGCTGCGGTTGCAAGCAACTGTTGAGTAAGTGGGAGGCACTACAGAGCAAGCCCCTTTATCCATCACATTACCCTAATAATTAAATTGTCAGCCGTAGATGTCAGGCTTTAATAAAAAAAAATTGGAATCAAACAGTGATAAAAAAAAAATGGTGACTATTCCTCCAGTTAAGCCTATAATTTTTTTTTATCTTAATCATTATGTTTGCATAAGACATTGCTCAGAAAACATGTTTTAAAATGGGGTTTTTAATACTTTTTATATGTTTTAAAATAACAAGAAGTTATTTAACCACTCTCTATTGTTCTTGTGACTTTGGGAAACAGTTACACTGATAATAATTTGTAATTTTTTTACTGTGGTTTATATCTAAAATTAACTCCAGGGGTAATTGCTTGAATCTCCAGGCATCTTTGAGGATATAAAACCACCTCATGGTCTGTTTCTTCTGAACTCTTCCCTTGGGCTCAGTCCTCTGGTTGTCAAATCCTTAGTTGCTTCCGTTAGAAGGAAAAGTCTTCTTGTGGTAGGACATGGATACGCTCCTTATGAGGAAAGGCTGTCTCTTTAGCTTGGAGAAGACCGGGGGGTGACCTCATTAATGTCTATAAATATGTAAAGGGTGGGTGTCAGGAGGACAGAGCCAGGCTCTTCTCAGTGGTGGTCTGTGATAGGACAAGGGGAAATGGGTCCAAGCTGGAGCATAGGAAGTTCCATCTTAATATAAGGAGGAACTTTTTCACTGTGATTACTGAATTACTGGAACAGGCTGCCCAGAGAGGTTGTGGAGTCTCCTTCTCTGGAGACATTCAAGACCAGTCTGGACATGTTCCCATGTGATCTAATCTAGGTGAACCTGCTCAGGCAGGGGGGTTGGAATAGATGATCTTTCAAGGTCCCCTCCAACTCCTGACATTCTGTGACTGTGAGCTGGCCCTCATACCTCTGTTCTAAACTTTGGATTTTCCAGTCTGTTTCTTGCTTTCTGTTTCCCAGCTTGTGGCTTAGGGAGCAATACATTTGTCTATAGAGCAATAGGTGGCACTGGTCTAGGGCCACAGAGCATGTCTGGAAGACCATGAAAATCATAACAGGGAATTGTGGTGCATGAGGTACACATGACACTGACATGTGGCTCTGGCCTGAATCAGAGGCATCATCTCTCAAAAAGATAGTGCCCATTTCTCTCTGTCTGGCCTTTGCTTTCAGGATCTGTTATGCTAAGTATTACCTAAGTAGCAACAAAGCACTGGCTGATATTCATGCATTCACACCTAAAGAAAAAGAGCAAAAGTCAAAATTGTCGTCTACCACTGGAATAGTCACAAAGAAGATAATAAGTGTCCGCTTCTACATTTTGACCTATATTTTTCTACCTTTGGAATAATAGAAGAATACAGCACACACTACACCATGTGAATAGCTGGAAAATGCTGATTTCTTTATGTTACCACTGTCTTTAATGGCTCCCTGTGGTATATGACATTGTGACTGTCATCGCCTTTGTCCTCTTCTAACTAAGACCAGACAGAGAAGTGCAAGGTTTTAGTATCCCATTACCAATTTCCTGAGCAACAGAATGCCAAGTTCCAATTTGCGTTCTAATTTTAACTACAGTATAGATTTTTAAATAAGCCTCGAGCTTCCTATTAACATGATCTGTCTGCTCCTCTGGTGCTCTCTCATCCCATTCTGATCGACCCATGAATGGGCTCCCTGTATTATTCATTGTACACTAAATTAAGCTTTTAGTGTTAAAGGCTTTCAAGTGTGGCGCTCCTTCCGTAGAACTCATTACCTGTGTCAATACACAAAGCAGAAGAGCTTAATAGATTTACAACATTTAGTATCTGCCCTTTTTTTTTTTTTTTTTTTTTTGTTTTTTTTTAAATTTGGGGGTTTTTTTTTTTTTGAGCTGTTATTAAGACTTGGGAGCATTTGTTATTCTAGTAATATTCCTTATTGTCCTGATATTAATTTCATTAGTCAATGAGTGTGCACTATGGAGTTCCAAAGTGTCCTTGCACCATATGAACTTTAATTAGTCTTGAGATTTTCTAAAAAGGGTTAGGTAAATGAAAATTATTATGGCTGATCATGGCTTTGTACATCTTCAGAAATTAGGAAATCTGTATTCATCACCTCTGGGAAATCAGGCAGAGTAGCATAGGAAAAACTTCATCTACAGCCCCCATTCCAAACACAAAATAGCCAAAAATGAAATGAGGGTTTAGGTAAAATACCGTGACTTAGATTTTTGTTGGAAAACATTTGGATAAATGTGGAGCTTCTCAGCTGCATTTCCCTGCATTACCCACCAAGGCATCCTACAGAAGATATCACCCACAGGAATATGACCCTTATCTCACTCCAACTGGAAGAGTCAGCAGAGTTAACTTGACTCAGGTAACACTCCACAAAGATGATTGGACAAGGCTGCTACTCTCAAAGCTGCTGTTACAAGTCGGTGCTGGGCTGGGGCTGTAGCACTACCTATTTCTTTACAGCCCCTTCAGTACCCAAAATGTGGCTCTCTGCTTCCACGCTGCAATGTAGTGTCGCTTTGCTTTACTTGTGCTACCAGATCTCCTGGGTGATCTACTCTGTGTGATCCTGTTCCAGAAGGGGGTTGGACTACATGATCATTAGAGGTCCCTTCCAGCTCCTGACATTCTGTGATTCTGTGATTCTGTGACTTGTGGGACATGTGCTGGACCAAATCACTGAGACAACAAAAAAGCACCCCAAAACATTGGATCATTTTAAAGATGTAGCCTATAGTTATTTGGGTTCAGCATTCTCCAACCTTTCCCTTGCCCAAAGATCCAGTTCCCAGTAAAGCCTCACAGGTCATTTTAGTAGCTGAGCAGACACTGTGAAGTTGAAAACCACGATGGGGAAGAAATGGCAAATGGGACTGGAATGGGGGATGAAAAGTCTTGTACTTATCTGCTGTGGGAAAGAAACATTAATGGCACAACACACACAAACACAGCTCTGCAGGTAAGATTTTCTTCACAGACACAGCGTGCATGAGTTATGGACATTTGGGGGTTTGCTTCATTTGCAAAGCAAGCTGAGATACAAAAGAACAGCTTCCAGAGAAAATGAACACTGTCAGCTATCTCAAAAACTTCAGTCTCCTGTCTGATCTAAACCTAAACCCTCCTGTGTTTTCTGCCAAACCATTTCACTTTTTTTAGTTGAGGAATAAACTCCTACTGTACAAATTCTGGCTAGCCAATGTCATGTTTAATTGACCTTGATGTAAATGCCAAGGAACCAGGCAGAAACATAGCTGCTGCAGTTCATAGGGGACCAGTGCATGGGAAGAGCAGTGCTGGTACTTAGACTCAAAGTAAGAATGAGCAGGGAGCATTTACCTCTTTATTCACCTCAGCTCATACTGTGAGTTTCTTTTGGTTTTGTTAAAGGATGACAGAACCATTTAAGGAAACATTGCATCAAGGGTGTCTGTGTCTTGTCACTAAAGGGCACAAATCTTCAAGTTTATGCTTCAGGATCACAGTTTGTGTCTCATCAGTGGTTTCAATCAGATACTTTCTTTGTGGATTTGTTTGGTTGTTTTTTTGGAAAGGTACATACAAACTTGTTCTTTGCAAAGGTTGAGTTTGTAAAGGAGATGTACATGTCCAGGTTTGTCTCTTCCCAGAAGATTCAAGTGCCTTTCATTTTTCCATGTTGATATCTCTCATAATACCTTTCAAGATTTAAAGCAAGGAACCCCATTATTTCTAATTTTTTCCCTTTTTTTTTTTTTTTGATAACAGAAATAAAACAGGGAGAGAGAAAACATTAAGGGTTTAATGACTGCATTGTATGGGGGTTGGTAGTCAAACTCCAGGAGCTTAAACAGATGACCTAACAGAGGAGGTGGGAGTAATGCATTCTGCTGCATTGGGAAATGTATTCTGAGCCTCTTGGCTCCAGGGAAAAGTATGTTTAAAGACAAAACAAAACAAAACAAAACAAAACAAAACAAAACAAAACAAAACAAAACAAAACAATCAAAACCAAAAACTAAACCCAGAGATAATACTGGTTAGGGAAGAAGTGATTTCATCTCTGCTGCTGCTGAGCAGCCTCCCTGCCCGCTACTTGTCCCCATCTTCACTCTTATATCAAGGTGAAAACAAGAAATCAGTAAGCCAGGAGTAGTGTCAGCGTGGAACATCTTCCAGGCTGCCTTTGTGTGCTTGCTAATAATGAAAGTCTATTTATAGCTTGGTGCAGAGCGGGGAGAGTGTGCTGTGGGTGACAACGTGATATGGATTTCACAGTCCATCAGTTTGGATTTCAAGTTTACAGTCCTCTCTTGGACTAATTGAGAAGTCAGACACTGTTTTGGGATGTTACAGGCAATGCAAAATAGGGCACTTGATACTTGTTTAGCGAGCATTTGGGGTCAGGTTGGCTGGGGCGACGTCAGAGCACTCTGAGATCTTTTAAGCTTTGCACAGTGGCCTGAGAAAACCCAGATTGTGGAGATAGGTTTTGCATGCTGAACATCAAGCTGCTCATGGGTTTGTTATCTGTCATAACCCATTATTTCATGATAATAATTAGCAGAAGTCCCAGATCAGACTGCAGCCTGGCCCTGGCACAGCACAATGAGGGCACGGTTGCACCCATGCATCAGAGCCTCCCATCTTTATTCCACCTTCCCCTCCTGGCTGTTTGGGCCACCAGTGCCTTGTTCCTGGTGTTCTAGAGTGAAAGTGTGCCAAAACCTGTCCATCAACAAAAGGGAAAGGAGAGGAGATGTTTTGGCACAGCCCATCTCCATCATTCCCCCTTTGCTATACAGACACAGCTGAAGGGTGGCACCAGGACAAAAATGTGGGTGTACTGGCACAGAGAGGTGATTCCCCACAGGGAGGAAAAGGGACACATTGGGAGGTAGTGAACAGAAGTTGATAAAAATTGTGAAGAGAAATAGAGACACAAAGGTTAATTTCTCAGCAGAGTGAGAATCAGTAGTTGAGTCTTCAGCATCTCAGTCCAGTCTATCACACTAATCCACTTGGGAATGGATCCTGCCACAACCTTGCAGGACCAGAAATACACTTATCCTTCCCATGGAAGGGCAGAAGAAATGATCCATGGGGTCTGTGCCCTTAGCATATAGGAACTACAAGTAATTGTGCCCCAGAAGTAGGCTTGACCTTCTTTGGTCATTATTATGGTCATCATCATGTCTGCAGCTTCACTTACACATGTATACATTGAGTGTAAATTGGCTCAAACTAACAAGGAGAAGGTACTCAGTGGTTCTGAATAACACCCAAACTACTTGGAGCAAGCTGCAGTCTGTTTGTGGTGCTTGGACTTGGGTGTTTCTTCTACTTTCTCTTGCTACCACTACATGACTGTGGTATCAATTCCATCTCTTGCCTTGTGAAGAAACACTCCTGCCTGGTGCCTGGCCTTTTCCCATTGCCACTTCAGCTGGTAACCCCTGACCTCAGGGGTGAAATACTCACATGTAGAGCTTCAGCTTTTCACCACAAGTAATTGAGGATGGAGTCCCTGCCAGGGGCTACTTTGCCCAGATACTTAATTTCCACACAGATGGTGCTAAAGCAGTAAGTTTAAGTGTAGTTGCCTATAGCTAAGCATGGCATACCTCTGAGCTCCAGCAACTCTAAGCTACAGGGACTATACATTGAATGCATTGCCTAATTTTAGGCTCCCAGGTTTCAGAGTTTTTGGTTTTGCTTTTCAGGTTTTTCCATCTCAGAAGTGAGTCTGATGTTATTTCAGGGCTGAGCTTATGCTGTCTTGGGGCAGATAGATAGACTACATGACCTTCTGCATTTTGACCTTTTTTTCTAACTAGAAAGACTATGGCAAGGCTCAGGAGTTTCATATAAGATGAATGTGTCTAAAGCACTGCAAGTACTAGATCTTTATGTAGAAGTCCCTTCCAAACTGTTTTACTTTTCCCTAATTCTTTAAACACAAGGTAGAACTAGTTCAGTTAACTATTTATGGCTGCAGCAATGACTGCTCTTAGCCTCATTGTCAACTCTTGAGAAATTCAAAGTCCTATGGGAACCTGAACACAACCCAGTAGGCAGCTGGGACAGCATTCTCAAGCATTTTTAGACACTAAACTTCATCAACTCAGTAGAAATTCAGGTGCCTACATCTCTTTTTGGGTCTGACTACGAATGATTTGGCAGTTTGTTAGCTGCTTAAAAGGCAAGGCCTGAGACCTGTCTTGGGATAAGCACTCACTCCACTTTCCAGTGCCATGTTCAGTTTTCTTTTGGACTCAGTATTTTCTGCAAACTAAATTAGGGCTTGATTGAACATGCCATGTTTTGCTTGTCCTGTGTTGGAGACTGTCATCCTGAACTCACTCAGTGGTGGGTTTTCAGCACCCCTTTCCCCTCTTTTGAGGCATGTGATGTAGGAATGCTGATGGAAGTATATCTTCTGTGCTGGAGCAAAGTCTGGCAGTTTGAGGAACTCTGCACTAGCAAGCTGACATTGCCAGGCAATATGCAACAACAACAACAAAAAAAGGCAACAATGCATAAGGTCTGATCAATTTTCTTTTAAAACTGTAGGGAAGGGATTGAACATAAAATACAGATAATACAAACTCTAGCAAGCAGTTTTAATGAAGCCAGTTTTGGAGTCTCTATTGTCATTTTCAACCTTCTTTTCATACCCTCCTCGATGTTTTCAGTTAAGTTCACACCCTTTCCATTGATATGTCTGTAATTCAGTTTACTTGACATAGCCACAGTATCTGATAATAAAAAACTTGTCTCTGAGAAAAGCAAACACATTGTGACTTAGCCTCTTGACATTCCCAACTATCTCCTTCTGTTCAAACACAATCACACACAGTGGTTTTTCAGCCTTAGGAGGAACAGCACTACAGCCATAAGTTACTATTTTCAAGAGTTCATAAGGTCAGCTATCTGATAAAGCTTCCACACTTCAGATCATGTTTGATGGCAAAGACCCCGAGTTGCATCCAATAAAGGAAAAGATCTGGGCTGCTCTGCATCCTTGCTGTCAGTGGCTTGCAATGAAGGCATTAAGAAAGAAGAAAAGGTAGCTAATTTAGTCAGTGAGACTAAAAATACACTCTTAGAAAATGTAAGAAGCAAATACCTAAATTGTTACATGTTCTGATAAGAAGCAGTCTCAGTACAACACATTGTCACTTGTCAAAAGCAGTTTACTTCTTTCCTTTGCTGAGTAGCCTTTAGGTTCTGCTTTTGCACTGGGTAAAATGCAACCTAGATCATCTGGTGATGACTGTACCATTTCCTTTCTATTGAATAATAAAGCAGCCCCCTGCTAAGAGAAAAGTACAACAGCCTCAGGTTTACCAATTTTATCTGTTGTGTTCCAGGCTTGGAAAATCTCCAGCTATCAAGACAAGGTGAATATCTCTATGGCTTCACCCTGTACTTTGTTCTCAATAAGTAGGATTTTCTTGTTTTCCCAGAATCCTAATCTTTTCTTTTTTTTTTTGTTAAAAGCAGCAGAGATCATTGCAGGTCTGCTCACTGAACTTGTTCAGGGGATCCTTGAATTTGCATTCTTCATCTTGCATAAGACTGAGTCCTTTAGTGTTACTTAAATGTGTCCATCCTCAGGTAAAGCTCCTAGCAGAAGACTGTTATTTAAGAATTGGATGTTACAATTCTGAAGTCCTGGACACCAAAAGTGAAATTTTTCCTATGCCAGGTACAAGATTCATCGTTTACATTGACCACACAATTCTCTGTAGTAACAGAGTAACTTGCTCAATGTAATTTGGTCTTGTTCTCAGATTGATTTGATATTCAAAACTCTCTGCAGCTGACTTCCCAGAAGAAAAGAAAAAAAGAAAAACCACACAACAAAAACCAACCCTGTTTGAATGCAGCTCATGTTGATAATCAGTCCTGATTTCTTTGTCCAAGCCTTGAACCTCTAACCTGTCACACTTTCCACATAGTAACAAGTGCATCAGAGCTCTTTGCTTCCCTCCTTTTGAGGGACACATCCAGATAGTTTTCATAGAGACATAGAGACCTCCAATGCCATCTGTATGTTTTACATATAGAAACCTACTCATAAAGATAATTCTCTTTCTCACTTTAATTTTAATTAGCCAGCTGTCACTGTGAGAATCAGCAAGATAATATGGTCTGAAGCGTCAGCAATAAGGAGGTTAGAGCCATAAAACCGATATGAGTCTTGGCAGCATGATGTACAGAAATCAAGCATAGAGCCAGGCTGGTGCAGCCACACAGTACTGTTGAATACAGATATGATAAAGGTCTTGGGATACATACTAGTATGGCACTATGATAAAATGCTCTGTTTATTACGTGTGGAGACGGTCAGCACTGGGTCCATTATTCCATTTTTGGAGTTACTGTGAGCTCTGCTAGCTCAGACTAGGAGACATCCCAGAACTCAAACAAGAAAATATAGCTGTAATCACCATACGAGGTTCTTTCTCAGCTGAAACTATTGGGGTGGTAACACAGGTTGAGGAAAATAGGTGAGGCTGGTAATTTTTCTAGTTTTTCCAATTTGCTTCTTCATCTGTGTGTTTTGGAGGACATAAAATGTCTTCCTCTACAAGACACAGGTGCCTTGACTGCTTCATATTGAAAGTTTCCTGTCTTAGAGGTAAACTATTAATCCTAGGCAGTTTCTCATGTGGGGACAGAAAATAATGATGCTTCTGGTACCTGAAGGGTGTTGGTTCCACAGCTGTGTGGAAATTGTGATTTGATGTATTTAATAGAGGGAAACTATGTTGGCTCAACCTCATCAAGGATAAACCAACTTCTTTGATCCACTCAAGGGTCTTGTTTTATACTGTATTTTACAAATCTGTCAGTGGAGAGGGGTGAAGGGGAGGGAGGTGAGGGGAGCCTGAGAGAGTTGGCAGTAAGCAACAACATATCCAAGCTTTGACAGACTCTGGTGGCATAACTTAATTAACTAATGGCCTGTATAGAGCTGTAATGGGATCTGAAAACAGAAAGCTTTTAAGCAAAACTTAAAGCCAACAGCATCAATAACAGTGAGCTGAGGGCACTTACTCCTGGTTTTTCCTGTAAGACTGGTGACACAGCCCCTTACCTACTCTCTTTCCCTAAAGGCGCTTCTCCATCTAGTGTCCCTGGGCAAAAACTACAGCCAGTTTGGTCCCAATATCCCACTTTTGCTCCCATATGGCTCAGAGACTTCCTCATAAACCCACAGAAGCTGTAAGCAGAGTGAAGGGAGATGGATTGGTAAGGATGCTCCATGGAGTTGGCCTGGGATGCAACCACCTCTATGAGTGTCTCCAGTCACTGGCTGCTTCACTGACATTTGGCAGTGATTTGGTTCGTCCTGACATCACAGAACCAATCACAGAATCACTGACTGGTCTGGATAGAAGGGACCCCAAGGATCACTGAGTTCCAATCCACCTGCCACAGGCAGGGCCACCAACCTCCAGGACTGGATCTAGACAAGGTTGCCCATGGCACCCATCCAACCTGGCCTTGAGCACATGTAGGTTTTGCTCATCCACTTTTCCTTCAATGTTACTGACCCCCGTGAAACCTTTGCTCTCTCAAATCTGTTTGGGGTTGCTTCATCAAGCTGATACTGAAGGCAGGGTTTCAAGCTGCTGAGGCATCCCCTTCCCTTTTGCATATATCTTCAAGGGGGATTTTATGAGGACTGCTCGGTGCTCTCCAGTATAACCTGCAAACTTCCCACAGCATTATCCCAGTCCGTAGCATAAACATGGGTGTATGTTCAGACAGATATGAACTCAAGCAGTGTGTGTGTTTTAGGCAATATAATGTCTAAACTAGGTAGGCTAGCAGAATCTGTCACATCACCTTTACCACTTCCTTTCTCTGCTGAGCTCTGAATGTGAGTAATTAAACCACAGTCTTTACTGCACCGCTATTATTAATTTGTTGGCTGAAGATGTCTCCTCTCCTCCAAGCACACTACCCCTGAGGCCCTGAGGCATGCACATATGGTGACACACCACTCAGTTCCAGCAGGGTAGCTGGTCATGCTTCCTTTCTCCCTAATTTTCTCTCACATACATACCTCTTTTTTAAAGGTGAAAGTTTAGATGCTTCTTGTTATGTTTCCCTCTCCTCATTGATTTTTTTTTACAAGAGTCCAAATGTCATTTGTTTTCAGGCTTGTGGGAACTTGCTGGGCATCAGCAATAGCAGTGGCAGAAAGTAAGCGTGGACAGATGGCTCTCAGCCGAACCTCCTGCCTGTCAATGGCTGGCAACTCCTTGGACATCTCTGATGTTTCAGGGAGAACAGGAAGAGCTCTGCCAGATCCTGTGTTTAGTGCTGCTGGTTGCAACCTGCCAGGGAAAACATATGGTCCACAGTACCTACAGAGGAGTTGGACTGGAGATGGGTGCAGGTTCCCCACTGTGATTCAGGGCATGCCTTATTCTGCTGGCTGGCAGCAGTTGAAATGCCACACAGCAAAATGTCCTGGAGCACTCCTAAGAGGGCATAGTGTAGTCAGCCAAAAAAAAAAAGCAGTGAGGACATCAGGGAATCAAAAATACCAAGGCTCTTCTCTGTCCTACTTAACACTATTCCACCAAAGGCTTTTGAGAACCAGGATGCACATGTTTCTAATGAAAGCATGACACAGGGATTATGCATTTGACTGAGAAGAGGAAAGATGTGATAAAGCATGGACAGGGCACTGTCATTTTCTTGAAGAATGATTTGAACTAGGAGTTCATGTACCATTGTGGGATAAGTCCACCTTCCGGAGGTCTGTCAGCTTTACAAATAAAATCAGAAGATAAAACTTTCTATCCCCTTAGGATGCAAGGAGACTGCTATATGGGTCCACAATGCATGCATCCCAGCAACACACCAATGCTTTGGAGGTCCAGAAGGTCGTCCTTATCGTGGGATGTGTTAAGATACTCTCAACTATGTTACAGGAGTCCCATTTAAGATGTGGGGTGATCTGGTCTTGTTGGTCTAATGATATTGATATTCTAAGGTCTATCAGTGAGAGAGCCCTGGCCTTGTGTCTGAATCTTGGGTGGACCTTCTTGCATGGGCTGACTCCTGTTCTCAGAGGTTGAACTTCTGTCCTTTTGAGTGGAGGGCAGAAAAGGAAGACTTTGTTCCTCTGTGAAAAGAATCAGACTCTGTAATCTTCCCGCAAAAAGAGGAAAACTGTCAAATTGAGAGACATTTGATTCCAGATGTGAATTCCACAGCTGATCACAAGACATCCATGATCATAACACGAGAACAGGGTTAGATACCTCTGAAAGACAATGCAGATTCAGAGAACATCTCCTCTGAGATTGGCTCATATTGTAGATAACCGTTCAATAGCAAGAGCAAAAATGTTTCATATTATGGGTAAAACTTAATGTCAATCAAAAGTGGGACTGCAGCTGTCAGACACATACCTGAAACTGCTTTTAATTAAATAGCAACAAGGAACTTAGCACAAGATGTCTCCAGAGTCCCAAGTATATTGTGTTATGGCTATGCTGTAATTGACACTTAAGATTTATGGTTTACTCACAAGCTTGTCTCCTGCAGTACTCACCACCTCTGTGTGGACTTGGTATCTCCATCAGAAAGAAATAGTGTGACATACTGACATTCATCTCTCTAAAGACCACTTGGAAGACAGCAAGATAGTCTTGACATTTCTGTCCAACAGAAGTAGTCGTTTCAGCCTGATAGCTTAGGTCCTGTAGACCTCAGTCTGCTTTATTACATGAGGTGACTCTACAAAAGAATTAATTTCCTTCCCAGTTTTTGTTTAGGTTGTACAGGGCACTCTTTATTTCTGTATTGAGATGCAGAGCTTAGCACAACATGGTCCAGATCTCAGATGGGTAAAGACAGTGTTTCATCATAAAGAGGTGATCACAGTAATTTTCTGGATCAGAGAGATAAAGACCCTTTGTGATAGCCAATAAGACTTCCACATGCCCTCTGGTTGTCATTAAGCACACTGCTTTGTAAGCAGCAAGGAACTTAACAATTCTAGAGAACCTGAAAATCATTAAAAAGTGTTCGTTTGTAGTTAGTAACAATTTCCCCATGAAAGGTGAAATGTTAATTATTTCCCCCTAACTACGCTAAAATCTTCAGAGGACTCAAATATTGGCATGACCTATAGTTTACAGAGACCCAGATGACACCCACATACCACCTAATTAGCAATGACTTTCCACAGAAGGCACCTCTGAAGCATTACATTTTCCACATGTTTTTTCATATTAACACTACGAAAATAATCCTCCCTACTTGCTACAATGGGGGATGAGTCAGACACATCACCACAGAGCACCCAAAACCTTCCCCAACCAGAATAATCCTTGTAACACTTGCTAATAAGTGGAAGCGGAGGGGGTCTGTTCTGATCTCCCTGTCAATGAGAGTTAAGTGTGCGTAGGGAGGAGAGAACACAATTAAAATGAATAATTTGCATTAGATACACATTATAATGAATACACATTAACCATCAGGGAATAATTATCTGGTTGTATTAGTAACCAGGTCATGCTTTGGTCCACGGCCCTGCAGCCGCAAGATATGACTTGCTTTGGTTTCCAAAGAGCAGCAGTGCTTCAGAGATACCCACGTCGAGCACACAGCTGCTGGGGAGAGCAGGGATGGCAATTAACCATTGGTGTCATCTCTGTGTACATCCTTCAGCTCAACTACTATTTTTTTCTCCCTTGTAGGAGGGAAGAGATGTGGAATTTCACCAGCACAGAGGTCATGCTTTAGACTGGTTACCTTATGAAGCAGCACCTTCTTTTCCTATCTGATTCACAGCATCACAGAATCTTAGAAAGCTTAGGGCTGGAAGGGACCTTAGAGATCATCAAGCTCCAACCTCTCACCATGGGTAAGTACACCTCTCACTAGACCAGACTGCTCAAGGCCCCGTCCAACCTGGTCTTAGACACCTCCAGGGTGGGGAATCCACCACTTCCCTGGGCAACCTGTGCCAGTGACTCACCACCCTCTCACTGAAGAGTTTGTTCCTAATATCCAATCTCAATTTACCTCCTTCAATTTAAAACCATATTCCCTTATCCTATCACTACATGACCTTCTAAAAAGTCCCTCCCCAGCTTGTAGGCCCTTTCAGGTACTGGAAGCCTACAGAAAAGAAGCAGGAGTTTCACTTTGTGTTCTTGCTGGATTTATCAGCTCTAGCAGTTGTTCTGTTTTGTCTAGGACTCAGTGCAGCAGTGTGAATAAATCATTCTCATGACAGCACTGAAATCTAGACACTCTCCTGCATGCTTAGGAACCAGGGGGTAAACAACCAAAAAAGCTGGAAGTCAAAGTGCATGGAAACATGTGTGTCTGCTGAAAGCAATTTCTTATGTAAAGAAGGCTGACATTTCCTGCAGGCTGGTGGAGTTGCAGTTACCAATGGGAAAAAAAAATAAAAAATCTCCAGGTGTCTTAGATACTTCCTAGAGAACCTAGCAGGGGAGAAGGAAAACTGATCAAAATAAAGCTGATGGGGAAAAAGTTTGTCCTCAACTGCCTGATGTGTCATCCCAAATCTATTTAATGCAGTAACAAATAAAGCCGTAAGGAGAGAGCACCTATGATGGTTTTGACTTTCTAAAGCTGCAGTCTGTATTTTGACAGAGACTGTTTAACATTTTTCTCCTTCTACCTCATCCTGGTGGCGGTGTGGGACATGGTACAGCAGACAGCACAACTAGAACCTCTGTGCAAACATTTCCCTTCTGCAAAGGACCTCAGTGGGGTTGGAAAAGCACGAACAGGAATTGGGACTTCACTATTTCTGACAGTTTTATCCCCTTTATCTTGGTACGGTGTAGATTCATCTGACTTTAAAGAGATGAGCACTGGGAAAACTCAACTGTAGGACAATGGGAACACAAAGGAGGTTGTTGATTCAGCATGGGAGCCATGATTACTTCCTCCTGGAAAAAAACACAAAACCAAACCTGTGTATAGAACTCATTGCAGGCTGAAAGAGGGAAAAAAGAAATTAATTCTCCTGACACATCTTCTTAAAATGAAGTGCCATTGGGAGCCTTAATCCATGTCATCTAAACATTTAAAGAAATCTGCATTATTGTACTGTTTTTTTCCCCTAGGATAGAGTTAAATTTCTTCGTGGTAGTGTGTATATGGCTGGTTTTAACTTTAGTTGAAAACATTTCTGGCAATATACCGACATTTCAGCTATTGCTGAGCAGTGCTTACACAGTGTCAAGGCAGAAACTGTGCTAAGGCAGGTTCAAATTAGATGTTAGGAAAAAGTTCTTCAGCAACAGAGTTGTTGGGATGTGGAACAGGCTGCCCAGGGAGGTGGTTGAGTCACCATCCCTGGATGTATTTACAGACCCGTAGATGAGGTGCTCAGGGATATGGTTTAGGAGAGGACAGGAACTGTTGGACTCAATGATCTTAAAGGTCTTTTCAAACCTAGTGATTCTGTGTTTATGTGATTCTGTAGTTCACGCTGCCTCACTTGTGTAGCCTGAGAGGTGTATAAGAATTTGGTAAGAGACCCAGATGGGACAGCCGACCCCTACAGATCAAAGGGATATTCTATACCATATGATATTTTTTCTCGGCAAAAACAGTAGGTGTGAGGTAAAGGATAGCCAGGGCTGCCTTTTCTCAGTCATGAGCTGGATATCAGTTCTGTGGTGGCTTTTCAGGGTGACTTCTCTAAGAAGCATCTAGAAACTTCTTTGAAGTCCAACAGAGTAAATCCCAGCTGTGCTCCCAAGGCTAAACTCCCAAACTCTGTTACTGACAAGGCCGTCCGGGCCAGTCAGCGCCGGTCACAGGCCTCTGGGAATCACATTGCAGAAATAAAAAAACACAAACAGCCACATTTTGCCACCAGAGAAGCGAGTGAGAAGATGTAAGAAACTTTGCAGACACCAAGGTCAGTGAAG
>VXBZ01002382.1:251609-271737 GCA_013399135.1 Heliornis fulica
AAGAGTGTGAGAAATGCTCCCCCCAAAGAAGAACAACTGAGGAACTGACTGAAGACTGAAGTCTCCATTCCCTGTTTCCCCTCTATCCCCCTGTATCATCCTGGGGAGGTGAAATCATGGATAAAGTTCAGTCTGCAAAGAAGGGAGAGGTGAGGGGTGGTGTTCTAAGAGCTGTTTGTACTTCTCATTATCTGACTCTGGTTTCTGTGTGTTTCTGTAGTGTAGTGTCATAACTAGAGAGTTTTCTTGCCTTTCTTCTGTGTTGAGTCTGTTGTGCCCATGACACTAATTTCAGAATGATCTCTCCCTGTCCTTATCTCGACTCTAAAGCCTCTCAACATGTAATTTCTCCCCTGTCCAGGTAAGAGGGGAGTGATAGAGCAACTTTGGTGGGAGTCTGGCCTCCAGCCAGGGTCAAACCACCACAACTTTGTAGATGGCATGCAATTGGGGGTTTTTGTATCACTTCTTGTTCTTTGGTTTGGTTGTTTGTTGGTTGGTTGGTTTGTGGGATTTTTATTCCTCTTTCTTTTGTTTCTTTTTTACCCTACCTTTTTTGTAATGATGTTTTCACATTTACCTGTCTTTATGCCAGCTCATGAGTTTTCGTAACTTTAAGACACAATTCTCTTCCTCATCCCACTGGGTAAAGAGATGTACAAGGGTGTGTGTGGTGCTTAGCTGCCTCCTAGGGTTTAACCATGACACTAGATAATCTAAACATCTGACCTGTGAGAATTCTGGACACCCTGCAGACCATCACTGATTTCAGGTCACTTAAGACTATGATCCTTCAAGCAATATTTCACAGAGTGACAGAATGGTTGAGATTGGAAAGAATACCTTGAGATCAGAAAGAACACCTTGAGATCTTGTAGGCCAACTTCCCTGTTGAAGCAGGGTCAGTCACAACAATTTGCCTGGGACAACAGTTGGATTTTGAATATCTTATCTTGGGATGAAGTCTCCATAGCACTCCCTGGGCAACCTGTTCCAGTGTTTGACCATCCACCCAATGAAAATGTTTTGAATGTGTACTTTCTGTATTGAAATGTGCACGAGTTCCTCTGAAAAGAGGTTGGTGAGTATCTATTAGGGAAAATCACAGGGAAAAAGCATGTAAATTGGTAAAAAAAGATTCCAGTGCAGCTGGAGGGTTGCTTAATTTAGTCCTAATCTTGTAAGTTGTTTCTTATGTTGTAAGTAGAGGTCATTTGCTCTGTCAGGTGCCTGTGGCTAGATGAGCACTTTATGAAACAAGAAGACCTTCACATACATCGAGAAAGCCAATGAAAGAAACCCAAATACATCCATTATTAATAAACTTTTTTAAAAATGTATCCTCTAGGAGGAGATTATTTTATTGAAATTGAATCTTCTACCATCACAGATGAAGAACAGCACATTAGGGTCAGAGCATCCTTTTCCCCAAAACAGAGAAATAAAAAATTGAAGTATACATCACCTTGTGTTTGAGTAGTATTTGATACTTGCAGTTATTATAGTTGTTACTTAACATGAAAGTTACAAGGCTGGTTTTAGGCAAGTAAGTGACCACTTTCCCAGATTGGCAGAAGTTCCCAGAAAGAGGCCTAAAATCTGCATTGACTGGCAGATGTTACAGAAACAAAGCAAAGATGATCAAGCCCACAAAGAAAGAAATACCAGGATTATACATTAAAATGTTCTATTGTTCTTGGAGAGATGTCCCCGTCCCAGAGACAGGAAACCTCCTGAATCTTTTTAACACAGCTTTGTTTTCTGTGCTGGGTTAATACTTCCAGAAGATTGCTCTCAACAGAGATGGGTTGAGTAGACATGTGCCTCCTACAGAAGATTTCAGAATAGTACCATCCACTTCAGCAAACCTGCTGTAGGTGTGATGGTAAAGGTGACAAAGGATGTTTTTCTTATCTTTTTTTTTCTATATTTGGCAAATGGCTTACTTGATGTGTTTCTAGTTTTGCTCTGTAGCTCATATGATCCTATTTTACTGAGTAATTTACATGACATATAGTAGTCACATTCCAATAGATAATATCTGGAGTTATTTTTCATGTTCTTCGATCTCCTATCTTCCATCAGCAGAAATGCTTACAGCTGTTATATACAACATCCACTCAATTTTAATTCACCCCTCCCTCTAAACAAAGGACTTAAAGAAAGGAACAATTTTATTGAATAATTAGCATCATTAATCCTTGCCTGTTGATACCTGGATTGCCATTCCAGCCCATAAAATTGCTTATATAGCAGCTTTCATGCAATGCATCACAAAACACTTTACAAATAATAGCTTAATGAAACACAATAGAACAACAAATCATTACCAGAGCAAAAGGACATGTCATGAAATCTTTTTGAACAATGCAAGCAATATCAAACAATATAAAAAGAGATACAGTCTGTGCTCCTTGTACTTCTCAGCAGAAGGCAATTCTGTGCATGAGGAGCATAGCAAGTAAGAGCTTTTGAGTCATGCAGGTTTCCGACAAACTTTTCTGCAGGCAGATTCTCCTCTGATCTGAAAGGATGCCCATAGATTTAAAGAGGCAGATTGTGCTTCCATTTAGGATTTATTTTGCTAAGAAATGTATGATTTATTCATATCTGAATATAAACAAGACAGGAATTTAAATCATATGAGTATTCCTAGATAAATTCCTTATATCTGCCCTTTAGTTAATTCCATGCACTCCATTTCCAAAGTGGAGGAGGCAGTTTTGCACTTATGGGTATCCTGGTGGGGACAGGCTGAGAGGTGAACATTCAAAGACATCCTAACTGAACGAATTTCATCTTCAAATACATCTCTGATCTGCTATGTTTAAGAGACATACTCTTAGGCAACACAAGGGGTGGGGGGAGCAGGGATGAAAAAATATTGTTCTTCTGGACCTTAAGAGACAACAGCTAATGAGGAGTATGATACAAACTTGCACAGGGAAGTTTTTCAACTCTAAAAGATTTCTCTCCAGGAATAACTGGAAAATGCTTATGATTTACAAGGTATGCTGAAAATGCATCCTAGAGGCTGTAAAACAGCACAACTCTGGAAAACATTGACAAATAATCCCATGAAGAGTTGCAGTAATATCTATAATATCTATATGTACCAAATGTAACTCCTTCCTAGAAAAAATGATGCAATTTAAATGGGAAAAGTGGCATGAGAAGGCATGAGTTCTAACTCAAGAACATATGGAAGATCTGCTGCAAACAAGGTTTGTTTCATGTTCTAATAGCAGTGATGACATGGAGATGGAAACCACTGTGTAAGAGTAATTATGCAACTTGGTGTGACAGATGTTAATTTAGTTGAATATTCTGTGAAGGTGCTGAATGTTGTTATTAACATGCTGGATTCTATCCTCCCATTAAATTTCAAAGGATCATAGAACCATAGAACAGCCTATATTGGAAAGCCCCTCAAAAGATCATCTGGTCCAACTTCTTATGATAAAAGGAACCTAGGTAAGAATATGTAGTACCCTGTCCAGTCACACCTTGAATACCTTCAGAGATGGGGACTCCACTACATCTGTGGGGTGGTTCTTCATGCAATTGATCTTACTGAAAAAAAAAAAATGTTTCTTATATCAAAATGAAACCATTCCTATTGCAACTTGAGCACTTTGCTCTTCATCTTCTCCATGTGTCCTCTTGTGAAAAGAGAGCTTCTGTCCTCTTTGTAGTTGTCTTTTAAGTACTGAAAAACTGTGATGAGGTTCCCCAAGACTTGTTTTCTCCAGGGAGAATATATCTAATTCCTTCAGTCTTTCCTCACAGGGCAGGGTCTCCAGACCTTTGATCATCTTTGTTGCACTCATTCAGACCTCTCCAGTCTATCTGTGTCTTTCTTGAATTATGGGGACCAGAAATGGACACAGTACTCCAGGTGCAGCTTGACAAATACTGAGTGGAGTGGGATAATAGGTCTTCACTCAAGAGACAATGGGTCCAAGCTGGAACATAGGAAGTTCCCTGTGAATATAAGGAAAAACTACTTCACTGTGAGGGTGACAGAGCACTGGAACAGGCTGCCCAGAGAGGTTGTGGAGTCTCCTTCTCTGGAGACATTCAAGACCAATCTGGACACATTCCTGTGTGATCTAATCTAGGTGAACCTACTCATGCAGGGGGGGTTAGACTAGATGATTTTTCGAGGTCCCTTCCAACTCCCAACATTCTGTGATTCCATGATTCTATGATAATCATATATTTATATCTCCTATCAATCCTACCTGTGGCTGCAGCCCCAGGGCTGAATTGCCTTTGTTGTTGCAGCAGCACACTGCTGACTCCTGCTCCGCTTGTTGTCCACCAGGACACCTGGGTCCTTTCCAGTCACACACATCCCAGCCTGTACAGGACTTGGGTTATCTCCTCTCAAGTGCAGGACCTTGCACTTGGTTTTGTTAAACATCACACAGTTGTTGCTTGCCTGTTTGGGTATCTCTGTACAATGGCTCTCCCTTCTGATGTGTTCTCCTCAGCACCCACTTTAGTGCCATCAACAAGCTTGGTGAGGTTGCTTTCAGTCCCATCACTCAGATTATTTAGGGAGATGTTGAACAGCATGAAGCCCGGTATTGATTCCTGTCAAGCGGGGGGACCCCACTTCTGAAACACTGACAGCCTGAGTAAAGGTCACTGAACTCCATCCTCTGAGCATGTCCTGCTAGCAAATTTCCTACCCGTCTTGCAGACCACATATCCAGTTTGTATCTTTCCAGTTTGTCTAGGTGTAGACTCTGAGAAACAGTCAAATGCTTTGCTGAAGGCCAGGTCAACAGAAAATACTGTTTTGTTGTAGCAGCTAATCAGTTTAGTCTGGCATGGTTTGTCCTTGGTAAATCCATGTTTTAACCCAAATGAATTCATACTCAACTCTGTTTTAAATGTTAGTGTGCTGGCATATTTGCACATTAAAACCCATTCTCTGAGAAGCTATGTTCCCTTTCTCCCAGACTAGAACAGTCTGCACCCATCCCAACAGGGAAACATCACAAGATGGAGGAGAACAAGCACTCTGTAACCTTGAGTGGACCCAAGAATATTCAGCAGTGTAATACACTTAAGAGCCGGTAGTATCCTCCAGAATGAGTACAGTGACATAACTCATATAAACAGACCTAATTTTATAGTTTGCTATTATGCTCTTCACTCACACCAAGGCTACTCAATAACTTTATCTACATGAATTTCAGAAATATGGCCTCATTCCAGGCATAAAAGTAAGGTAACAGAAGATAAAAAGGGTTTTAACAAAGTCAAGGACAATGAACTCCAAATGTTGATGGGGAAAAATCTCCCAGCTTTTCCCTCCCTTGTCATGGATTTGAACAACACTGCATATGTGTGTCCTTCCATTTAGCACTAAATCAATTAAAACCTTTTATATGCTTGTCAAATCACTTTTTAAACTATTTGAGATTTAACAGTCAGATCAAAACAAGTCTGAAAATATTTTTACAAGCCCTCCTTGTAATTGAAGAATTTGTGAACTGATGTGAAGAGCTACACACTGAAGTCACCAAATCCTATCTATCTATCTATCTCCATCCATCCATCCATCCATCCATCCATCCATCCATCCATCCATCCATCCATCCATCTTCTAACCTGAAACTGTAGCTCTTTCACAGACCATGGAAAAATGAATTAATATTGCATTAAAAATCCCATATTTTCCTTGTGGGAATGTAAAGGCCATTGAATCTTCTGGCTGACAGTCAGGTGGCAAACGGTCTTTCCTTTTGCTTGCAGCAACTGTATGTCACGATGCTTCATGGGGACAGAGTCATTATGAACTGCATGCAGAGAACTGAGAAAATAACCTCATCTGTCATGTAATAATCCCAATAATTATCTGTGGACCCAAAGCACTTTGCTTCCACCCACTTCTCCAGATGTTCCTGCTCTTGAAAATACTAGCAAATTCCTATCTTTGGACAGCATGAAATGACAGCTTAGAACATTTGCCCATCAAACTTAATATTCTCTCTGAGGGGTCAAGTCTAGCTTTTAAGAGGAAAGAGACAAAAATCATACTTATTTCAATGAAATTCCTTTCTGCCTTTTCTACCCATTGGCTTATCAAAGCATGACAGGAAGATGAAAAATGTCTGGGTCCATATAGAACTTGTTTAACTCAAGCATCATGCAACTTGCACAGCTGGATTGTCCCCATTCTCTATTGCCATTGGAATGATCCATCAGCTCTGATAAGCAACTGGAAGTTATCTGGAATATTGGTAAAGTTGACTTGTTTTGCTGGCATCTGCCCCCTCCAAATATGCCATTCTCCTACTGGGAGAAGGCTTATCCTGGCAGCTTAATTGTGATTATTACCCCCAGAAGTTCCATGTTACTGTTGCAGCAGTCCCCATGTCTGTACAATCATCAGTGGTAAGTTCCTTAATTATGGCAAAAACTAAAAATGAGACAGAGAATCCTGAAATCTCCATAAAGCTCTTACACCCAGGGAAACACTCTTCCTTAGGCCAGTAACTCTAGCTTTGCAGTAGCAGTGCTTCTTTCCTACAAAGCCCCTGGAGTGCCTTGCCAGCTCTGAACCACATCCTGGGGTGCCCATGAGATCCTTACCCAGCAAAGGTCTTATTGACATCAATAGCCACTTAGTCAAAGACAATGCTTCACTGACATTTGAGAGAGGCAAAAATATCTTTATTCTGTTCAAATCCAGCCACCCTTGGGGTGAAGAGACAGAAGAACAGAAATGGTGAGGAGATCAAACAGAAGAATAAAATTAGAAAGAAAAGAAAATATGACTGATACTTAAAGAACAGGATCTATCTTCAAGAGCATTCTCAGAGAATGTTTGCTTCAATTTATTTTGTCCTCTTGATCTATCTGTTAATTAATAATGACCTAATGACTTAAGTTCCAGGGGGTCTAGATGGTCAGTTTCTGCTTTTTGTGCCCTACACATATAACTAATGTGCAAATAATTGGCAGCATTCAGATGTTTATCCACATGAAAACCAAACAGAGAAGTGAGACCTTCTACACAATCCTTTTCTGTAGGAATAATGATATGTGTAACTCTTACTTTCTTCCAGTCACATATTTTGAATATTGGTTTGGAAGGGTCCTGGAAGTATTCTGCAGAACGGTGAAACCAGAACTCCATGCACTTAGAGCAGATGAGATATCTTCACAGAGTCCATCCCATAGATAACCAGAAAATCAGTAATTCATACTGAAATTAATAATAGAAACATAGAATGCTTTGGGTTGGAAGGGACCTCCAAGATCATCAGGTACTGGACAGACCAACAAGAGGTGAAGCGTTGCTGGACCTGGTGCTCACCAGTGGGGGAGATCATTAAAGATGTTAAGATTGGAGGCAGCTTGGGCTGCAGTGACCATGCCCTGGTGGAGTTTGTGATCTTGAGGTATGTGGGCCTGGCAAAGAGTGGTATCAGGACCCTAAGCTTCAGGAGAGCAAACTTTAGGCTGTTTAAGGAATTGTTGTCTGAGATCTCTTGGGATGAGGTCCTTAGAGACAGAAATGTTGAGGAAAGCTGGCTGGTTAGTCGGTAAGAATGCTTTTCTGAGAGCTCAAGAGCTCTCTGTCCCTCAGAATAAGAAAGTGGACAGAGGAGGGGCAGAGTGGGCAAGAACCTGCTGGTCAATCTGAGGGAAAAGAGAGGCAAGCACAGGCTATGGAAACAAGGGTGTGTGTCCTGGAAAGAATACAGGGATGTTGTCCAGACTTGCAGGGAAGGGATCAGGAAAGCCAAGGCACAGATGGAACTGAACTTCGTGAGGGACATAAAAACAACAAGAAGGGATTCTACAGGTACACTGGCCAGAAGAGAGGGGCTAAAGACCGTGTACCCACTTTGGTAAATGAGAAAAGAGAACTGGCTGCAGCAGATGTGGAGAAAGCTGAGGTACTGAATGAGTTCACACCATTCTGTGATCCTGTGATCTAGTCCCCTTTGCCATGGACAGGGACAGCCTCAACTAGATCAGGTTGCCAAAAGCCCTTTAAGTATTGGTAGGCTGCAATAAGATCTCCCCGAGGCTTCTCTTCTCCAGGATGAACAAGTCCATCTCTCTCAGCCTGTCTTTGTGGGAGAGGTGCTCCATTTCCCTGGTAATCTCCATGGCCCTCCTCTGGACTCGCTCCAACAGCTCCATGTCTGTCTTGTACTGGACCCCAGAGCTGGATGCAGTATGCAGTACTACAAGTGGGGTCTCACAAGAGCAGAGTAGCAGTGGCTGAGCTGTACTGCTCACAAGAGCAGTAGCATGGCTGCAGCAAAACCTGCTGGCCATGCTGGTTTTGATGCAGCCCAGGACATGGTTGGCCTTTTGAGCTGCTAGAGCTCACTGCTGTCTCGTGCTGAGCGTCTCATCAATCAGCATCCCCAAGTCCTCCTCCTCAGGGCTGCACTCAGTCCATTCTCCACCCAGCCTGTAGATGTGCTTGGAATTGCACTGACCCACATGCAGGACCTTGAACTTGGCCATATTGAACTTCATGTGGTTTGCATGTGCCCATCTTTCTAGCCTCTCAAGGTCCTTCTGGATGGCATCTCTTCCCTCCAGCACGTTGACCACACCACACAGCTCGGTTGTTGACAGACTTGCTGAGGGTGCACTCTATCTCATTGTCCATGTCACTGACAAGGATATTGAACAGTGCTGGTCCTTGTTAATAAACTGAGAAGTGCAGGATTTAGACCCCTTGTTGTACAGAAATGAACAATGTCCTGTCTGGGGCATAACTGAACAAGATTTTTTCCTATATCTATAACTTCTCCTGAAAGGGTTGGAATGAGCTCATTTAGCACTACCATCCAGATCAGTCAGGAGGGGATGTGAGGTCTCTTCTCACCAGCAGAAGTGTCAGGGGCAGTTTTAGATAAGCAGAATGCAATTGACTGCAGGTATTATGCTATAAGCAGGCTGGTTATGGATGTTCACGTCTATTCTCAGATAAAAAGTCCCAGACAGGGGTGTTAAGCTATCAGTCATTGCAATGGACATGCAATGTGTCTTGGTTCTTGTTTGAACACAGTTATATGAGGAAGAGAGAGAGTGCTATTACAGGCAGGCACCGGGCTTTTTTTAGCTCTGGCATTAATTTTTCACGCTGTGTTCCTTCTCTTCAGTTTCTAGACAGAAAAGAAACAGAGCTAACCATGCAAATGTCCCTCTGCTCTGCCTCCAGCCATAAGCTTAAGAATTATAAGCTTAACAACACAGAATTGTAGACAAACACCCTCCAATACTTTCTAGCTCAGTGGGTCTGTGAAGACCTCTTTGAAGGTGCAGCTCTTTAAAAAGACTCTGCGGCAGCACAACAGAAGCGTTTGCTGCTAAATATAGAAATGCACTTGCTTGAAGTGTGGATTGTTTGCTACAGGTTCACGTTTGGAGCTGCATTTAGAGATATGGTGTAGATTTTCAGGAGAAAAAGTGAGAAGTTGAAGCAAGAAAGGAAAGAATCGGACAGAAAAAGTCTCAGGCTAATGAAACTGGCTGCTGGCCAGCAGTCTGATGTCGCCATGGGAGGGTAAATACACAATATTAGTTAGAGGGTTTTTTAATTCACCTTAGCCATCCTATCACTTAAACCATGAGCAAAATGGCACTCCTGCTTTGCTCTGTACTATCCTCTTAAAATTTACTAATGGATCTAATTTTCTACGCAGATGAAGTCCCCACACCAGGGAACTGGTGGAAGTCAGGTCAGTGGTTTGCAGGGAAGGGGCTGGACGCACAGTGTTTGTGGTCTGTGCATCTGTCCTGCTGCTGCTGGTCAGATCTTTGTCATGAAGAGTATGAACTCTGTCTGTATGTCCTTACATGTAATATTAGTTACTTTTGTTTCTGTGTTCAGTGTACTTTGTGGTTGGTTTGGCTTGGGAGGAGTTGTCTCTCCCTTTCTTTAGTTTATTTTTATATTTGTTAGGAAAAACCCAAGTAGTTGCCTTGGCTACTAATGATTATTTTTTTTTATTCATAGATATCTTCTTGTATTTACACATAACACCTAATCTATCTGCTTTGTATTGCTTAATGTGACAAGGTCCTAAGCCACCGTGAGCTGGTGGTTAAAGTTTTGATTACACTAATGGCGTCTTCAATTTGGTCTTAAGGGGTGGGGATTGTTTTTCTGGAAGCAATATTTAGGAGAAGGACTTGATGAGATCATATTGAAGCTCATATACTGCTTACAGGGCACCACAGGAGGAACCACTCTGGCTACTGTGTGATTAAAGAAAGGTAGCTATGTCTGTGTGCAGGTACCTGGTACCTGGGAACTTGCAAAGCGATGGATGTCTGCTGAGTTACAACAAAAGGGAAAAAAAAACCCAAAACCAACCAGCCAAACAAACAAACAAACAAACAAAAAAAACCCAACCCCCAACCCCCCCCCCAAAAAAACACCCCAAAAAACCCCAAAAGAAGCATCCAGTGGCGCTGGCAGCCCATACAGCCAACCACCTGCAATGGCTCTGAGCAGGTCCCAATGTCTGAACAAACTCTGCCTTATTACATAGTTGTTTCCAAGTAAAAATCAAGTTAGTTAGCAAGACATGTCTATTCACTGTGATTTACTCCAGCTCACACCAAATGTTTGTAGCAGGGCGGGAGCTGTGCCTATGTCTCCTGGTTGGGTCAGAGGTTTTAGCACAAGGTCAAGTTACTGTCTTAGGGCTGTATATTTGCAGGAACAAATATTCAGAGGGGGTTTGTGATGGTCACTCTGATGGTGAGGCTGGGGTGAATGATTAATTTTCCATCAGTTATTGGAAAGAAAGGAGTTCACTAAGGAGTTATGGCTTGATATTTTTCAGTTGGATAGAGACTAAGGAAAGAGTCTGTATAGTGAGGTGACTGAAGTTGGTTTTGTAGCTTGGTGAAGTGACCCCCATGCCCCAGACATGAGACACAGTGGTTGTTCCAGCTGAAGTCAGTGGGAGCTGGGGAGGTTTGACGCCTTTGAAAATCAAATCATTTAGCTTCAGTAAAGGGCGGTGATAATAAATGAGAGAGCATCTTTACTTCAGAATGATACCACAAGTGTTGCTCAGCTGGTGCCTGAGACCTCCTGCCAGCAGCACCTGTGCCACCATCTCTGTGTTGTGGCTTTGTGCAAGTCCAATTTCACATCATTTGAAGAGAACTGCATTTTTTTTGTCTGCTGGGTGAAACTCTTATTTAGCCTGGAGAAAAGGATGCTGAGGGGAGAACCTTACTACTTTTTACAACTACCTGAAAGGAGGTTGTAGTGAGTCGGGTATTGACCTCCTCTCTCAAGTAACTAGTGACAAGATGAGAGGAAAAGGCCTCAAGTTGTGTCAGGGTAGGTTTAGGTTGGATATTAGGAAAAATTTCTTTACTCAGAGAGTGGTTAAGCACTGGAACAGGATGAGGTGGTGGAGTCACCACACTGGAAATGTTCAAAAAACATGTAGATGTGGCACTTTGGGATATGTTTTAGTGGGTTTGGTGATGATGATGTTGGGTTAATGGTTGGGCATCGTGACCTTAAAAGTATTTTCCAACCTTAATGATCCTATGACTCTATGACTATCATGAGATAAGGCAGAAGCAATGTAAAGGATTTGATATGTATTTCTGGTGTTGTGTATCAATAGTACAACTCATTCATTGTGCTTAGGAATAACACTTTGAAGTGTTATTATAAAGTGAAGGCTTTGATGAACAGAAACAGGAAGCAATAGAGATCTCAGCATTTGGGATGGATACATCCTGACTATAAGTGTTGCTTGTTCAATCACATGTTAATATTTTGCTCTTGAACACTTATAGCTGTCTTCAGTCTTGATTTGCTATGGAGACAATATTATGCTTTGGTCAAGGCTTGTGGCTGGTCAGCAAAATAAAATTGCATCATGAAATCTTACCCTTACTAAAGTCATGAGCAGGTTTTTTGCCATTAAACTGAATGAATTGCGCCTAAGACCAGAAGTGGGGCTGTTACGATCACATAGACCCTTACACAGCAGTTCTCTCAACCTTATAACACATGGCTGAACCCAAGGCATAATGTCAAAAAGGCATAGCATTAATTTACTACTGGACAGCATGCTAGTTAACTGCTTAATGGAACCATTGGACCTTGCATTATATTTCCAGTTTGAACTTCATTGACTTGTTCCCATTTGATTTACCTCACTATGCCCATTAGCACAAGGGATATTCTTCTGGTCTTCTCAGGACCTCTTTTTCACTTGTACAAAATTTGTTTATTTTTTTTGTACAGGGGATTTCTATAGCATGGTTCTACTTCAAAAGGTAGCCCTTTGAAAAAGTCGTTTGTGCTGAACAAAGTTGCTGCCCACAGTTACTCATTCATGTCTGCTCATGTAGATGATCCTTTGCCTTGCAGAAATTATCTAGGTGTTGCTAAAAGGGTAAATTCTTGGATAATTAACTAAAGATATGTCAACATTGTCCTGTGGAAGTTCATGCATAGAATCTAGTTCTCTTCATTAGCAGTTGCTAGACCAGTTAGCAGTGCTCTAAAGTGGGAGCTTTACATTAACGTTACTTAATGTAAAGTTACAACCAAACTCTGGAGGAGGCTTCAAGGTCAGAAAAGCCTGCTCCTCTGGTTAAGGTTTGGTTTTCTACCTGATTCTTCCAGTGCTAGGACTGGGAAACAGTCCATATAGTTAGAAGCAAAGCCTTGGGGGTGTAATGGCTGCCTGTCTACTCCTACCCAGTTTCCATGTCTTTGCACCTCAGTCAACATGGGCAACAAGGCACTTTCCATGGACAATTCAGTCCACACCATGGAGGTGTGAACCAGAGGCTGCCTCCAGCCCGTAACACTGACAACAGAATTATCTCAGCACAATTGCTCCCTAAGCAGAGATACTGAGGTGCCTACAGTGAGATGGGATGACACCAGGACCAAGGGATGTGCCAGCCTTTATCCTATGGCATAGCTGGGCTTCTTCTCAGAACTGCTCTGAAATACAGATGCACATAATTTCTTTTAAATAAATGTTTCAGCACAAGTATAAAAAATATCTTAATACCCACAGCACTGTACTTATGAAGAACAGCCCTATAATAACTAAACAACTATTTGTGTATCTACTCAAGGCAAAAGGGGCTAGTAATAAGTTAGTGTCAAGCATCTAAGGGATTAATATATGAGCACTGGGTTAAACATACTTTATTTTTAAAAACACTTGGGCAGCATCTTGCCATGCAGCATGTTATTAAAATTGACATGAGTGACTATTAACTAGTGTACATAAGCACACTCATGTCATAACTCATGCTTTATTATGCAACTACAGGTAAGTACATAAAAATTCAATGTACTGTATTGCATCTTATTTAGATTGCTGTTGCAGTGAAATATAAAGTGTCACCAGTAGACTTGCTCTAATAGCAATTCTATAGTAAATTACAAACAGACTCAATGAAGCTAATCCTCTTGTAATTTATTGAACATGATTTTTTCCATTTATATACAAGGTGCATTTTGACAAATATGCTATGTCATTCAAAGAAAAAAACAAACTGAACCAAAAAAAAAAACAAAAACAACCCAACACTTAATGTCTCATGAGGCCAGGATTAAATAGCTACTGTCCTAGAAGTTCTACATTAAGTAATCTTCAGGAGAGTGCCCTTCACTTATTGTGTTTAAGGATAAAGACTACATGAGTGGGCACATAAGAACCACCACAGCAAAGGGATGCCTGGTTTGTGGCCCCAGGTAAGTTCAGAGAAAGGATATTTTGAACCTAGTGAGTGCCAAGGGAGTCTTTCCCTCCCGGTGCCTACCAGTCGATTACTCGATTGAGTCAAAGATTTCATCAAGACCATCATACTTAGCAGATTCACGTATCTTCTGTAAATCTGTGTAAACCCCACATGGACAGTTTTCCACTTTTAGCTACAGTTATATCCTGTGGCAATAACTTTGTTGTTTGGTTATGAGCTTTCAGAAAGAGTAGCTTCACTTGCTGCTTTAAATCTCCTACCAGACCATTTCAGTTGGTGTTTTTAATACTTTTACGACGAGAAACAGAAAATACATATTTCAAATTTTATTCAGGTGTCAGGTTCCTCTTCTGTTAAATGTGTATGCTTCTATAAATCAATTATTCCTCTACCAATTACTCCTGATTTTTGGGAGATAAAGGAGATGGTACGAGGGCAGACTCCGGCACTGACTGTCCATGAAACAGCGGCATTGCACTTGCGGTTAGTAAAATAAGTTTACTCCAGGAAGTGCTAATCCAAATGGAAAGTTGAACATGGGTACAATTTCTCTGTCATGGGAGGATGATGTCTTTATCAGATGCCTGCTTAAAAGTATCTATGTAACATAATCTGATCAACACCAGAGTTAAGTGGGGATTTAAATGAGACAAAGATAATCACCATGAATTTGGAAGGATTGTCTTCTTTAAAAGCACAATGGCGGCAAGAAAACCTTTACAGACCAAAAGAAATATTAATAAAAAAAAAACCCTCAAAACCAAACCAGTATTCTAGAGTAGAACCTGGACCATCAGCATCAATAGTTAGTCTTGATGTAGATGAAGAAGCAGGAGGCTATATTGATAAGAATCATATAAAACACTTTTTTAATTTTTTTTTTTTTTTTTGTAACCTTGGCTGTTTTAAATAGCGATTTTCCCCAAACAAATCCTGAGACTATAACAAATAAGAAGTGTTGAAGTGGTCAGGTAAAGCCTGTGATTCTGTAGCTGGTCAGACCAGTCAGCCATGTTACCGACTACAGTGCTGTATCTAGCAGACACCCAGGCCTACAATATTCCCTGTGATTCATGGAAATTGTGTGCCAAAATCCCAACAGAATTCCCTTGCCCATCGGCACTCCACACTCCTTGATCTCTGGAAAATCCCATTCTCAGCCCTTCCAGCAGTACTCACTCTGTGTTAATCTGAGTGCAGAAATGAGCCATACACATTTATTTGTGATTAGTTTGAAAATCTCCTTCAGAAAAGTATGTAGTCAACTACTTTCTGTCCTTGGAGGCATATTTTTAATGTTCATTTATTTATTTTAAAAAATGTTCATTTATGTATATACAGTAATATCATTATAACCCACTCAATTCAATTAGCAGCACCATGAAAAAGGGATGGAGGTTTTTGTTTGATTCAATTGTAAGCAAATGAAGCAGTAATAAACCCCCAATTAGCACTGAGGAAAATAGGCTGAAGGTTTTTTTTTCCCCTAACATTTCACTGTAAACAAAAATGTGTGGCTGGCATTCAAGAGGAAGGAAAATACAATTTGAAGACACTTTAAATCTTCAGTGATTAATGTCATGCCAAATGACTCATTAAAATTCCCATAAAAATATGACCGTAGAAAAGAATTCTCTTCTGAAGAAAAATCAAATGTAATTAAGAAGAGAGATAGAGAGAGAGAGAGAGAGAGAGAGAGAGAGAGAAAGAACGGGGAGGAATCACCAGCCAAAATCAAGCTAAGCTCAGCTGCCAAATAACACATTTCAAAGGAGATGACCAAACTCTTGTTGAGGGACTCCAGAGGAGAACACCCAGGCACTCAGTGTTGCTATGAACCCACTGTGTAACAGCTGAGAAATCACTCATTGGTGGCCTTGGGCATGAAGTAGAGATGATGACAATTCGCTTCTCCCACCTTTGGAGAGTCATGTTTGTTTTCCTGATGGGTTTGTGGTAGATGTGTATAAGATTTTGCCTGAGGAGATGATAAGAGTAGAAGAACCTTTCCTGTGGTGTGATGGGGAAAATTGTGGCTTGATTCACAGACTGACAGAATGTTAAGAGTTGGAAGGGACCCTGAAAGATCATCTAGTCCAACCCCACCCCCCTGCCCGAGCAGGATCACTTAGATTAAATCACACAGGAACATGTCCAGATTGGTCTTGAATGTCTCCAGAGAAGGAGACTCCACAACCTCTCTGGGCAGCCTGTTACAGTGCTCCCTCACCCTCACAGTGAAAAGATTTTTCCTTACATTCGCGTGGAACTTTGTATGTTCCAGCTTGGACCCATTGCCCCTTGTCCTATCACTGGCCATCTCTGAGAAGAGCCTGGATCCATCCTCCTGACACTCACCCTTTACATATTTATAAACATTAATGAGGTCACCCCTCAGTCTCCTCTTCTCCAAGCTAAAGAGACCCAGCTCCCTCAGCCTGTCCTCATAGGGAAGGTGTTTCACTTCCTTAATCATCATGGTGACCCTGAGCCAGAGTCTTTCAAGGAGGTCTATGTCCATCTGGAACTGAGGGGCCCAGAACTGCTACTGGCCACCCCCCTTCTAATACACCCCATGATGCCATTGACCTTCTTGGCCACGAGGGCACACTGCTGGCTCATGGACATCCTGCTGTCTACCAGGACCCTAAGTCCCTCTCACCTACACTGCTCTCCAACAGGCCAGTGCCCAACTTATACTGGTACCTGGGGTTGTTCCTCCCCATGTGCAAGACTCTACACTTGCCCTTGATAAACCTCATTAAATTTCCCCCCTTCCCAGCTCTCCTTGATTGCAAGGTATCAGAGGTGTTAGCTCCTCTTCCTGGTGACAAGTCTTGAGTATCAGATCCGAAAGTATCCTGCTACCAGCTCCTATAATCTGAGAACAAATACGTCTACAAAGCTGTCTCATAGCATTATGACTCAAACTGATGCTGGGCTGCCTTACATCACGAGCTTGCATTGCTGGTTGTCCTTTAGGGCTTTCACCCACTTCTGACGTCATTTCTGTCACAGAGTACCTTGCAGGCCCAGGTTTTCTCAGGAGCCTGGCGCTAATATCCCCTTCCCTGAACACTCAGATGTTTGCTCTGCAGCCCCTAGCAATCAGTTGAAGATTTGGATTTAATCTTTTTGCTTGGCATACATGTTAATTTGTATCTGGCTTCCACGCACTCTAAGCTATTTTTAAAACAGGAAAAATATCATATTAATGTGACAGGTGGTCTGGCACAGCAGATACAGGTCTGTTGTGTGTGGAACAAAGAAACCCCACAAAATGAAACAATGAAAAGTTATCCTGATCACAGCATTTCCTCCTTGGTTAGCGAATCCTTCTGTTAGCTTGCCCTGGGTAGGATGATAATCACATTTGGTTTCCCATTTATTTGGGGTTATTTTTAGAATTTTCATTTGTTTCTGAAAAGGGGAGGGGGAAAAGGCCTGGTTTGTAAGTGGTACTATGCAGATGTCCTGTGAGCATTCACCATGAAAGAAATACTTATTGACTACAGAGTGCAAATAAGGAGGGTAGAAAAAAAAGGATCAAGTACCATTTATAGTTTATATTCAAGTCATCTGGGCAAAGTATTGTGACCATGTGTCTCCACTGGCAAAGCAGGAGCTCAGGCTGGGAGGCCTAAACTAGGATGCCTACACTGCTCTTGAAGAAAAACATCATGACCTTTGTATGTCTAAGCAAAGCACCTTTCTTAGGCTTCCTGATATGGCCCCAGGACTCTCAAGTTACACCAAACACCAGCCAAGGTCTGTTGTTTGCCTCCAAGGTCAAGCCCTTGGCACAACTCATGCCCAGAGCTGTGTGCCTGTCTCCAAAAAGTTGTCTGGTCATAAAGCATTCTGCAAAGATGCCTGCAACCTTCCTGGGCATTGGCTTGGAGAGTTAAAGTAGTCAAGGCCTACAAATCAACTGGGATTATGATTAAAGTTGAGCACTCTGGGATGATCAGAGCTCTGACGCTCTTTGTAATAAGAAAGAGTCATTTAGCTGTCAGACCAAGAAGTGGCAGCTTAGATACTGATCTCGAGGCCAAATATGGTTGACACAAATAACTTGTGCCCCTTGTAAAGTGAAATTTTCCTTCATTAAACATAGATGCATGCAGTGCAGTGTTCAGCAGTTTGCTCTTTTATATCCAGCCTCTGATTGTTTTATTTTTATCCTTTAAGAGAAATCAGATGTTAGAGAGGAAGCTATTCTTAGGCTGACTGTACAAGTGATCAAGCCAAGCATATCCATATAAGACAGCTGCTGGCAAATGACAATCCAGGGTTGTGCTTTCATTGCAGAAACAGCAGTGTGAGTGCTAGGCATGCGGACATGCCACCCTTGGGGAACAAGAGAGGAGCTGTCATTGTGCTTCTGGTTCTCATCTTAGGTTTTCAGCAGTGTAGAAGTCTCTTTATACCAATAATTCATATGAGAAAATTAATTCCTTGGTGTCACTACCTCCTTTGCATAGCCATTAGTCCTGCTGTGGAGGTTGGCTGCACCAGCACTAGCCCCAGGATGATAAATTGTGCTGGATGATGCTTCCTGGAGTTAGTCAGAAGTCTGTGCTCCACACTGCCAGGTCAGTGAGCATAGACCCAAAAACAAAAGTGGAATCAGCAGTGGTCTGATGTGCTCAGGCTCTGTCCCTTGCTTTTAATCATACAGATCTTATCAAATAGAAGTCCATGATGTGGCTCTTCTTTCCTCTCTGTAGGAGAGCTGCCCTCAGCAGCTGGGGTGGTCTACAGAGCAGAGAGGTAGGGGAAAAGTACTCAGTCACTTAGTAGATCAAAGAGGGAAGGGGAACACACTTGAAAGGGTAGGTTTATAGTAGCAACAGCTCCAGGATCCCTCTTCTCTGGGCTATAGGTTAGTTCCCTGTAACTCCATCTTCTCCTGTGTGCCCATCAGTATCTAATCCAATTGGACCTTTCTTCTCATTTGGGTTCTTTAGGTATTGCTGTACCAAGAAGAAATCTAGCAACATGTGTGAGCACATTTCTCCAGGCACTGGGAAAGGGCTTTGTCCAACAGCTCGGGGGATCCAGTTGACCTGCCCTGTCCCATGTCACAGCTGTGAGAGCAAGCACCCTTGGGGACACCTGAGAGCTCTTGTATGTATGGTGCAGTACAAGGGAGGTTGTGGTTGGCCTGAAAGTGTCAAAACTGGAGCAGATTATTGGCACTGGTTCCTCAGAGTCTGTAAAAATCACATGTGTTATTTAAGGTTGTTTGTTCTCTTGCTCTTGAAGAGTTGCTGATGACATCATATGCTTTTTCTGAGCTAATGATAATGAATCAGGTCAGCCTAGATGAAGAAAATTAAAAATATCAGTACTTCAGTAGGTCCACACAAGGCAATACAGTGGGTCTGATGTGTTTTCTTGCTTGAATTTCCATGTTACTTTGTGTGGTAGGTTTTTTTCTTAACCTCGTCAGGCAGGCAAGAATGGTTGTGAATTTGCTTACAGAGACACTGTAAACTGCAAACTACCAGCTCTGAAGATTTGCAGTATTACAAAATATTGTTATGTTTTCAGAAATGTAATGGATTGTGGGTTTTTTATGGGTTTTTCATAGCTGAAATTTTTCCATCTCTCACCTCCATAGTTTAAAATCCTCTGGTAGAAACATGCAAAGGGAGGGAAGAATGAACAAATAGGTAAAATAAAACAGAATAAAGGAAAATCTGGCATACAGGGTTTGTTTTTTTTATACCTTAACATTCAACAATGCTGGTGAGAAATGCAATTAGTGATGAGCAGAGTCTCATTCTGTCAGCAGATCGCTTTTGTTAGCAGTTTATTGCACATGGTTAAGCCAGGTTTCATTGTACACCACTAATACCTGTTTGCTTTGTGTTGCTAAGTGATCAAATACTGGGGATCAGGCAAGTGCTGAGCTGAGCCCAAACCTGCCCAGCCTGACTGCTGAAATTCTCTTTAAGGGTTAAGATAGGACAGGTGCAATGGCACCAAACATGGGGAGCAGAAGCTCTGCGGTGCTGGAAGTTCCCCAGATCTGAGTCCATAGTGCACAGGCCTAATTGTGATGGCAGAAGGACAGCAGGACAGCAAATGAGTGAGGAGCCACAGGGCAATACTCTGTTGTCAGATCCTAGGCAGGCCAATGGAGTCATCTTAGAATGGAGACTGGAATCAAGTCATAAAGATGCTGACCAATTTATTTGTGCTGCTCTTCATTTACCATCAACTTCAGGTGGGGGGAAAAAGGGCATAGAAATGGCCAGGTTTCTCCAAGTGACATTTTTTCCTTTTTAGGACAAGAGGGGGAAAATGTAAAAGAGACAAAAAAAGAAAGAAATGGGAAAGGGAAAAATAAAAAAAAAAAAGAGAA
>VXBZ01002382.1:271755-283499 GCA_013399135.1 Heliornis fulica
GAAAGAGAAAGAGAAAGAGAAAGAGAAAGAGAAAGAGAAAGAGAAAGAGAAAGAGAAAGAGAAAGAGAAAGAGAAAGAGAAAGAGAAAGGGAAAGAGAAAGAGCAGAGAAAAAGGAAAAAAGGAAAAAGAAGAGGAAGATAAAAAAGAAAAAGGAAAAGGAAGAGGAAACAAACAAGGAACTTTGGTTTCTCAACTTGGAGGAGAGTCAGAAAATAGAAATGACTTGCTGCAGGGAGTAATGGAGTATCTTACTCAATCCCCAGGGTGTACAGAGCGAGAACTAGAGGTCTGGAATCATAACAAAGGAGATTTAGATCAGCCAAAAGCTGATAATTAAGATAATTAGGATAATTAAGAACTGGGAAAGATCGAGGGGTTCCATCACCAAGTTTTTAAGAATTCGGAAGATAAATACTATGTGGGAATGGCTTAAGTGTACCTAATCCTGCTTTAAGGAAGAAGTGCAGATTATATATGAGCTGAGCTTTATTTTCTATGAGCCAGATCCTCCTAATCTGTAAAGAAATTTGGTATCTGGCTCCAAGGATTTCCTTTAAAAATTCCAGATTAAGAGTTTCTGAGAATTTTTGCTATTAGCCTCATCATTAACTACATTAATATGAGTTAATCATTAGTGTGTCTACTCAGCTGGCAATTTACTTGTTGGCTTTTGGCTTTGGAGGGTGCGATCCCATCACACCCCAAGGTCTGGGTGCTGAGCATTAGCGTCTCACTGAAGTCAGTAAGAGTCAAGAGTCTTCATTCATGTCTCTGGCTGTGCCTTAATTTCCATTAAAATCCTTAGACATTTTATTTATTTTATCATATGAATCTCTTAAACTACTACCCTGCTGATGATGCATTTGAGAGATTGCCAGAAGAGAACTACTCATGCCCTTTAACTGGATACAAAAATAATTTAGATTAATCTAACCTTAGTTTCTTCACCCTAATGAATGCTATATTTAACTGGCTTTTTAACCAGCCAGGGACTTACACCCATGAATGTGAGTACTGATTACTCACATGACTGGTTACACTGGAGTCATTGGGTAAGTTGTAAAAGTCTTGCTTCAAGGAATATACTTTCGATTTTTTTCCATTGCATACCCCAGTTTCAGAAAGTAATCCTGCTCTTGGGTCCTCAGTCTACAGCTATAAAAGAACTTGCTCTTGGACTTCAAAGGAAGCATCGGTCATCTTGACAGCACTCTTTCTCCAGTGCCTCCTGGGGGGACTTGTTTTGTGTTTGACAAATTGCCAGAGATGCTCAGGCTTCTCAGTTCCCCAGGCCTTCCTGCATGGCAGACTGCATCTTATCTTTCAGAAATCATAGGTCATACCTGTTGTCTCTTGATCTGTAATGCTGGGGGGTTGCAGAAACACAGATTTCTACATGGATTCTCTGGTTCCTCAGAGTCTGGTTTGGTTTTCTCTGCTTTTTTTTTTTTTTTAGGGGGGCATGAGCCTCACTACCCAGGTTTAAGAGAAATGTTTTTCCAAAATCAGATGGACTCCAAGGGTTAAACTGTGTCCTGTCACTTTTTATTTTAAGACTTTCTCTTTTTATTTGGGATGAGACTTATGCTCAGTAAATAACTTCAGTAATTAAATTTCCCTGGGGTCTTTTACCATCAGTTCTGGAAACCACATTCACAGGTGGAACTAGTACTCCCCCTCCCTCACCACATCTCTAAGGGAAAGTGCCAACATTTTATTTACTTCCCGAACTGGCTCTTCTGAGTTGCGGAAAGAGGCCTTTTTCCCTCACCTCATAACCCACACTCTGCATTTGCATGGTTTCAGATAGATAATAAAAGCACTCATCTCCATTTATCTGAGCCCTGCTATAAATCTCCACGTAGCAGGGAGTGCAGCTCTCTGGCAGGAGCAAACACATGGCTCGACTGCTCGCTGACGAAGAGCGTAACGGCTGCCGACATGCTCTTTCAGCAGGTGCTGTTGGGAATTAGCTTGTCTTCCAGAGCCAACTCTCTGCCACAAAATGAAGCCCCTTGAGTCTGAAAACCGCCAAGATTCCTGTTAAGAGTCAGGCAGAAGCCGGGAATTCACTGAAGAGCTTGAAAAAAGAAGCTGAATAATGTCAGGTGATGTCTTCAGGGAGGGAAGTATTGATTGGGAGCAGGGAGGGAAGGTTATTGATTGAGATTTTTACCTTTTGGTAAGATGAGTTTTCGTCTGGTTCCTCCCCCTCCCTCCCCATGTCCCTGCAGGTTGCTGATTGAGCCACTTCCACACCACAGAGGTTGCTCTGCTCTGTCTGATCTGTGTTTTTAATAGATGACAAAGGTGCCTAGAGCTGTCCTTAATGACATATAAACCTAAGTAAGTGCAGCTTCTCTGCTCTATCGGAAAGCACTCTGGGCACTGGTTAGAGGTTTCTCCCTGTAGCCCTCTGGTCAGATGGTGGGACACCCTGTGCAAAGACGAGAGTAGGGTGAGCAGAAACACTCAATAAGCTGTAGGATGACCCCAGTCAGAAATACTGGACTCAGGAAATTCTGGAAGTGGAGATGAAGGGCCCTCATATACAAAAGATATACTGGAAGTCTGTGGTCCACTGGGGATCCTTTCCCATGGGTGCAGTGTGTCCACAGTCTATCTCAGTGCCTTTGATGCTCTCACAGTGTAAAACACAGTATTATCATTTCCTAAACTGTAATTCCTGTTGGACACCACAGGGTCTGCTATGGGCTAAAAGATGCATCTGATGCACCAAACCCTTTGATGCCACCTTTGAGTGCAGAGCCCTGGGAGAACCTTTGACTCTTCAATCTGGTTTATGTAGACAGTGAAAAGATTTCTTAGCAAGGAAGAAAAAGCCTCAGGTGCCCCACCCCAATTCGTGAACTCCCCACCATGTCTCTTTTCAAGAGTGTCCTCCAGAAACCAGGGCAGGTGGAGGATCCCTGGGAAGTGTAGGGTTACTAGATTGGGGAGCTGGGCAAGGAGGGTGCTGTGAGACATACTCTCCAGGGGGTCAGAAATCAGCACAGTGTGGCAGCAGCCTTGGATTGGTGTGAAAATGGGTCTGCTGTGCTCTGCATCCTACATCTCACCCAGCCCCCTCTCCTCTGCCTTGCCTTGGGAAACGACGTCAGCAACCAAAGAACCACGTACACTTTGTTCATAGCAACCCACTTTGCATTCCTGCAGCATCATCCAGCAATCAAAAATTCAGTTCCCCAGCCATAGGCAAATATTAATTTCTGTCATGTTGCAGATGGAAAAAAAAACCCAATGTCTGCAGAGGTGAAATGGAAGGCTGATCATCTGTCTTCCTCCTGCCAAGGGCTTTTCCGTGAGCTAACATCTGAACAAAGAGCAGGACTCGTTTAGCTTTGTCTGTGTGTACTCACAGCTCTTGCTCCTTCCTAAGGATGCACATTCTCTCTGGCTGCTGCACCCTCCACTGCCAAACATGTTTCTCAGGGGTTCCTCTCAGCTTTGCCCATCCACCTTGAAACTCACCTGTTCCCCCTTCAGCTCTTTGCTCAGCCTTGACATGGTAGTCTTTGCTTCCTCTGTGGCTTTCTCAGTTCAAGCTCTCCCACTTCTTCCATCCCCAAAATGCCTGTACCTGCCATCACATCACAGAATCACAGAATGCATTAGGTGGGAAGGGACCTCTAAAGGCCATCTAGTCCAACCTCCCTGCAGTAAGCAGAGACATCTTCACTAAATCAGGTTGCTCAAAACCCGTCTTCTGTACAAAATTCAACTGTCCTGTGTTTGTCTGCTACATCTCTTTCAAAGGTTCACATTATCTCCCTGCATTAAATACATTTAAAAATAAACAAAAACCCCAAACGGTGTTTCTCCTAGGAGGCTGAGAGGAGACCTTATCACTGCCTATAATTACCTGAAAAGAGGTTGTAGAGAAGTGGGTGATGGTCTCTTCAGTCAAGTGACAGACAATAGGACAAGGGGAAATGACCTCAAGCTACACCAGGACAGGTTCAAATTAGATGTTAGGAAGAAATTCTTCACTGCAAGAGCTGTTGGGATGTGGAACAGGCTGCCCAGAGAAGTGGTTGTGTCACCATCCCTGGATGTATTTAACAGACAGGTAGATGAGTTGCTTAGAGATATGGTTTAGGAGGACAGAAATGGTTGGACTTGATCTTAAAGGTCTTCTCCAACCTAGTCATTCTGTGATCTCCCTGTCCTTGGCTTTGGAACCATCCCATTTAACACATGAACAGACAGTGATTAGCACCACCAGCAAACTGAACAGCGTGTGCACATCCAGCTGGGCATTCACCTCTCAAATGAAGATCATGTTTGTCAGTGAAGAAGGAGTAGGAGTGTGTAATACCCTGGCCTGTGGTGGCATTTGTCTCTTCTTCCAGATCATAATAAATACTAATTTGCTTGAACATATAGAGCTGTTTAAATCTTCCAGGCGCTTTGCAAATACTAATGCAATTAATGTGTCATCCTTGTTAAAAATGAGAAGGTTCTTTCTGTGTGGAAAAGTGAGAGTGACTTCCATTGCAAAGACTGTGCTATCCACTGGTTAAAATGTTATTTAAGAGGACAACATATATACTATGGGCCTTGAACCTACTCATGTAGGTTATCTGGACCACTATATCAAGAGAAATCCAGTCACAGACCTGGACCACTCTGTGCTAGGCTTGGCCAAAAAAATCAGTCAGACCCTGCCCCAAAATGTTTAGTGCAAGCAGCATTACAGTCTGCAGGTGATTCTCTAACATTGAACCAGACAGTTCAAGGAGAGATTTCAGCACATGGAGTTTGACAAAGATGTATTTGGCAGGGCCCTGGACAGCCTCAAGCAATGATGGGATAGTAACAAGTTTGACTCTTTGAAATTAGCCCTTGCTACTTGACAAACCCAGGAGACTGAGGGGTGACCTCATTAATGTTTATACATATGTAAAGGGTGAGTGTCAGGAGGACAGAGCCAGGCTCTTCTCAGTGATGGCCAGTGATAGAACAAGGGGAAATGGTGCCAAACTGGAACATAGGAAGTTCCATGTGAATATAGAGAAAAGGTTTTTCACGGTGAGAGTGACAGAGCACTGGAACAGGCTGTCCAGAGAGGTTGTGGAGTCTCCTTCTCTGGAGACATTCAAGACCAATCTGGGCATGTTCCTATGTGATCTACTCTAGATGATCCTGCTTGTGCAGAGGGGGTTGGACTAGATGATCTTTCAAGGTCCCTTCCAACTCCTGACATTCTGTGATTCCAAGATTCCTGTGGTATCTCCATTTTTTTTTTTTAAACTACCACAACTAGACCAACTCGGATCTGTTTTGCTTTTGAGAGCTTGAAAGGTGACTACCAGGGATTAAATGGTTACTGGTTTTACACTCAGTAGGTTCCCTTAAAACCTCCATGGTTGGAACCTATATGAAAGCAGCAATTCTCACATTAGTCCATTAATCTCAAAGGCCATCTAAAGCTTTAGCTAAGTGAACTTCCAAACAAGAAGTCGGTAGCAAGGTACTTGGACCTTCAAAAGGTAATTAATCTCATCCTAGACTCAATAGCTTCTATTTATGACAGGGATCCTTGAGTAAATATCCTCCTAGTCTTGTAAAATGGGTTGAATCCTCCACTTGGGAAATTGCTACTTGTGTATTAAATTAATTACAAATGTGTGGCAGTAGGATTTACTGTGCTTATGTTTAAGGATGCTCTGGACTCTAATGAACTCAGCAGTCTCCATCCAGGGTCCAGGTACAAGCAAGGACACTGCGCTGATCTCATGGAATCTTTGACAAAGTATGGACTTCAGGACCTGTCCTATTGATCCTCATTCACTGCTTAGTAATAGCTCTTGTAACCTGTAAGACTGCAAGATAGCTATACTTTGCCTGAAGTGTGGGGAAACCTCTCTACATTCTCAGATGTTTTTGCTGATGGACTAAATCTCATCAAGGTGAATTGCATTAGCTAGACTTGAGTGATGCTCTGGAAAAAAGAAATCCAGCCTCAATGCAACCTCAGCTGTTTCTCCTTCCAGAAACAGAAATTGTAGCACAAGCTTTCTTCAACCTCATTTTAAGCTAATTGTCACATGCTCCCCTCCGGTCTCCACCCCAATCCCTTCCATATCATGTCCTAATCACTGCCTGGCTGCTACTGCCTCATCTTCATTAGAACAACACTTTGATATTCATGTAGATCCATTCAGCCACCTTTTGCTGTCTGTGACTCCCAGGCAGTGATATTTAAGTCTCAATCCCAGAGTTATTGGTTATTACTTTAGTCTTTAATCATCATGAGAGACCAATGAGAGGAGCTAACCCTGATATAAATCACTCTGTAACAAGTGAAGCAGTTAATATTTTAGAAGATTTAAAACTCATAAGTCATTTGTGGTCAGAAATAGAGGGTCATTTACAATGATCTGGGAAGAGAAAGGAGGAACTTCATTTGGTGTCCTGAATCCCCATGCCTAAACAATTAGACCTTTTTACTAATACCTTTATTTGTATAACAGCACAGTCTATCTGAACATCTCCTAGCTCTGTACAAGCTGTTCTGCTCAGAAGTAATTTACAGCAATGAGTTTTATGTTTTGCCATCCCTGATTTACTTAACTGATGCTCTCCTCCCATTTAAGGGTATGGAAAAGCAGGGGGTCTTCAGTAGGAGCCCTGACACAAACCTGAACTCAGAGTCTCATGAGTTATTTATCATGTCAGTGTATGCTGGTACTGAAGCAGCCTCACTTCTGGGTAACTGGGTAACCTGTCTCCCAGGACAGCATCCAGAATCTAAAAGATAGTGAACACCCACCTGCTTCTTGACTGCAAAGTGTCCCCTCTGCTGCCTGTTCCTGGGATTTATGGGAAGAGGGGACCATGAAGAGCAGTTCATATGCAGGAATACACTGGACTTGATCTGACTCAGAAGGGGAATGCTGTGTGTAAACAATGAAGAGGGTCACAGAATCACAGAATTAGAGCACTGTAGGGGTTGGAAGGGACCTTGAGACATCATTGAGTCCAACCCCCCTGCCAAAGCAGGTTCCCTAGAGCAGGTCACACAGGTTGGCGTCCAGACGGGTCTTGAATATCTCCAGTGAAGGAGACTCCACAACTCCCCTGGGCAGCCTGTTCCAGGGTTCCATCACCCTCACCGTGAAGAAGTTCTTTCTCACATCAGTGCAGAACCTCCTGTGGACCAACTTGTGGCCATTGCCCCTTGTCCTGTCTTCACAGACCACTGCAAAGAGGTTGACCATCTGCCTTTGTCTCCCACACTTCAGATATTGATAAACATTGATGAGATCCCCTCTCAGTCTTCTCCAGGCTGAACAGCCCCAGCTCACTCAGCCTTTCCTCATAGGAGAGATGCTCCAGGCCCTTCACCATCTTTGTGTCTTCGCTGCACTCTCTCCAGGAGATCCCTGACAATGGAGGTCCCAACAATGGAAGAGTTGATTTTGGTAAACTGAGGCACACAAAAGCATGGTTTCTGTAACAAACCTGTGCTCCGTAGGCTGCAATAATCAGCTCTGTGTTAGGCAGGGAGTGGGGTTTAGAGCACTGGATGTCCCACTGCAGAAACACGTTCCCATCTTACTTGTGCCAGGAGAGGGAAAGAGAACCATGGAAATAACAGGGGTTATTTGTTGGCTGGTTAGTGATGGGCAGTAACTCTTCAAACCACACAATAACCAAGACTTTGCCTGCTGCTCTCACTCCTGGGCAATCCCATGCTGCTTTTCTGCAGTGACCAAGCAGAAAACTTGAAGACAGCTCCCCCCTGTTTGAGAGATGTGTCTTTCTTTGAGGAATAGTCAAACCCTTGTGACACATCTCAAACCTCACTACCATGAGCATTGCACGAACTTTATGGGAAGAAGACACTCCACACTCTAAAGGCAGGGGATCTAATTACTCTAAAAGTGTCATTATGTCATTATTTTCACATTAGGATAGCAATTTATCACTTTCCATTGTACTCTTAATGATGCTTGAAAGTAACGGGCTCGAATCGATACTGTGCCCAGTCTAAGTGTGGTGGAAGAACAGGGAGGACCTTAGCAAAGATGACTGAATTTCCCTGACTTTTGGCTCATTTGATATTTTGATTTAGTCTTTGTCCTAAGGACAAGCTCCTGACACACACATCTATTCTGCTGAGGGTCTCAATGAGACCAAGAGGTTGCATGTCCCATTTTGATGCATCTGAGACACATTGGCCTAGTGACACATGCAATGAAGAGTGAAATTTTATATCTATGTATAGATGCACACACATACATACCTGGTCAAGGAACAGAAGTGGGCCTATATGAACCTTATGAGGCCAACAGCAAGGTCCTGCACCTGGGTCAGGACAATCCTTGTCACCAGTACAGGCTGGGAGATGAAGTGATAGGGAGCAGCCCTACAGAGAAGGACTTGGGGGTGCTGGTGGGCGATGGCAAGCTCAATATGAGCCAACACTGCATGCTCACAGACAAGAAGGCCCCCTGTATCCTGGACTACATCAAAAGGAGCATGGCCAGTGGGTTGAGGGAGGTGGTTCTCCTACTCTACTCTACTCTACTCTACTCTACTCTACTCTACTCTACTCTACTCTACTCTCCTCTCCTCTACTCTACTCTCGTGAGAGCCCACCTAGAGTATTGTGTCCAATTCTAGAGTCCCCAACTTAAAAAGGACATGGTACTGTTGGAACAGGTTCAGAGGAGGTCCACAAAGATGATTAGAGGGCTGGAGCATCTCTCCCATGAAGACAGGCTGAGTGTTGGGGTTGTTCAGCCTGGAGAAGAGAAGGCTCCAGGGAGATCTTATAGTGGCCTTCCAGTACCTGAAGGGGCCTACGAGAAAGCTGGGGAGGGACTTTTTAGAAGGGTCTGCAGTGATAGGATGAGGGGGAATGGTTTTAAATTGGAAGGGGTTAGATTTAGATAGGATTGTAGGAAGAAATTCTTCACTGTGAGGGTGGTGAGGTACTGGAACATGTTTCCCAGAGAAGCTGTGGATTCCCCTTCCCTGGAGACATTTAAGGCCAGGTTGGACGGGGGGGCCTTGAGCAGCCTGGGCTAGTGAGAGGTGTCACTACCTATGGCAGGGGGCTCGGAACTTGATGATCTCTAAGGTCCCTTCCAGTCCTAACCATTCTATAATTCAATAATTTTATATATATACTAAAAAAAAAATCCTCCTTTTTTGAGTTTCCAGATGTCAACAAGATTTATGACTCTTTTCCCTCAACTTCTCTGTGTACAATGGAAGTGACTCTAGAAGGTGGTGGAGAGTCACCATGCAGAGCAGCAGTTCATGTGGGAATATTTCTGCACTCATAGCAGTTTTAAATGCTCAAGTTAGTTTTCTATTTACCAGATAGAGAAATAAAAACAATACTGTCCTAAATATGTAGTCTGACCAGTCATCCTCATTAGCACTGCCTCTCTCAGCAAATAAATTGGGCCATGATCTAGTTTCTGGCCTTCAGGCAAGTCCTGAGAATTGCTTATGTGGGTGAAGTAGGTCTGTCATGTCCAAACTGCTTGTTTGGGAGAATCTCTTGCTCACTCTAGCTCCAAAGTTGGCATAGGATTTGGCTGGCTAAGTGCTGCCGAAATCATTGCAAACAGCATGGTGACAGCTAAACAGTGATGGGTAGTCTTTAAGTCTGTGCCAATGTTCTTTTCTCTTTAGTCTGCTGTATCTAAGATTCAAACAGAGAGAACTTGTTTATGGTCTTTTAACAAAAAGTCCAATCAATACAGATATCCACCCCACACTTAGCCTGGAGAAGGAGCCTTTGCCTTAACCTATGGTAGTGCCTGGGTAGGAAATGCAGAAGCTCCAAGTGGAAGAACCTCCAAACATCTTTGGATTCATCTGTGTGCTAATGAGTAGCCTCCAAGTCTGGATAATTATTTGGGCAACCCCTTTGGACACAAAGAATTGGAGTATACAGGCAGATAATCCCAGCCCTATACTACTTCTTTTTTAGATATGTGACTCCTAGGTCACATATTCCTGGTTTGGTCGAACCCTTTTTGTTTCAGGGAAAGTTAAACACACATAAGTTAAACTAATTAAGGACTTAACCTAGCTGGACCTAAGTTCTGTCTATGACATGACCTGATGTGCTTGAGAAATCTTTCAGCTAAAACTGGGATTAGCTAATGGCTTCCTAGCCTTCCTTGCTCTTTCTAACTGGAGAGCTCACAATTTTGCCCTCCTTCATTGCTAAATATACTGAATACTCTAAAAAAGACATCACGTGTGCTGGAGACTATCCATAAGGGACATTACTTTAAATGCTTTCTCTATTGGTGAAGCAAAGAAGTCATTAGATTCCACTGCAGAGCAGTGAGGGATACCACCTCCTTTCCTGAATTTATGGTCTGTGAGCTAATGCTCTTTCTAATTGAAATGGCTAGTGACTAATGAAAAAATAAAGGATGCAGCCAAGCTTGGCTATACATTGGGAAGTTCATCAATATGCATTTTCCCATGACACTCAAGGATGTTTCCCTTATTAAGGCAGGAATCAGGCTGTGAGATATGAAGGCATGAAGCAGATAGCCTTACCCCATTTAGCCTGAATACTCACTGTCACAAAGTATCTTTGGACACTCTAGAAACCATAACTCTTACCTTAATTTATGAACCTGGAGTGAGAATTTCATTACCTTCCTAAAACTCAACTTCAGTGAAGCTGTACTTTAAGATCTGTGATATCAGACCTCCCACGGGAAAAAAAAGCTTCTGTTCCTAGACGTGGATGAATCATAGAATCATAGAATCAGTTGGGTTGCAAGAGACCTTCAAGATCATTGAGTCCAACCACAGCCTAACCCTACCTAGTCCACCACTAGATCATGTCCTCAAGTACAACATCTACACGCCTTTAAACACCTCCAGGGATGGTGGCTCCACCACTTCCCTGAGCAGCCTGTTCCAATACCCTTTCAGTAAAGAAATTCTTCCTGATATCTAACCTAAATATTCCCTGGTGCAGTTTGTGATAATTGCCTCTTGTCCTATTGCTTGTTACCCGAGAGAAGAGACCAACCCCACCTCTCTGCATCCTCCTTGCAGGTACTTGTAGAGAGCCATAAGGTCTCCCCTCAGCTTCTTTTCCTAAGACTAAAAACCCCCAGCTCCCNAAGACTAAATACCCCCAGCTCCCTCAGACGCTCCTCAGATGACTTGTGCTCCAGACCCTTCACCATCTTCTTTGCCCTTCTCTAGACATGATCCAGCATCTCAACATCCTTTTAGTAGTGAGGGGCCCAAAACTGCTCACAGTACTCAAAGTGCAGCGTCACCAGAGGTGAGTACCATGGGACAATCCCTTCCCTACTCCTGCTGGACACTCTATTCTTGTCACAGGTCATGATGCCATCACCCTTCCTGGCTACTTGGGCACACTTCCAGCTCATGCCCAGCCAGCTGTCAGCTAACACCCCCAGGTCCTTCTCCAGGAAGCTCTCCACCCACTCTGCCCCAAGCCTGTAGCACTGACTGAGGTTATTGTGACCAAAGTGTAGGATCTGGCACTTGGCATTATTGAGACCCATAAGGTTGGCCTCTGCCCATCAATCCAGCCTGTCCAGATCCCTCTGCAGGGTGTTCCTGCCTTCCAGCAGATCAACACTCCCACACAATTTGGTGTCATCTTCAAACTTACTGAGGGTGCACTCCATCCGCTCATCCAGATCATTAATAAAGATACTGAACAGGACTGGCCTCAGCACTGAGCCCTGGGGGG
>VXBZ01002382.1:283703-325580 GCA_013399135.1 Heliornis fulica
CCTTTCATAAACCCATGCTGACTGGGCTTGATTGCCTGGTTATGCTGCATGTGTTGTGTGATGAGTCTCAAGATGTTTTGTTCCATCACCTCCCCCAGCACCATGGTTAGGCTGACAGGCCTGTAGTTCCCCAAGTCCTCCTTCCAGCCCTTCATGTACATAGGTGTCACATGTGCCAGCTGCCAGTAAACTAGGACCTCCCCAGTTAGCCAGGGTTTGATGAGCACTTCCACCAGCTCCCTCACTACCCTCTGGATTCCATCTAGACTCTTTGACTTGGGCAGATCTAAGTGGCTGAGCAGGTAACATTCAACCATCACCATCATTAAACTCCAGACAATCAAGACATTCACTAACACAGAGGGCTACCCCATCACCCTTCCCTTCCTCCGCTACCCCTCCTTCCTCCCCCTTCCCTCTTGAAGAGTTCATACCCATCCATCACAGTCCTCCCATTCTATGAGTCATCCCACCAAGTTTCTGCGATGGTGACTAAATCGTAGACTTCCCACTGTACAATTTCTTTCAGCTCCTCCTGTTTGTTGCCCATGCTGCGTGCATTAGTGTAGATGCACTTCAGTCAGGCTGTTGATCCCTCCACCTTTCCAAGAGCAGAAGCTCTAGCTCCTGCACTGTCACTCACAAGTGTTTCCATGGTGTCTGATAACTCACTGGCACACCGCCCCCTCCAACGCTGGCATGTCACCCCCAGGTTTTTGTTCATCAAGCCTGGTTCCATCACCTTCACCCCTTGAACCTAGCTCAAAGCTTGCTCAATGAGCCCTGCTAATTCCCACTAGTACATGCACATGCATATGTTCATAGTACATGTACATTTATATGTGCATTTGCCTTCTAACTGTTTGTTGTGGTTTAGCTGAGTCCTCTCTGTCCCGTCTACAGCTTAATGTCACCTTAAAATACACCTCTGCAAGAAATACCACCTGCCTGCAGCAGATCCCTGCTCCTGTGACAAGTGTACAACGCTGTCTGGTGCCCTGCTCCATGGTGTCTGATTTGATTTACACTCCTGTTGTCTCTGAACAATACAGCAAATACATACGTGAACAGCAACGTATAGTGTCCCTCCCTTCCCTGCCATCCTAAAGCAGTGGGAGCAGAGAAGGTAAAATATTTAGACTCCAGATATCTTTATTTGCCAAAATACAAATCCTTGCTGTAAAATATCTATGAAATGTAATTAAAATTGCCATTTATTTGTCTCACCATTGCTAACATTGCTAGAAGAACTGAGTCACTTAGTGCTGCCAAATATAGCATTCCAGGTGTAAAACTCTCTCAGATGTGCATGACATTTTGCACGTAAATAGTGAGTCATTGAGAATGATCTGGTACTATCCATATGCCTGATACAGAAATACTGCAATGAGTGGGAGATCAGTATACACACATGACAGGATAATGTTTAAGAATGAAAAAAAATTGTGTTTGTGCAGAGTTTTGAATAAAGATACTGATTTTTACACGTAGTGATCCTTCTGCTCTAAAGTCTGTTTTACAAAGGACAGTGACTGTGAACCTCCATCCCCTTACTTGCTGTTCCATCTCTGAATGACAAGTTGGAGGGTTTTTTGTCACAGTATGTTTCCCTTTCCTGTCTCCTTTTTTTTTTTAAACTTAGATTGTGTGAGGTGAAAACTGAATATACTGAGTGTTAACAGCCCGATGACCAGTGAGGGGTTGTCTGTCCACAAAGACCATCCTCTGCCAGTCACCTTTCCAACCTGCCACTGCTCTGTGCCAGGCAGCAACACAGGCTGCGTCTTCAGGCATAGAGTTTTCTTGGGGAAGTGGATGCCTTTCTGGAAAGCACGTGGGAATGGTACACCCTGCAATCATGCTCAAGGCTCTAAGCACAGGAGTAAGGCAATTCTTGCTGAAATACAAATCAATGATTTGAGATGAACCATTTCAGAGTGACAGGCAGAAGTCTCTCTTCTTATCAGTTACGTGAGGAAACAACGGCCTATGTTGCTAAGACTGGAGAGCTGGGCAGTGAGAAATAATTGAAATTTAACGAGAGCAAGTGCAGGGTATTGCATCTGGGGAGGAACAACCCCAGGTACCAGTATAGGTTGGGGACTGGCCTGTTGAAGAGCAGTGCAGGTGAGAGGGACCCGGGGGTTCTGGTAGCAGGATGACCATGAGCCAGCAATGTGCCCTTGTGGCCAAGAAGGCCAATGGCATCCTGGAGTGTATTAGAAGAGGGGTGGCCAGTAGGTCAAAAGAGGTCCTTCTCCCCCTCTACTCTGCCCTGGTGAGACCTCGCCTGGAATATTGTGTTCAGTTCTGGGCCACCAAGATGATGGAGTGGAACATCTTCCTTCTGAGGACAGGCTGAGGGATCTGGGTCTCTTCAGCTTGGAGAAGAGGAGACTGAGGGGTGACCTCATTATTGTTTATAAATATGTAAAGGGTGAGTGTTAGGAGGATGGATNACTGAGTGATCTCTCAAGTCCTCTTCCAGCTCCTAATATTCTGTGATTCTGTGACTGTGTGAGCTCAGCATCAGACCTGTGCTGAAGCATATGCTGTGAGCAGTCAGGCTGGTCCTGTGCTTCAGTGAGACCCACATGAGCCTTGGAGGACACGCAGACACCTCTCACACCTGGCACATGTAGGGGCTGCATGGCTTCCTCAGAACCCATCAGTCTTTTCTTCATGAGATGGTTAATCGTGCCATGCTCGCACACAATCTCTCTCCCTCTCATAGCCCTTGGTTGATATAGCAGTAACATTTCATCTTCAGAATTGATCTTACTCAAAAACCAGTGGATGGCTGGGTACATTATGTCTAATTTCCCTCAGTCTTCCTGAATGAAAAAAGTGCTTAACTTCTCATTTCCCCTTCTGTCAAGAGAAATACACTGAATTGTGCTAACAAAGCATCACTGACCTGCTTGTAATACAGCTTGTTAGCTTTCTCCTTGCTTTCTCTCACCACAGGGTGTTTCTTCTTTGTTATCACCTTTGGCATTGCATTGTTTATTATTCATCTCCATATAACTTCTCTTTCCACCAATTCCATCACTTTTTTTACTGAGTTCCACTTTCAGCTATTTCCACTTTTCACTTCTCCTGCCCAAGCATTTTCCCGATGTCTTACCATGTTGATCTTTCTGTTTGTGCTATAGAGAAGAGCCAGGTCAAAAGGCAGCTTCCCTGGGAGGTTTTACAGGGAGGGTCTGTAGAGATAGTGGTACTATCAGTGCTACCAGGAGTTCATTAAATAGTATGAAAGATCATTAAAATAGAAACATGACTTTCTTATTTTGGATGATGCAGATAAGCATCTCCATTTCTTTGTTCAGTTCAGTGTTCCTGTTGCTTAACTCAAAAGAATAAAATTATTCTATGTTAGGCATGAATTGCATTTATATAAAGATCAAAGTGTAGGACTAGAAAAGATGAGAAGATGTCACTCTTCCACAGTACCACAGGATTAAATAAATCTTGGCCACCACGAGCAGAAGGTTGTATAACATCTTAGAAGCTTCTTAGCTTGTAATCCACTGCCTTCTGAGGCCACCTGTGTAAGAGCTCCATTATCCTTCCTATTACAAGGTGTTTTCTGTTTTCCCTTTCCCATTAGGTAACATATACCTCCATGTAAAACCAAGATGCTTGTGTGTTTGGTTTTTGTATTTTTCTCCATGAACATAGAGAGAAATGGGTTGGAATTCTCTTTGTATTGACCATTTAGAGAGTTTAAAGGGATTAATGTACTTTTATATACCCACAGACTAAATAATTTCATTGTTTCTTTATCAGCTAAGTTTTCAAGCACTTGTATCACTCCTGATGCTCTGCTCTGGGCTCCCTCCAATTTGTTGACTTCTCCACTACAGCCACAGTGTTCTTGCTGGAGTCTCCTTCCCACCAGGTTCAGTGAATGATTCTCTCTGAACCCCTACATAAATGATGGTGTTTAAGAACTCCCTGTGTACCATGTACCTTGTTTGCAGCAGTATCACAAGAGTTGTTTACAGAATACAGTCACTGTAAAGACTGTTGCTCTATACAATGCCTGGGGTGCCATATCAATTGCCCCCAAAGACTCTCCTGGCTTGCACTAAGTGCAAGTGCCTTATTTCACTTCAAGAATGAAACTGTGAACAAAGACAAAATTCATCTCAGATGAAGACCTATCTTTTTGTGCCCCCAAAAATTGGTGTCTGGCTATCATCAGAGCATCTTACTTTAACTACACCAGAGATATGGTGAGGTTCAAGTGCCTAAGAAAAGCCATCTGGTAATGTTGGAGCTGACCAGAGAACCTCACCTCAGCAGGCCAGGCCTGGAAGGCATGGATTGTCATTAGACTCTCTATCATGTTTCCTGGCCCAACCTGGAAGCTTGCTAGGAAATCATGGTTATATTTTATATATATCCTTACTGCAGCCTTCCAGTATCTGAAGGGGGCTTACAGGAAAACTGGAAAGGGGCTGTTCACAAGGGTATGTGGAGATAGGATGAGGGGTAATGATTTTAAACTGAAAGATGGTAAATTTATGCTTTGATTAGAAAAAAAGTATTCACTATGAGAGTGGTGGAGCACTGAAACAGGTTGCCCAGAGAAACTGTCGATGTCCCCTCCCCGGAAGTGTTCAAGGCCAAGTTGGATGGGGCTTTGGGCAACCTGGTCTAGTGGAGGGTGTCCTTGCCCATGGCAGGGTGCTGGAACTAGATGGTATTTGAGGTCCCTTCTAACCCAAATCATTCTGTGATTCTATCATTCTATGATTGTATGATTAGTCACCAAACTGTGGCCAACTGAGCTGAGCCCTGGTGTTTGCTATAGCATTAGCTGAATCACCTGTCAGGAGCTGCTGACTGTGTTGACTAAGGAGCCACATGGGCCTGTCAAGGTCTTTCTACCACTCTCTGAGTTAGGGCTCCAAGATTACATTCAGCTCATGGAGATAGATGAAGTGGTCCCCTGAAGTCTGACTCCACTTCAGATGCCCTTGATTACCATGCCTGGGAAATCTATAGTTTTCAGATTACAGTCTACCTAACTGGTACATATATATGCAACTCAAGAAGCAATGAGTTGTTCCTCTATTTGCTGGTCTCTCTCTGCTCTGTCAACATTGATTGATTCTTCATGGACTATCTAGGGCTTAGTTCAGTTGTCCACACATGGCTGCTAAGCATGGTTTGAGTTGCCTCTTCTGCCCAGGAATATGTGCTTGCTTTTTTGCTTGTGTACAAGGAAATGTTCTCCTTCCAAGAAACACATCTGTTCCAGAGGCTTGTTTATGGTGCTGAGGCTGTATTCATTCCCTTGACACCACTGACTGAGTAAACAGGTAGATCTTAAGAAAGCAGAGGCAGCAGCACTGGTACTTTAATCACCATTACATTAACTCAAGACTGCAATAAAATGGAAAATTAGTCTAGTAACTTTGAAATTTAAAAAAGAATTTAAATAATTAAAGTTTAAACTGTATTAAAAATTCAGTTTACTCAGAGGTTTCTGAAAGTCATGGAATCACATTTCTACAACATGAGAAGATGGAAGAGTTACAACTCTTACAATTGTGAAGCATCATTGGGGGAAATGTCAACCAGATAAGTTGTCCTGTTTTCAGGTGGATGGAAGCAATTTGTGTTTGACAAATCAGTTTTGGGATTTTCTTATCACTTTCTTTTAAGTGCTTATGTATCAACTGTTTCATTATTTGGTCTATTTTCTTTACAAGAATTCCAGTTAGGCTGACTCATCTGGAATTCACCTTTCTTTTTATAATAGTACTTTTTGCCCTTCTTTTCTCTTCTGATACTTTTCCACCACAAGATCTTAAAGATAATCTCTTATCATACAATGATTGCTTTTGGTAGTTCCTGATATATCCTACAGCATATTTCATCAGTGCCCACTGGCTTGCAGGCACCTAACTTATTCAAATATTATTTAACTTGTGCTGACCTGCTCTTTCCTCTATGCACCATTAATTTCAATTAAGTTGATAATCTGGTCGTAGTTAATTTATTTTTTTCTTCTCCAGTCAGGTTGAAGCAAAAAGGCACTGTACCAAGCAAAAAGATAAAGCCATCACACAGCTGAAGCACTTCAGGTACATAGCTTAGGAGTTACATAGCAACAGCTGGCCATGAATTACAGGGAGAAATTATCCACAATCTAGATGGCTCCATTCAGCTAGAAAGTGGTGCTCTTCCAAAGCTAAAAATGACATAAAAATCAAAGGGGGCCAAAAATTTTAACAGTGCTTCAAAGAAAGGGAGGAGTTTGGGTAAGTGAGGCTAATGTGAGTTAGTGAAAGGCTGACAGTCTGCCTGTCTCACAGAAAGGCAGGGAAACAAAGACGTGGTGACAGAGTGAGACGTTTCTAACACTAAAGGATGAAAGGATGCAAATTTATGAAGATGCACTTAATACTCATGCATTTAGCCTGACTGTGGTTGTTAGACTTTGTTCTGAAAGCTTTGTACCTTACAGGAATAAGTAAATAATATTTTGTCCTGAAGGCAGTTTCTTTATCACTGCAGTTTTATGCAGCCAAAGGCAGCTAAAAGGCAATCTTCAGGATCCAGGGGTTTGACAGACATATGCAAGCAAACAAAAAGGGAACTTTCAGGCTCCAAGGAAGCATTTGGGCTGCAGAAAGGATACCCAGAAAAGCAACAACATTTCTGGTTGTGGGGGGAGAGTGTCAAGCACTTTCCACTTACCATGACACAGAAATCAAAGGACACCTCAACTAAGAGCTTAGACTGATAATATGACATATGGGTAGGGTGGGTTTGCACGTGACTTGATGCAAGACAGAAAGATACATCAATCTTGCATCCCTTTGTTTCTCTAGTCTTGCATTGCTTTAAATCAAAATCCACAGTGATATTGTGCTTCACAGTGGATCACCTGTTAGACTCTAGACTGAGTTTCTCTTCAAGATCTTCAAAGGCTGATTGATTGGTTTCAAAAAGATGCAGGGGTATTACATGGGAAATTAGTGTTTGAGGCAAGGATATCTAACTATATGTTTGATAATCCTGTTATTTAAACTGTGAACTTCCTGGGGCAGAGGCTGTCTATGCAGAAGCACAAAAGGACAGCAGTTATGCTCCTGAATAAGCTTTTAAATATTCTCATAATCAAGTAATGCGTGGCAGGTTTCATAAAGACAGATTGCCTGCTTTTCAACTGTTTTTTACATTGATTTGTTATACCACCACCTCGTCTTGTAAGTCATCAGTGTTTGCATCAACCTCTTATCTTAAGTCATAAAGAGATTATAAACTCCTCAGTGCAAGGGAGATTTTTATTACACACATATAAAACAGCAAACACTATATTAGAGCCAAGCATTTCTACTGCTCACTTCATTAATGTAAACAGCAACAATAATAATGATGAATTGAGTAAGGGCCTTACAATGGAAAGTAAGTCAGAGTAACAGACTGAATTTAAAACTGAAAAAATGAATCTGATTATCAGCACAAACTCCTTACAATGGCATTGATCAGGATGTGGCAACATCTCCCAGGAAAATTGGTAAAACAGTCATCCTTTGTGGCCTTTATGATCAGATTGGATAATATTCTGTGTGGAATAATCTATCTTGTATTAGTCCAGTGGGAATGGATAGTGATTTTCATCTGCAATTTCAATTTCAAAGAGAGAGACTGTATTTCTCTGTACAGAAAGCACAGAAGACTGTGAAGTGAGTTTTATACATCTCCTGAGATAGCAGAGATTTGGCAGGAATTAGAAGAGCAGAGGGCAGGGGCAGGAGGGAAAAAAATATGGAGATGACAAGAAGTCTTTGTGTTCAACCCCAGATGATCAATCATTTGTCTACTCTTCACTGTCTTTCACCATGAGCATGACAGAGCACTGGAACAGGCTGCCCAGAGAGGTTGCAGAGTCTCCTCTGGAGACATTCAACCCCTGCCTGGACACGTTTCTGTGTGACCTAATCTAGGTGATCCTGCTAAGACAGTAGGTGATCTTTCATGCTTCCTCCTTCCAACTGCAACACTGATTCTGTGATACTCACACCACCTGGAAACCTATGCAGAAACCTCCTGCAAATGTTCTGGTAACAGCATTAAGTTGGTCAGGGATCAAACCTTGGACTTTCTGTCTAAAGAACATAAAATCCAAGAGGTAACAAGAAATGAATGCAGGGGCTCATGCTGAAGGAAACAGAGGGGGCAGAAAAAGAACTGGACCGGCCAAGAATGTAAACAGCATGAGAAAGACAGGCAAAAACCAATTTAAGCTACCATCAGGCAAAGGACAAAACACATGAGAAAGCCACATCAAGGTAAAGCTCTTAGAAGCATAAAGCAGCTCTTGTTGAGACAGTGAGGTCAATCCAGAGGAATAAAAGGATATTGATGAACAAGATGGATGCCTCAGTTTCAGGACCACAGTACGATTAATAATAAATTTACTTTTCTACTTCTACATGGAGAAGCTTGGTTTTACCTGTTGATGAGCAGCTACAGTTTGAGATCTGACCAAAGATCAGAGAGATGTCAATGTAGATGTATCTTGTAGATGTCCAGCTAGTCCAACCCTCTACATAATATTAGGGAAATGGCTCCAGTAGACAACTACCATCACAGAAAATATACTAAAGATAGCAACAAGAAAGAGCAAGTATCTGGAGGTCAAATATGGGTCATGTCATAAATCAAGCACCCTCACAACTCAAGTTTCTAAAGGTTTAACCATTGTCTGCAAACTCAGCAATAATCAATTTTGAAGGGTATATTTTTTGTGTCATTTCTTACAGTCCTAGAGTCTCCCTGTATGTGAAATTTGAGAGAGGATGGGTGCTTGTGAGCACTCTCAGTGTGAATGTTGGTAGACTACTCTAGTGCACTGGATGTATCTTGAGGGGTCAGCCTCACTACACTGTGCCCTGGATGGCCACCAAATAGCACTGTGTGCAGCTTAAACTGGTAAATTGCCAAAAACAGGTGAAAGTTTGAGCATATACTTGTGCTTATTAAGAGTTTTAGTTAATAACATAGTTGTTCTTCCCCTTCTAATTACTTAGCTTGAATATGATATCTTAACATTAGCATTAAGAATAATTAGCATCAGCTCATAGTTTCAAAAGACAACACAGTAACATGGCAAACAGAAGAAAGGCAGTTTTTTACAGCCCTTTGCTTTATCAAAACACAGAAAATGATGTGGTCCAGTGGCCCCACTGAAGAAGAAATTGTCATTTCTAAAATGACATGTCACTATATCCATCATAAGTAGCATTGTAGTAGTATGACAGTCTGGGGACATCAATCCTTCTCCTGAGTATATCATATAAACTGTACCAGGCATCAGAGAGTCCTCCAGGTGTTCAGACTGAAAATTACAGCATTCTTCTAGGACAAGGGGGAAGCAATCCAGAGCTATTGCACCAAACTGCAACATCAGACCAAAAGAAGTCAAAGCATGACATGGACAACCAGAGGACATTGTGTCAGAAAGCTCTTGGCTTCACAAGGTCTCAGTCATCACACAGAGGCAAACAGTAAGGTCATGCCCAATACCAAGAGATCAGTGAAGGCATAGAAGGATTTATAAGGCTGGTGACTGTCCTTCCATATTCTGCACGTATCCATGCAGGAATGTATTCCAAAAGTAAATATTAGCAGTGCCATCTCTGGAAAGCATGCAAAGAAATCCTGCATGGTAGGATTTCTGTGGGCAAACTGCACATCAGCCTAACCAGTGACCTGCAGCTTTGAGCTATGCTGTGCTGTGAGTCAGACAGAGCAGGAATGTGGACAAAGATGTGAAGAACCTGACCAAGCAGGATGACCCTGCTTGGAGAAGGGAAGCTGGATGAGATGATCTCTAGAGGTCCTGTCCAATATCAGCAATTCTGTGATGTGGGTATTTTCATCTCTAAAACCCAGGGAAGCTTCCAAATAACCAGCTTGGTTTCATTTATTTGTCCATTTGTGTGGTTTTATCTGTGGCATGTGGAGCCACTCTGAGGAATATTTATTTTTTAATCACGATTTTGCTTTGATATGAACTGAAGACAAATACCAGGAACTTAATAGGTTCAGAAAACCACAGTTGTTGGGATTTTTTTTTTATATGTTCAATTCGTATGCACTTAGTGAGCCAAAGTAGGTGACATTTCATTAACCTTTGAGTTCAGTGAGATGTTTCTTGGTCAAAGACTTTAGAAGCTGTTCTTCTGTGTAACTCTATGAAAACTAAATGAATGAAAACTAAACCAACTGCTGAGAAACTACAGTGTCTGCTTTGTTCACACAAGTCTGGAGAACTGTAGTGAGACAGAAATAGAGAGGGAGGAGTTAGTTAAGAATTGGGTCTGAAACACACAGAAAGGGGTCATTTACTGATACACTGAGGTGCAAAGCAAACCACAGAATCGTCTTGCAACGTGAAGCAGGGTTGTTACAGAGGAAGCTGAAATCAATGCTAAAAGCAACACAAAACATGGCAGTGAAATATAAATGTCTGGCAAAGATTCAACAGTCCCAACCTCATGATTAGTAAAGAATGCTAGTGATGGTCTTTAATAGTGATTAAAGACTGCAGACAGACACTTGGGAAGTGGGAGGATTTTAAGATCCTCGTGCTGATTGAATGACTGAGAGCTACTCACTCAAGTATTATGCATAAGTAGCTGAAGAGCAGCCACCTGTAGTTTGAACCCAGGGATGGTCTGGTACACCAGCTGAACTGGCACATCAGGTAGGAGTTTTCAGGGCTTACTGGATGGCCATTTGTCTGTGGCAATTTCCCAAGAAGTGCCTCTTTCTAGACCTGAGTAGGGTTTGGATTCAAGTCTTGACATATGTATAGCAGGAAGACTTTGCCACGCAGTAACTATGGGTTTTTTTGTGCTATCCAAGTTAACCACAGGTTTGTGTTGACCTGACAGTCAAGGCTTAGACAGTCCAGGCTGATGACTTGTTCTGACTTGCCTAGACTGAGCCAATTTTAACATTTTATTTTATTTTTGTAAGGATAGCAATTGTCTAGCATCAGGTAGCTAGGTCTGGTTTAGATCAGCTTTAGTTTATAGTGATAGCAAAGAGTTACTGTACAGATTGAAGAGTCTGTGACTTCAAAATAAATGTGTACAGACATGGGATGATAACAAAGATCCCAGACTGCAAACACAAATCTTAAAGATCAATCAGTGGTCAGTACAGAAGCACAACTCAGGTAAAAGCTGTTCTGGAGACAATAACAAGAACAGAAAAACTAAATAATGAGCATAATCAGAAGAAAGAAAGTGTTGAGAAAGCATAAAAAAAATCCCAGCAGCCCAAAACTGAGGAAGAGCAAAGCATCATCATCACATGCCTCACAGAGGACAGGATGAAGAATGAATATCTAATGAAGAATACTAATTGTGGCAGAAATCTCAGGATACTAACATATGAGAATCCCACCTCCCAGTCTTTCTGAATAGGGCTGAAATGGCCAACCATAGGAGCCAGATAGACACCAGAAGAATGAGCATAGTACCAAGAAAAAGGGTAGATATCATAAAGTTGGTGGAGTTTTTGTGTTGTTGTTGGGAGTTGGTTTTTTTCTTTGAAAAACAGTTTTAACAGCATTACTGAGACTTGTCTGTTCATTTGGACTACACATGTATAATCTTACAACTGTGAATTGGATTATGAGAGCTGGATTATGAGAATTTAAACTAGATTAAAACCAGTTTAATATAGCTCCATAATTATATGAGGTATGTTCCATTCTTGCCCATACCAAGAGTCTGAATGTAACACCTTAAAAATCCATCATAAATCTGTTAGAAGCACCAATCAGTATTCTGGATCCTGCTTTTCCAATTCCAATTGTGAGCTAAGTGGTGGTCTCTGAGAGACCACTAAAGCAGGCTCCCTAGAGGAGGTCACAGAGGTCGGCGTCCAGATGGGTCTTGAATATCTCCAGAGAAGGAGATTCCACAGCCCCCCATGGCAGCCTGTCCCAGTGCTCCATCACCCTCACTGTGAAGAAGTTCTTTCTCACATTAGTGTGGAACACGCTGTGATCCAACTTGTGACCATTTCCCCTTGTTCTGTCCCCACAGGCCACTGAAAAGAGGTTGGCCATCTCCCTTTGAATCCCACACTTCAAATAAACATTGATCAGATCCCCTCTCAGTCTTCTCCTTCCTCCAGTAGGTCATCCCCCAGCCTGTGCTGATACCTGCAGTTGTTCCTTTCCAGGTGCCAGACCCTACACTGGCTTTTATTGAACCTCATCTGGTTCCTCACTGCCCAGCTCTCCAGCCTGTCCTGCTGAATGACAGCGCAGCATTCCTGTGTGTCCACCACTCCTCCCAGATATACTACATGCAGTCTTAGCCAGCAGAAAAATTTACCTGTGGAGACATGCTGTTGGCATTTCTGGCTATCTTCTGGTCTAGTTTATTATCTATCATAAAAGTGTGAACATTAGCAAAGGAGAATGCACTTGACTCCACTTCTTCATGTCTTCTTTCAAGCTTCCCAACTTCTGGATGCAGGGAACACAGTCAGCCCCCACTTCCTTGTGCAAGCAATTAGTGAAGACAAACACTACATAAATTACCACCTATACTTGAAAAGAAATCTGTTGTATATATCACAATTGTTAACATAATTGTTGCAAATAGGTGTAAGAGGTCACCTAGACTTCTATTTTACAGACAGTAGCTGATCTGTCATTTAGCATGTTGCTTACAATAGATGCAGCTGAAAATATTTCTCTTTTTTTGTGACAACAGAGCACTCTGATTGGATTTTGCTGATACCTACAATGGTACAAACAGAAGAAAACATCACAGGTCTGCTGTGATGAGCCTTCGCTTGGATAAGGGATGTTGTTCGAAGGTAGTGAGATCTGAAGGTGCCTCTGAAAATTATGCATGATTTTCTTTATTGTATGAAAGCAGACCATAAGCTGATTACCCCCCATCTCCATTGTATTTTAGGCTTCACTGTAATTTGCCTTTTGCTATTCCTTTATCCCTCACATAGGCATTTAAACAAGATTGTGGGGTTTGGTTTTTATTCTTTTGAAAGACTTAATCCTTTTTTTTTTTTTTTAACTTCTCTTGCAAAAACCTTCCCCCCACCCCCCGTAATTTTTCTAGTGTCGTACCCACTTGTGCTGGAGGCAATTTCTGAACAGTTTGTTTTCAAAAGCAGGTGAAAAGACAGGACAGAGTATTGGCATGAGAGCTTTAAACATGGCTGGGCTATTGTTGCTCTCTGTGTGTGCATACACTAGTGTGCAGAAGTCACCATCCCTCGAGGTGTTTAAGGAAAGGTTGGATGAGGTACTTAGGGGCATGGTTTAGTGAGTAATACAGGTAGTAGGGGGACAGTTGGAATAGATGATATTGGAAGTTTTTTCCCTTCCCTTAATGATTCTATGATTCTATAGCACATGGGAAGTGGTCTACTGCTGATGTTTTCGAAACAGCTGCGAGGAGTTGGGTAGATGCTCAGAGTTGTTGACTGCTGTCTTCATGATCTTTTCAGATCTTTTTAACTCTATATTTTAAAAATTATTCATACACAAGCTGGGTTCTCAAAAGGCTTTGGCGATATATTGACATGTACCAATGATTTTAGTTTGACTCCCAGTCCAGGAAGCCCACTCCAAGTTCTGATTTAGGAAGACTTTAAACGTCAATGAATAATGTTTACTGACTGACTGACTTCAACCCATGAGTTGCTTTCATCAGAAAGAACAATTGATTAAAATAACTATTTAGGTATTTTCATCTTTCTTTTTTGAATTGAAAACTCCCAGTCCCAGCAGTTCCTTGCCAACCTGTAAGCACATCTCTTTTCAGTTGACTTCAGTGCAACTCAGCTGACTTCAAACAACACCAAAACTCATAAAGGATAAAAAAAGGATAGAATTTTAAATGAAAAAATAAATCAATAGTTCATTTTCATGGGAGTTGAAGGACTTGTCCTATAGACTGTGTTATCTGTGGAAAGAATCCGGGCACAGTAAATAGTAAGTCCTGTAGCAGAGAGCCAACTCTCTCTTTTTAAACAACTGGTTCCCATAGTGCTGTGCTTAACTCAAATCATCCATGCTAATAGCCAAACACAGTACTGGGTTTTCCCCCACTGGAAAAGTCATATTTCCTGTTTTTATTGCTTTCCTAAAGTGACATTAGGACTGATGAATCTTTTCAGCCATTAAACACCACTTCCTGGCAGCATCTGTCCGGCTTAGGAAAGTTAAGACGTACCTTATGGTGTGGGGAGTCCTTCTAGTCCTCTGGCAGGGGAGTTAGACTAGATGATCCTTTGAGCTCCATTCCAACTCCTAAACATTCTGTGATTCTGGGAGGGTGAAGTCCTGTGAGCCTTAGAATCATAGAATTTTTAAGGTTGGAAGAGACCCTCAAGATCATCCAGTCCAACCTTCATGAGTATCGACTCCATGATAGAAGTAGGGCTGGCCCAAGATTGTGTTTCCCAAAACTAACATGAACCATCCAGAACAACCAGGCTAAAAAATATAAAAGGACAATACTCTGGTGGCAAGAAAAAAAAGCAGATCCCAAGGGCTAGAAATACACAGGCCATAACAACCTGGGAGCTAGAAGAAGTATCAGCTGGGCTGCCCAAATGGCTGCAATTAACCTCCTGCTGTGGTTGGAATAGATAACTTCCCCTCTGTGCCTCCACATCCTCCCCCAGTCTCTCCACTATCTTCATGGCTTGAAAAATTTTGAGGGGCTGTTGGTTATTTTGTGTTCCTTAGCACAACAGTGCCAAGGAGCTTCAGGAAGTTCTGGTGTCCAGACTGAGCGTGGAGAAGTCTGGGGTTTCATGACCTGATCCTGTACAAGCCAACAGGTGCATGTTCAGATCTTGGAAGTACTCCTGTTCTTCATGGTGGGGTTTGTGAACTGAATGAAACTGACCCTAGGAAATGGTACTTCTCTAATTTTTCATTCCTGTTTTAGCCTCTACAACGTCCAAGAACAACAGTATCATTAGTCTGTGTTTTCCCATTTGATAGGCAGACAGAAGGAGCATACAGTTAAGCAAGTTCCTCTGTAGAGGCATAATTTGGGGAATATTAATGGTCCCGTGTTCACTGTGTCACATGTTTTGGGTGGATGTGGTTTATTGTGGTTATTGCTGAGAGTCAGTGCTCATCTGCTGCTACTCAGAGGTACTTGCAGCTTCCCTGACTTCCATCCCTGTGTCTGAGCAATCTTGCTACCCTGTAATAGATGGTAAATGTGGATACCATAGCAGGAATGACGATACACCCTCTATTTACAGGACAGATGACTGGCCTTGCAGAATAAATACCACAGAGGGAAAACATGAGACATTAATTTCTCTCCTTGTAAATCACTTCTCTAGAAAACCAATAAATTGTCTACAGATTAAGATCATGGACTCTTCAAACCAGAAGAGGGAGGGCATTGGTCTCCCCAGTGACACCAGAGTTATGAGCCATCATCCTTGGTTGTATAACTGAACTCTCTCCTTGTACAATCCTGTCACGATTAGCAATCCAGGCTGAGTAGATGGCACTCTGAATACTGCAGAGCATTAGTCCTTATCTTAAGAAGAGAATGTGCTTAAAAGTAGCCCTGAGAAATGGGACTTGGGGATACTCATGGAGGAAAATCTGGACACGAGCCATGAAAGAATATCTGCAGCCCAGAAGGCCAACGTCTCCCATCCCTGGAGACATTCAAGGCCAGGTTGGATGAGGCCCTGAGCAACCTGATCTAGTTGGGGGGTGTCCCTGCTTTTTGCAGGGGGGTTGGACTAGATGACCTCTGGTAGTCCCTTCCAACTCTAATCATTCTATGATTCTATGATTCTATATCCTGGGCTGCATCAACAAAAGTGTGGCCAGCAGATTGAGAGAGGTGATTCTCCCCCTCTACTCTGCTCTGGTGAGACCTGGGATACTGTGTCCAGCTCTGGAGCCCTCAGCACAAAAAGGACATGGATCCTCTGGAGTGCACCCAGAGGAGGGCCACAAAAATGATCCAAGGGCTGGAGCACCTCTCCTATGAAGACAGGCTGACAGGGTTGGGCTTGTTCAGCTTGGAGAAGAGAAGGCTGTGGGGGTACCCTATAGCAGCCTTCCACTCCCGGAAAGTTGCCTATAAGAATGCTTGGCAAGAACTGTTTGCGAGGGTATGTAGCAATAGGATGAAGAGTAATGGTTTTAAACTAGAAAAGGGGAGATTTAGTTTGGATAGCAGGAAAAAAGTCTTCAATATGAGGGTGGTAGAACATTGGAACAGGTTGCCCAGAGAGGTGGTGGAGGCCCCATCCCTGGAGATATTCAAGGTGATGTTTGATGGGGCTTTGAGCATCCTGATCTAGGGAAGATGTCCCTGCTCACTGCAGAGGTTGTGACTAGATGATCTTTAAAGGTCCCTTCCAGCCCAAGACATTCTGTGATTCTATGATTTTCTTTCCAAACTCTGCATTGCCACAACCTCCATCTGCTGACAGAGTAATTTCTATCCCAGCATCTCGCTCAATCAAATCCAACAATGTCAGGGAATGTTTTGGGGTACTAGCACTGGGCTGTCTGTGCTACTGAAGTGCTGGAAGGCTCCTTAACATGCTCTTCATCCAAAACAACCAGCATCCTCCCAGATAATTCCTGGGCACAGGCTGCACTTAGGACTTGCCAGGGACTATGCAAAGGAGGCTATTTGAATGCAGCCACCCTCTTTTGCAGGTTAGTACATTTTATTATCACAGACATGAAGAGTACAAAGCATACCAGCTTCAGTATGAAAGATAAGCATATTTAATTAATTTGCCTAGATTTAGCTTGATGTAATTCCCAAATATTTCTAAAGTTCTCATGTTTCCTTGCTAGATGCCTGGAAAGGAGTTAGTCTATTCCTGTAGGTCCTGATAAAATCCCAGTTTCCCTAGCTGTTCAAGACGGAAATGAAGAATATAAATAGGCTCAGGAACCACTTTATGGTTAGAGCACAGCCACTGGCTGACAGAAATTGTGAATAGGTTTGCATGCCACAGTACAACGGCTTAGAAAAACATCAGAGACAACACTGCTGCAAACATGGCATTCATCAGAACATCTGATGAGAGGCTGCAAATAAGCACAGACATTGCCAAGCATCTGTCAGTGGATAGAGGGAGGCATTGGCCAAATGGGAAACATCTGCATCTTCTCCAAACAATCAGTGGAAAAAATGAAAAAGTCTGAAAATCAGAGTTTTCTTTTAAAAAAGACTCCTGGGTGTGAGGGAGCACAGACCAAAGCATCTGTGTACTCTCCCAAGATCCATGTAATTCTGATGACCTCAACATGGGACTATATTATGGGAAAGCAAAACCTGGAGGTGGTGGTACACAGGAAGAGGAGAATGCAGAAGACTTGGGCATGAATGACTCTGCAGGGTTGTTAAGCATCACCAAATAAGCACAGCCAAACAATACAGCAAACTGTTGCTGATTTAAGAGCTCATTGGAAGGAACAAGACTAAACTCAGATGTTACAGTGATAGGTAACAGCAGGGATTCACATGGCATGCCTTCTACTGCTGTCTCTATAAGGCCTGCTGGCAGGGACAAGTAGCTCTTAGGATGCAATTGGAGTAAGCCAAGTACCAGGAGGTTGCTAACCATAGTGAGACACAGCAGTTTCAGTGTCCCAATGGAGAAATGGTATAAATCTGTTCTTCTCTCCCCGCTTTTCACTCCTGGTCTCCAGAGTGCCCAACCCTGCTGCTGTTCAAGTCCACTCTCCCTGCTACATCTCTTTTAACTAATTTAGCTCATACCTGCACTGTTGTCATGTTACCATGACAGGAAGGCTTAGGCTATCTATTGGCTTTCACTGCTGAGTCAATTTGCCTTGCTCCCTTTTGGCACATAGCTTGGGGTGCAGTCAATGGACCAGGGTTAGAACTGTTGACATCGCTGATAAGACTGAACTAAAACTTGCTGCACTTTCAGCATGACCTTATGAACGTTCTTCCACCCTGTGCAATGAATGTACATAGTGTGTCTGAGCAGGTAACACCAAAGGCTTGACTTGAAACACCTCTTGCTCCACATACCTCATTGTAGACTACGAGCCTTCCTTGGACTTATGCACCCCATCATGCACTGGAATTTGGATATAATAGAAATGACTGGACTTTTAGAAACAAAATATAGCCAGAAGCTGTAACACTGATTCTGGTGAAAAGCAGACAATGGCAGGGCAGACATGATCTGAAGATTTTGAGCCCACATTCTGCAGTGAAAAGAGAGCAAAGACAAGGTAAAAGACAAGCAGGGCACAGAAAAGAAGGAAAAAGGATAAAAAAAGGTTTGTGGTGAAAAATAGGTGGAGGAGGGTGATTCTTTAAAGACAGGTACTTAAAATAAGACTTGTCCTCTCCTAAAAGAAACAAGAGAACCCGGCACATTTGCATTTGCTTTCTTTGACCTGCAGAATCTGCTCAGTCCCTAAGTGACTGCAGCTATGCTGACCCTAATCTCCCACTTCTTATCTTTCTGTAGGAATGCTAAGCCTTTCAGTCCTCCTGAGCAAGACACCTACATACCCTCTACAACAGCTTGAATACCACAGAGTAAATAGATCTCATCAGGTGGAGGAGACACTTCTCAGAAATGATAAAACAACGAGCAAAGCAAGAGCTGCCAGGCCGGCTGGTAAGTGTGGAAGTGATGGGCTTATTGATTGTACAGGAGTCCTGCTTAGAGAGATGGCTGGAAATTTTTACCTTTGAAAACATTATTCTGAGAACAGAGCAGAAGCCAGCGTTGATATGAGGGATCAATGCAGACCGTGGATGGAATGAGGTTATTAATAAGCAATAAGACTGAACTTGGGAGCTAATCAAATAAAAAAGACATTTTCTAGTTAGGGCATTGCACAGGGACTTGATTGCCATAGTAATGGCAATGGAGAGATTAGAAACAATGAACTGTACAGCAAAAACTGGCTGAAAATCTCTCCTTGTGGAAGCATTTATTTAAAAGAATGGTGAAAACTGAACAATCTTCCAGAAGAGATATATTTCAGGATATTTAACAGGGGTTGTGAACAGGAACCAGTGATCTTTGGAGCGTGTGAGAATTGAAAGTAATGCTGGCAAAAGATGCCAGATAAGCTTGCAATCTCGGTTCTTCTAGTTATTACTAGCAGGGTGACAATTTCACTCAGCTGAAAACTGCAAGTCTATGCTCTACAAATTTCAACTGCAGGAACCATCTCCCATCATGCAACATCGTTCTTCAGTCTTGGTGCCTTTCTCTGAAGCACCACTTGGTGTAAGGTTTAGAGGAAGAGGTCTGTAGCTGTGAATGAAAGGAAGTGTTTCCCTCAAAATTCACTGCATCCCCAACAATGTCTAGTCTTCTAGATTAGTCTTCTACAGTGGGTTCAAAACCCAGGAGACCTCTACTAAACTTTATTTATTTAAAAAAATATATAGAAGTGCATATTTTCTGTAAAAATCATATTTTTACTTAATTTCTTAAGATTTTTCTACAAGCATGTTTATAGCATTTCATGATGTATTTGTCTTCTCTACTGAAATCTCTAGTGTCTTTTGATAGATTAGAAAATTGCTACTACTAAAATAGACTAGCTTATCCAGTCACGTAAGTAGTTCTAAAGCCAAGATACTAATAGCAACCACCATCAGCTTTTCACTACAGGAGAAAGGTTTGAAGAGAATTTTAAGCTTGATTTGCCTTATTTTCTTAAGATCTCCAAGATCCAAGAATTAAATGAAGAAAATAATGCGAAGCAGATGAGAATCCTAGCTTATTCTTACAATATAAAAAGGCAGCTAAGGGGGGAAATCCCATTAGAAGTTTATTAGACATAGGGAATTTGTAAACCTGTGGTGCTGCTGGGTAGTTTTCCAAAGCTACTTCAAATGCCTGTTGGAAAAATGAGGAAAAAAAGCTGTTGTTTCTATTCTGGTTTTAGCAGCGCTAGTCATGCTGATTTCCCAGCACATCAGTACTATAAAATTGGAAGAGCACACAAAAACCTGTGAGAGGACTGAAGTACAATGCTGAGATTGAATCTGCATGTTGTTCCCCTTTTAATATGAGAACAACACCAAGAGTGCTCAGCTTTTGCTCCTGTGCAAGGGTAATAAGACAGACAAAAAATAAATAAAATAGAGGGAGATGAGTAAAACCACCAGTATTCCAGTGAAGCTGGCAGGATGGAATTTAGAAAGTCTACAATGAAAAGTGTGCACAATTGGATTTATGGGGACATCTGCAAGTAAGGATCTGCTTCCTTAGCAGAATCACTGGAATGGCAATAATACATAAAAAATCCAGACACAGATTTGTTAAAATAGGTGCTTCTTATTCCAGTAACAGTTCATTCCAATGAACCTTCGATGGTTCATTGAAAGTCAGGAGACAAAGGGTGGAGACAGTGTTGTAGTTGCAATAAGCTTTTGTCTCTTCTGTAATCAGTTGTCTTTTGCCCAAGGGTTGAGCACAGAGTGAAGCAAAGGGTCTATTTACATTTCCAGATTATGTAAAGTCATCTGCTAAGTGTTGAATCAAAAAGTGACTCTTGACTGATGGACTAGAACATGCTCAAAAGAACAAGTCACTCTGAGAGGGCTAAGATCTCACACCTCAGAAGAAGTGAAAACTGCTGCTGTATGGACATTCAATGGTACATTAAGTGCTTCCAGGACATCACCAGTGATCCATGTTGGCCAGGAACAGCACGTTCTGCACGAGATAATTATTCTAAAATTTTAAAACAGGACCCATTGCAATCAATGCACAACAGTTTTTGTGTCCTATATGTCAAAGAGAGGACAGAAGAAATGCAAAGAAAGATTCATCAAGTCTTCAATGACCTTTTAGTAATATGCTACGTAGCATAATACAGCTTAGCTCCCTGAGCTCTTAAGGATGTGAGAAAATTGCTTGGTGCAGTTTGATTAGAGCTGTTCTGCTTTTAAATATCTCTTCAGAAGTATTTGCAACCATAAAGCTGCAAAACAAAGCCCCCAAAACAAAGAAAAAACCTCTCACCTTTCTTCACACTTGCATTGAAAAGATCCTGAAACTGGATCCAAGAGGCTCTAAAAAGCTCCTGCCCTTCCCAAAAATAATGGCTGAGTGTTGAGCCTGAAAGGTGCTGAGCCCCCATGAACTCTGTATGCCACAGGAACAAAATTTTGAAAGGTTTTTTAGCTCCTCATAGAGCAATGCTTGGGCTGGTACTCTTCATATGACAGGTTACTGAAGTGTAATGCAGTTATTTGGCTTAAATTTATTTACATTTTTTTTCCCCAAAAAGAAACCTACCTGGTTATATTATGGACTCTAACCTGCAGGAAACAAAATTACCCAGCTGTCTGTAGCTAGACAGAGATGCCACAAGGAAGAAATGGAATAAGAATTTCATTCTTGGTAGTTCATGGACATACTATCTCCAGTTTTCTTAACCTGGGACAAATTGGTTGGAGAAGGTGTCAGTGTAACTTGTCTGCCAAAGCTCTCCTAGAGAGAGAGCTTTAACCATTCCAGAACAATGCCATTATAGGGACACATGAATGAAGATGTGTCTTTGTGTTTGGATTATCTTCTCCAAATAGGGGAATTATCCTGAAGCTGCTCTTCTGGTTGATTCCACTTGAATATTAGATAACCCCATCAAAAGGTGCTTTGCCTAGTAGATCCAAAGTGGACTCTGCTTTATAGTAAATGTAGAGTGAAATAACTGTGAAAACAGTGAGATCCACTGCAGTAATGAATCATTCATACCACAACCTGTTTTTACAAAGTTAAAATGATGCACAGCAGGTAATCCCATCCTTTAAGTCAAAGGAAATATTAGAATCACAGAATGACAAGGTTGGAAAAGACCATTAACATCATCAAGTCCAACCATACCTGTCCTCTTCTAAACCATATCCCTAAGCACCACATCTGTCTATTAAATACATACAGGGATGGTGACTCAACCACCTCGCTGGGCAGCCTGTTCCACAGCCCAACAATTCTTTCATCTAAGAATTGCTTCCTGACATCTAATCTGAACCTGCTCTGGTGCAGTTTGAGGCCATTTCCCTTTGTCACTTGGCTGAAGAGACAATCACCCACCTCTCTACAACCTCCTGTCAGGTAGTAACAGGCAGTGATAAGGTGTCTCCTCAGCCTCCTCTTCTCCAGACTAAACATCCCCAGCTCCCTCAGCCGCTTCTCATAAGGTTTGTTCTCCAGACCCTACACCAGCTTGGCTGCCCTTCTCTGGACCAGTTCCAGGACCTTCTTTTAGTGTGGGGCCCAGAACTGAACACAGTACTTGAGATGCAGCCTAACCGTGCCTAGTACTGGGACGGTACTCACCTCCCTAGACCTGCTGGCCACACTGTTTCTGATACAAGCCAGGATGCCACTGGCCTTCTTGGCCACCTGGGCACACTGCTGGCTCATATTCAGTCTGCAGTCAACCAACACCCCCAGGTCCTTCTCCTCTTGGCAGCTGCCCAGTCACTATTCTCCAAGCCTGTAGCACTGCATGGGGTTGTTCATTCCCTGTACATGACAGTGTGTGGGAACTCTGGGATATATTTGCTTAGGGTTTTTTAAGGAATGTGCTTTTGCCAGAGATTTTTTTTTTCTTGGTTGTGGATATTTTTTCCATTTTTTGTTCAGAGAACAGTGGTATAGATTCTGGCAATGTCACCATGTAATCACGATTATTTGAATGGGTAGACTTGAATAGGATTTGCTCCTATGGTAACAGATTTTTAGCTGCAATTGTTCTTTGCTTTTTGAAGGTACCATTAACCATTGTTCCCAGTGGTCTGGTTCTCTGTGTGGCTTGGGCTTTCCAAGGCTGGATCTCAAAAGTGTCAAGATTACACCAGGCAAAGGGAAGGAGAGCATGTGAATGGGAGAGTGAGATTTTTTTTTTCATCTTTTCCCTAGTTCTGGACTAAGCAGAGGCCAAATCAGTGCTAGCAGAACTTACAGCAGCTGGCAAATTCTGCCAGCCTCAGCAGTTCCTTATGGAGGACTGTGCCAGCAGGATCTTTTCTGCCCCATCTTGATACCTCTCTGTTGCAATAACCCCTTTGCTCAAGAGTAAGTAAAGCTCTCACTGTGCCAGCTGACACAGGGGTCTTCAGCTGCTTCTTGAAGACATTATCTTTGTGGCTATGTCAGCAAACCAGGTGGAGTTACAGCTCTGATTCTGGCAATATCTGCAACTCTGAGGCTGTGTTTAAGGTCACATTTTTGTAGCTGTGCTTGCCTTCATTTAATCTTGTTTGCTCTGACGTCAATGCAAATGTAGCAGCAAGCCCATGCTGTTACATGCTCTCTCTATTATTGTGTTTTTTCTCTCTTAAATCATGGCTGGCTTCTTAGGATTGAGTTAAATTTGCTATGGAGTGGGGTGGGTTGTTGTAACAATGCAGTTGCTAGTGTGATGGCATACTCTATCCAAATGCAGAGTATCTGCACTTAATAATTCTGTTCAATTGATTCCTGTTATAACAGCCAAAAAGCTGATTTCACTGTGAGTTGTGTGTGCCTGTATCCTGGTGTGATTCAGCCCTGAATGCTAATGTATTAGTCCTGCCTATTTTATACATAAACAATTTATTACCTTCACATGAATTAAATTTTCATGACATAGATTAATGTATTCTGCCTACCATCTGGAAGGTCCTACAGCGGTCTCCAAATGGTGCAGGGATCCACACGTCATTGAAATGTAGCCCTTCCCAGAACTGAATAGTAGCTGAAGAACACTGAACAACTTTAGGACCACCAGGCAAAATGGAATTAACCAAACAGCATCCTGCTGAAGCTAGAGGTAAATTTAGGTTGGAAGAGGTTATAGTGATTTTCTCGTACAGCCCAGTAGATTTAATAAGTTCCAAACACTTGCAAAAATATCTAAAGGGCATCCATTGATTGCAAGGCTTAGAGATGTTCAGTGACTTTTCTATTGTTGTAGAGCAAGTTTGTAGAAAAAGCAGTAACTGTTCCTACATCCCCTGCCTGCCCACTGCACTGCTCTATAAAGTGGCCTCTGTTTGAAGAGTGAAAGGGAGAAGAGTCATATAATAGGCTTGAGGATAAAAGAAGTGACATCAAAATTTTTCAACGTCCATGTCATTAGTGGATCACAGGATAGGCTGTCGTTGACTCTTCTGGCCTTAAATGCTACAGCACTCAAAAAGAAATGGTAAGTTTTCAGGGAATTGGAAAGCTGTGGACTTTCAGGTCATGTTTAATCATTTTTACAAAGAAGTTCTATTTGTAATACTCCTGCTGTCAAAGCATCAGTGGATTAACAGGACTAGCAGGTAATTCTGTTGTAACATCAATACTGGTGTAACACTATGCTACCTACAGCTTAATAGGAATACTTCAAAAATGTATTAGTGGAGCAACAGTATAAAAGACGTAATAGCCATAGAACATGGGTAAGAAAATTGTCATAAAAGATAGAATAAATTCAGGGCTCACACCAGACATTAGAGAGTGGGGTCTCCTTCATAGGCTCTGGTCCACTGCTGACACCCTAGTTTGAATTTCCCTACTTTATTTTTAGCCACTGAAGCCACAGAGAAGTTCAAGCAGGACACGTTCTGGCAGACAAGTCACCCCATTCCATGAGGTACTGTCCAAGGTACCTGTTTTCAGAGAGTGTGAACTGGTCACTTTCCAATTTGGTTGAGGGTACACTAGACATCCAGATCAGACTGGGCTCTAACACCTGAAAAGAGCAGATCTGATGCCTGCCTGTTGTGCACAGCCTTCAAACAGCTCCCAAAAGGCTTTCCCAAAGCCTTTCCCACTTTCTGATTTGACGAGATGAGGTGTGAAGTAACCCATTAGGAGCATACTCTGCCTAAAATGAGAGACAGGTCTGGGATAGAAATAATCTCAATCACTTCTGTTGGAGCTGTGGGGCAGAAAATGTATTGTAGCAAGGGGTAAAAAGCCAAAGTTAAATGCATCTACATCAATGCCCACAGCATGGGCAGCAAACAGAAGGAAAAGGAAGCCATTCTGCAACTGGAAAAATATGATACAGTTGCAATGACAGAAACACTGTGGGATGACTTGCAGAACTGGAGTGCTGCAATTGATGGTTACAAATACTTCAAAATTCGGTGTAGAAGGACAGGTGATGGGGTAGCCCTGTATGTTAAGGAGTATTTTGATTATTTAGAGCTTAATGATGGTGTCAATGTGATCACTGAAAAGAGTTTGGCCATCTCCCTTTGTCTCCCCCACTTCAAATATTTATGAACATTGATGAGATCCCCTCTCAGTCTTCTCTTCTCAAGGCCTAACAGCCCCAGCTCACTCAGCCTTTCCTCATAGGGGAGTTGCTCCAGGCCCTTCATCATCTTTGTGGCCTCTGCTGGACTCTCTCCAGGAGATCCCTGTCTGTTTTGTACCGGGGAGCCCAGAACTGGACACAGGACTCCAGGTGAGGCCTGACCAGGCAGAGTAGAGGGAGAGGATCACCTCCTTCAACCTGCTGGCTATGCTTCTTTTAGAGGTCTTCTCCAACTAAACAATTCTGTGATTGTAAGATAGTAAAAGAGAGCTTTCAGTCTGGTAGCTGGACATTCAGGAAGACCTTGGTAGTGGAGGCTCTTTATATCAAGGTGTCCTTGTCAAAGTGCACCTGAAGAAGTGTCCTTACTGACAGCCTGTGTAGTCATGCTGGTTTTTTACTTCTGGCTTAATTGTCTAACCAAACATAAAGGAACAATTCTGGCAGAAGTAATGACTCCACAATGCTGTAGAGAGATAGGATATGGGGACTTGAGGGTCTCTCTTCTAAGAAGAGAGTTTCCTTGCTTATATGTTTTAAGAAAAGATAATGTCACTGCTGATACCTCCTTTTCAGAATACAGCATCCGCTCATTCTTCTGAACGAAATACTGCAAGGGAGAGCTGAGAAAAGGTGCTTGTCTCCCTGGGTCTTTCTGAGTGCAATGGATGAGTGGCACTCAGAGAACAGGCAGATTGAATGATTGCAGAGTTGCTCTCACTGCCTCCAAGGTGCTGGCTTCTGTTATCAGTGGGATAGTGCAGAAGATCAAATTAATTCCTAGACATGAGTTTGCACTGTAGCAGATAGCTGCATTTCTCTGGATTTTATAGTGCCAAGCTCTAAATTGAGAAAAACTGGAAAGAGAAGAGCTCAGACTCTTTGTTTCTGCAAGTTCTGTTCATGCTGCTATCTTTGTGGGCATGTAACATAAGCAGGAGCTGCTGGTTAGCAGGAGATACTGCATTTTTGGTTTTTGCTTCACTCCACTCACAGCAGTGAGAAGATTTAGGCTGGTGCTATAATGTCGCACAAACATATGCACCCCATTCCACATCCTGGGAGATCTGGACAGCATTGGTCCAACTGCAGATGCAGACTTTTACTTATACAGTCTAGTTTAAATGGTCAGAATCTGCAGTTGCTCAGGACTTTGGAAAATAAATTTCCTTATTCTGACAGCTGAGGCTAAGATTTTTCAAGCTGAAGCTAAAATCTTGAATTATGCTATAGATCTTTAAATATGTTGGCTGAATTGCAAAGCCAGTGCTACTGTTGAAAAACAGGTCATTTATTTATATCTTAAATCTGGATTTAGAAGCCTAATATTAGTTGCTCATTTTTTACAAATCTAAATAAGGAACAATGTCCTTATTTAGATGTGCAAGACCAAAAAGTTTGTGTGACTTACATGTTGTCACAGAGTTCCAATAAGAAGTCTAGGACTGGAGTTTTGCACCTCCCCTTTTCTCCTGCAGTATCACAAATCCCTGCAAGAAGTATTCCTGTAGTTAGGTTGAAAAGTTTGTCAGTGATGAAGAAAGTCTGGAAACTCCATGATTTGCAAATAGCATGTGTCTGCAAGGGCAGGTCTGCTCTAGGTTTCCTAGAACTCAGGCTGGTCTCCTCATGTGTTCAGGGAGGAGCTACTAAAGAAATAATAACATCAGGAATGAGTGTGTGCTCAATTTTACAAAATGCTTTACTCCTCTTAAGATCCCCCAAACTTTTATGAAGAATTGAAAAATACGTTTTCATGAAACATTCCCTTAGGTTCACGTTTTCAAATAGTCATGTCCACAACTTTCTCTCACCGCATCATAAAACCATAATGTAAAAAAAGTCCTGTGTGAAGAAAAAAATGTACCAAGGATCTGTAAAACCCTACAAATTGTCAGGCCAGCATTGAGAAAAATGTTGCATACATGTTTAGCATTACTTTATATAATTACAGATTCTTTCATGCTTCTGTCTTTGATTATATAAGGTCAGTCTTGATGGGACTCTAAGCAACATATTCTAGTGAAGATGGCCCTGCTTAGTTCCCTGATACTGGGATGATGGTCAGATTACATCTTTCCTTTGTTTTGTTTTGAAATTCTTTTTGCTATTACTGCTTTAAGACAACAAGTAGTGAAATAGAAAGGGAGTTGTGGCAGAATAACACCTGATTTCTGGACCCTGAGATGAAGAAACTCAGCAGGAACTTGTATGGAACACCACCTTGGTACCTTCTCATTTTGGGATCAAAAAGAGCTAGGTGGGATGTTAGCAATGTCTTCAGAACTGCTATTTCCAAATATATTTTGGCTTCACCTTCCTGATGCAAGGCCCTGTTCATAAAGCAGTGCAAGCCCATGCACAAATACAGGCTGGGTGGAGAATGGATTCAGAGCAGCCCCGAGGAGATGAACTGGGGGTTGTTTGTGGACAAGAAACTCACCACGAGTTTGCAATGTGCACTTGCAGCCCAGAAAGCCAACCATAAGACTTTCTGACCAGAATGACCAATAGGTTCAGGCACATGATTCTGCCACTTCAGCCTGCTCTTGTGAGACCCCACCAGGAACAAGTTGCCCAGAGAAGTTGTGCCCTCTCTCTGTCAGTGTTCAAGGCCAGGTTGGATGGGGCTTTGGACAACCTGCTCTAGTGAAGAGTGTCCCTGCCCATGGCTGGGGGGAAGGAGGGGGTAGAATATTAAGGGATCTTTAAGGTCCCTTCCAACCCAAACCATTCTATGATTCTGTGATTCTATGGACCATCAGACCCCGTGGGACCCGCTGGCTGGCGTACAACATCGTTTTGTTAAATTCTTCTGGTACAACAAATGATGATGTAATTCCCTGACATTGCAGGTGTGACCTTTGTGCCTGCTGACAAAAGCAGAGTACTGCAAGGCTGGATATTTAAGGCTTTTCTGGGAGTTCTTCGGGTGCTGGCTCTGTTTGTTGCATTGTCCATTTACAATGACTTATGCTATTTAGTTGATATGCAGATTCTGCAGTGGAAGCAAAGCCATTCATTCCTAGATGTTTTAACTGAATCATTTCTCTCCCCTGGTGAATGACAGCATGTGAAATGGATCTCCACGTGCCAGAGGGCTTTTCAGTAGCAGAGCTTCAGGCATCACATGGAGAATTAAGGCACACTGATGGTTTGGTGTCTATTTTCGAGCTGAACTCAAAAAAACTCTACTCTGGGGACAAGCTTTCAACCAGATAAGCTGGAGGATTTGATCTGTGAACTTCTTTTCTTAGGTATTTCTGTCTTCCCCTTTGAACTTCAGCAATCAGTTGATACACGTGATGATGATGCGAATGAAAAGCATCTGAGTTGTGTAACATCTGCTGATCACTACAGATTATCCTGAAGAAATGAGATTAAAGCTTTCCTACATGAGGAATAGCTTGGGATTTAGAGTTGGGTTTTGGTTGGTTACCATTATTTATTTATTTGGTGGGGTGTTTTTATTATGTAATGTACTATAAATCTTGTTTCCTTGAGCAAGGAGAGGAAACTTCACAAGCTTGGCTAAGAAAACAAGGTTTTTTAAAAGGTGCAGAGGATTCCCTTCAACCATGATGTATCTATAATCACATATACTGTAATCCCAGAATTGCCTCCTGGTGGTTTTGTTCACAATAGGAAGGATGAGGGGAAGCATTTTGGAGCCAAAAGGGAAGTGACTTCCATAAACCAGTGGTTTGGATCCTAAGACTTGCAGACCTTTGTGACAGCACAATAACCTGCATCCTATGTTTCATATTCTTGGCCCATTTTGGTTCGCCATTTCTGCCATTAACATACTGGTTTTGTCAGTTGTAGAACAACAGAGGCTGAAGACCAAGACTGTAAAGGAACCTCAGCTCATCCCCTTCTTTTTATCTAGCTGTCAAGCTGGTGAACAAAGTTTCAAATCAGCATCAGATTTCCCCAAGACTCTATTGCAAATCTCACTTTCTCCCTATAAATCAAGTGTTTATTGCTCTGCAATGAGCAGATGCCTGAAATCAAAGTGAAGTAAATATAGCAGAAGCACCTCTCTCTGAGGATGGTCCAGTCTGGGCACCAAAATAGCTTAAGTGGAGGTCATTGAATTCCTGTTTATGGGGGACACCATATTTCTTAGATCTGAGGCCACTCTATATTAATTTCTTACTGTGTTACAGTGCATGCAATAAATTTAGTAAAACAGTACTGCAGTAATGTGACCTTTCTGTCTCTGCTCTTCCATTACTCTGTGGTTTATATCAGAAGAATCAGCAAATGGATACTGGGAAGAAAAGTATTTAAACTACATGAAGGCTGTGGTTTCTAAACAAAGACTGGTGGTCCCTTTGATAATACCACTATCATAATACTTTGATCCTGAGAGCTTGAAGCAGTCATTCTTTGTACGGGTCTCTCATTGACTGCAAAGGGAATTTTGGGCACAGAGCAATTACCTACACAAGATTGGGCCAATTACTTAATTAAATTTTAAGTAGGAGCATATACATAGCAGATGGACATTTTGAGAAGGTACTGAGTAATGTGTGCAGGGTGACAGAGGATGCAGCTTATTTTGCACATTAGCCCTGGATGGGTTTTAAGTGTATTAACATTACGACTCCAATAGGATTTAGGTGGTGTGTAAAATTTGTCTAAGCCTTCTTAACTTGGCTGAATTTTCTTGAGATGAATGCAGCAGAGAATGATCCAATCAGATAATCACTCTTGCCTGAAACTACTGGAAAACCAAAGAATGGCCATAGCTAGAAAGAGGCATTGTCTCAGCTAGCTTTTTGATAGGCTTGAATAAGTGTCTGGGCTTTAGTTGGGTACTCACTTTTTAAGGGCAGGTAAAAGGTTTTTCCACCAATGTCTTTTAAAACATTATAATATGTAGCAACTACATTATTTACCTTTTCTTCCTTTCCAGTCCCATACCAGTTTGCATTGGAGCTTTTGTTCTGTCTCATTGCCTGCATTTGAGGAGCTGGGTCTGTTTAGCCTGAAGAAGAATGAGAGGGGATCTCATCAGTTCTTATAAATATATAAGGGTGTATGACAGAGTATGGGGCCAGACTGTACCAGGACACGGGGATATGGGTATAAACTGGAACACAGGAAGTACCACCTGAACATGAAGAAACACTTGTTCACTCTGAGGGTGACAGAGCACTGGAACGGGCTGCCCAGAGAGGTTGTGGAGTCTCCATCTCTGGAGCTATGCAAAACTTGCCTGGATGTGATCCTGTGCAACCTGTTCTAGGTGATCCTGCTTTAGCAACGGGGGTTGGACTAGATAATCCCCAGAGGTCTTTTCCAATGCCCAACAGTCTGTGATTCTGTCATGTTGGGATTCTGTGACAAGGGCTTATTTACTTTTATTTTATTTCACTTCATATTTATGGAGCTGTAGGCAGCCTTAATTGTCTTCCTGGAACACAGCAAGACAAGGAAGGACAAAAGTAATATCCTTTTTATTTACAATGATACTAAGCTCAGGTACTTAAAAAAAATTCCTACAAATATGAGTGAACAGGAATTACCAATGCAGATTTGATTAGATGAGATGAGAGGAGCTGTGAAGTAAAATAACTCATGTTCCCTGTTTATCAGTGGAAAAACAAGTTAATGATATCATTTAATTAAATGTCTTTAACAAGGTCTAGAGGTCCAACATACAGTCAGGAATATAGTTCTTGATTGTCCCATAAAATGTGTAGTATGAACAAGAAACAGAGAATGTGAATGGAAAAAGAATCTTAGGGAGGAGGACTTAACTCACTTGGGCAAAAGCTGGGACAGAGCTCATCTTCTGATGACTCCAATGAGCCTGTCATTGTCTATACACCATCAGAAAGTGGAACATGCAATGTGCCATCTTGTCCAAGAAGGCCAATGGCATCCTGGTGTGTACTAGAAGGGGGGTGGATAGTAGTTCAAGAGAGGTCATTCTCCCCCTCTATTCTGCCCTGATGAGACCTCCCCTGGAGTATTGTGTCCAGTTCTGGGCCCCTCAGTTCCAGAAGGACATAGAATTCCTTGAAAGAGTCCAGAGCAGGACCACCAAGGCAATGAAGAGAGTGGAACATCTTCCTTATGAGGAAAGGCTGAGGGAGCTGGGTCTCTTCAGCTTGGAGAAGAGGAGACTGAGGGATAACCTCAATAATGTTTATAAATATGTAAAGGGTGAGTGTCAGGAGGATGGATCCAGGCTCTTTTCAGTGATGGCCAGTGATATGACAAGGGGCAATGGTTCCAAGCTGGAATACAGGAAGTTCCATGTGANGTCCCTTCCAACTCCTGATATTTTCTGATTCTGTGAACAGCAAAGCCCTGCTTACAATGGTTATATTATTGATGAAACTGAAGAATCTAACCATGACATAAAGTTTCTCTGAACAAAGGCATGAAATGAACTCCAGTTTTTCCATATCTGCCATTTAGCTGTTCCTTTATTTAGCCCCTCAGAAGTATTGCTTTTAAAACTGAACAACACACACAGTGTTCTGAACATCATCTAGGCCCATTTGAGGGTATTTTCTATGAACACAAATAAAATCATCATTGGTTTAATCAACTATCCTTTATGGAAAAATGCCATGTAAAATTAGGCAGAATTTTGGTGGAAAACTAAGAAACTTTCCCTGCCTTATAAAATGCATGTCAGTATACTCACAGGAATGATTCAAAATTCTTTTTTTATGTTCCTGGATGATCACCCACATCAGAAATGCCCATCACTCAGTTTGTCAGAGGAAAAGCAAAGGACCTACACCTGAGTTTCAACTAGGAGCTTCTCCAAGCTAACAATAATTTTCAGGTATTTTCCATGTGTTGTGGAGGTCCTGACCTTCCTTTAAATTACTGACTGCAGTGTAGAATGTGGTGCTGCTCACTGCTTAGGAAGAACACTCAGTATTCGGTGCAGAGTGGGAGAAAGAATTGCAATGCTGTTTGAGATGCACCAGTGTCAGCCAGGGAGGAGACAAGCCTTGATTCCTCAGTTATCAGGCTTACTTCATCTGCAGATATAGAGACTAAATATGGATTTTATTTTAGATTAGCCTGGGGTTAGCCAAAATATGGAACACAGTGCTTAGTATTTATGGTTACAAGTATGTTTTCAGGGTCACCAAGCTTGCACTCTTGTCAAACTCCCAAACATCATAAAAACCTAACAGTGATGATTAATACCATATATGATAATGATCTCCACATCTGTTTGCTCTCTTTAAGGATACTTCAATGTCTGAAGAAAAACCCAAGTATAACTGTACTGTCAGTGAAGTCACCATTTTGAACCTGCAACCTGAGAAAAATCCCATTCTCATCTTGCCAGGAGGGAAGCCAGGAAGTGAGCACAGAAACCTTAGTTTCCATCCTCCTTCTCCAAGGATTTCAGAGAAGAGACTATCACAGGGAGACAAAAAATTGTGGTCAGAAAAGATGAAAAAAGAGGGAGCTTTGTCTCCCAGCCTGCATCGTGCAAATGAGTTGTGCAGCACAGAGAACATCGTCCTGAAGAGGCCAGTGAAGTTGGCCCCTCTTGAGATCCCTGTGGAAGTAAAAGAAGCCCAGCTCCAAAAGATTATGAGCACCCAGAGAGAAGCCCAAATGGCTGCTCAGAAGCTGACAGTTATCAACTCCATCAACAATGAACCCCATCTGAAAAGAGTAAAGAATCTGGTTCAGGGAGAGCTGGAAAACCTTCAAAAGATGAAGCTGAGTGATAAGGCTGCTCTGGAGAATAATGATTCCCTACCCCCTAAAAGCAGCAAACCCCTGGGAGAAATTCAAATTATTCTGCCTCCAGAGGCAACTTCTAAGTTGACTAAACAACCAGGTGTTGAAGAGGCTCCCAAGGCATTCCATAAACCATTAATCCCCACTCTGCAGGTATGTGACATGCACGAAGAGTCTAGCATCCCTGACAGTATCCCTGATCCCAGCCATCACGTTTCTCGCCGACGATTTAGAATAAGACACACAAAAGAGCAGCAGGAAGACCATGGGAAAGCCAAACCCTTAAAGGTCATGGATCCAAGTGTGGGAGAAGGCAAGCAGAAATCTGCAGGTCAAAGAACCCAAAAAACCCTCAGTGATGCAAGCAAGCTCATTGAAAACGTGGCCAAAAAGCAGAAGGAACGAGGAGCAAAGCAAGGGGAAATGGATGAAGCCTCTTTTGTGAAGAGGCAATCTACTCGAAGGATGGCCTTGGGAGACATCATCCAGGTGGATGAAGACTGAGTATCATGTTCCATGTAATGCACAGGAGATTTAGACACAACAGCTAACTCAGTAAAATGGTTTAGATTGCTTAGAAAGAAGTCCTCAGAACTGGAGATATTCATAGACAGCACAGTGAAAATAAGGTAATATTAGTGAACATCTCTCACTTCTGAGATGCTCAGATCAGTGGGTCATGTGGCAAATATCCTTCTGCCCTGCTCAGCACTAGAAATTCTTCAGCACAGTCCTAAGCCCAGCATAGAGTGCAGTGTTTCAAGACACATGTGGACCATGCAGGAAAATTTTGGATGTGAACTGGGTGGCAGGTCTATTACAAAACCAGGAACCTACAAAATATTGTGTCTGGGTTAAAATGAACAGAAATAAAATAATTTGGTTGTGAGAATACAGCTCTCCCACTTTTAGCTGTGGCAAGTTGAGTGCACTCACAGCAAGTTTGCCAACAACATCAAGCCCTGTGCTATGGTGAACACAATGGGGAGAAGGTATGCCACCCAAAAAGCATCAACAGGCTTGAGAGGTGGGCCTTGAAAAGTTAAACAAGGCCAAGTGCAAGATCTTGCACATGGGTGGGTACAATCTCAAGCAAAACTACAGGCTGGGTGGAGAATGGATTGGGAGGAGCTCTGAGGAGAACGACTTGAGGGTGTTAGTGGATGAAAAGCTCAACATGATCTGGCAATATGTGAAGCCCAGAAAGCCACATCAGGCTGGATCAAAAGTGTGAACCGCAGCAGATCAAGGGACATGATTCTTCTCTACTCCACTCTCATGAGACCCCAATTGGAGTATTGTGTTCAGTTCCAGGGTATCTAGCATAAGAGGGACATGGAGCTGTTGATACAAGTCCAGAGGAGGTCCATGAAGATGATCAGAGGGCTGGACGCCCTCTCCTCTTTGAAGACAGGGTGGGACAGTTGGTCTTCTTCAGCCTGGAGAAGAGAAGGCTCCTGAAAGAACTTATAGCAACCTTCCAGTCACTAAAGGATGCCTACAAGAAATTTGGAGAGGGTACATAGTGATAGCACAAGGGGTAATGGTCTTAGACTAAAAGAAGGGACATTTATATTAGATATAAGGAAGAAATTCTCCCCTGTGGGAGTGGTGAATCACTGGCACAGGTTCCCCAGAGAAGTTGTGTCTGCCCCCTCCCTGGCAGTGTTCAAGGCTAGTTTGGATGGGGCTTTGGGCAACCTGGGCTAGTGGAGGGTGTCCCTGTCCAGGGCAGGGGGGGTTGGAACGAATGGTTTTGTTTCAGAAAGACAAGACTGAAATTTTCTTCATAACTGTTGTTGGCAGAACAGAAGTTATTAGCTTAAGATTTAGCAAGATATGTTTAAGTCAGAAAAGGAGAAATACTTTTAAGGACAATAAATGTTGAAGGATACCGTTTATGGAAATGGAAATCTCTGACAGTGAATTTTTAACTAATACATTAGACAAACACCTTCCAGTGACGAAGAAGATTAATCCTTCATTCAGACACGACACTGTCCAGACAATATGTAACGTCCTTCTCTTCAGCTGCTTGCTTGCAGGACTACTAACTAACCGAGTCATGTAGTACAAAAATGTACAATAAAAGTAACTGTCCACTTTGGACTGATTCTTCTTCATTTTCTTACAGGTAGTGTCAAGATATTCCATTGGAATACATCACTTGGAAGGCAGCATCTAATACATGACTGCTTCTCCCTGATTTCTTCAGACCTACTTTTGTTTGTTCTTTCCCAGTTTCTTGGAAAAGGGAGGAACAACTAATCCTCATATTTTCATTGTCTTCTCTCAAACAGCTCTCTCTTGCACTTTTTACCTGTTTACTTTTGGTTCATTGTCGTCTTTTGAAGACTGAATATTATTTTTATGCATATGAAATAAACCAAGCATGCACAGTCTCAACTTACTCCAGAAAATTTCTTAAGGAACAAACCCAACTATTTTGTGGCTTGTTTTATTTTAAATAGCTGTTATGGCAAGGTGTCAGAGATGCTAGCATAGTGCAAATATTATTAATATGGTAAAATATTATTAATATGGTAAATATGTAATGAGATTTTCCTTCTAAATGGCTTTTACAGCTAAATGTAGGATGTTCACAGTCTTCCAGTAGTTCATTTGTTTGGTTTCTTGATTTGTTTTTAGTAAAGGTGCAATTTTCTGCTCATCAAGTAATCCTAGAACCTGCGATTTAAAAAAAATGATGGTGAGACTTGCAAAAAAATTACAAGATTTTGAAAAAAGCATGGATTGTTTTGGAAAAACAAAAGCTTACTAGAAACAGAACTCACCCTTTAAACATTCTGTGGTTAATGGGAGAAGAGAAAGGAAAAATGAAGCATCCTTCATTATAGAAACGAGGTAAGACTACTTTTGCTTTTTATTCTTTCCTCTACATGAAGAAACAAAGAGCAGAAAAGGTCATGAAAACTATTTGAGTCTTTTTTTCTGCATTACAACAATACCAAAAAAAAAAAAAAGTGAGACCTTATTTTGATTACATGTTCCTTGATTGATCTCTTAGTAAGAGAAAAGCCATCATCCAGAGATACTTCTGGAATTCATTCTTGAGTAATTCTTTCTGAAAAGAAAGCAGGCATCACCAGGATTGAAACTGGGCCCAGGTCTGTCACAGTGGCGTAGCACTACATATACAGATCACTCACATGGTGACCTGCCACAAGCTTTATCTGTCAATTTTCTATGATGACAGTAACTGGGAAATTAAGGCAAAAAGCTATGCAGGTCAGATAATTCAAGCTGAATAAGGACTGTTTTAATAGTTCAACACAAAGCAAGGAAGTTAAATTAGACTCTAAGCCATTAGCAAGAAAACCAGTGAGTGGCATATCCTCCTTGTGATGCATAGGAAGCAAGGAGAAATAATAATATAATTCATAGCCTCAAATGCATCTCTGACTCACTGCACCTACTTAATTGTGAACATGAAATTGCATTTCTAATGTGGCACCTCACAAGATCCCACATAGTATTTCAGACAGTATTAATATGATCTCTGAAAAAAATCATAAAATCGTGAAATCAGAATTGTTTGAGCTGGAAAAAGACCTTTAAGAACACCAAGTCCAACTGTTAACCTTGTACTGTCAAGTCCACCACTAAACCATTTCTCTAAGCAGCACATCTACATGTCTTTTAAATACCTCCAGGAATGGTGACTCAACCACTTTCAAGAGCGGTGTCTTCCAATGCTTAATAATGCTTTTGGTAAAGAAAGTTTTCCTAATATCCAATCTAAACATCCCTAGCACCCTTGGAGGCCATTTCCTCTGGTATTGTCACTTGTTACTTGGGAGAAGAGACTAGAACCCACCTCATTCCAATCTTCTTTCAGGTAGTTGTAAGAGAGCAAAAGTCTCCCTTCAGCTTCCTTCCAGGCTAAACAACCGCAGTTCCCTCAGCTGGTCCTTCTAAGAGTTTTGCTCTAGACTCTTCACCTGCTTTGTTGCCCTTCTTTGGACATGCTCCCACACCTCAATGTCTTTCTTGTACTGAAGGACCCAAAACTAAACAGAGTATTTGAGATGCAGCCTTGTCAATGGGTACAGGGTGACAATCCTTTCCCTCATCCTGCTGGTCACACTATTTCTGATACAAACCAGGATGCTGTTGGCCCTCTTGTCCACCTGGGCATACTGCTGGCTCATATTCAGCCAGTGGCTGTCAAACACCCCAGGTTCTTTTCTGTCAGTGAGCTTTCCAGCCACTCTTCCACAAGCCCGTTGCAGGACCTGGCACAGAATCTCATAATCTCTTACAACTGGCCTCAACTGATGGATCCAGTCTGTCTGTTCCTCTGTAGAGCAATCCCACCCTCAAGCAGATCAACACATGGCACCACCTGAAACCTTACTGAGAGTGCACTCGGTCCCCTCTTCCAGACCATTGATATTAAAGAGAATGGACCCCAGTACTGAGGCCTGAGGAACATCACTTATGACCAGCCACCAACAGGATGCAAATCAGTTTACCACAACTCCTTGGGGCCTTGTTTGTTTTATTTTTCCTGCCTTCCTGGAATCCTCTGCCCTTCATGAGTGTATCTGAAGTGACTGTGATACTACAATTTTCAGTTTATAATAGAAGTGGGGTGGCATGAGACAACAGTTGAGTTCTTGAGTTTGGCCTGGCTCACTTGAAGAGGTGTTGCCCTTTGTTAAGCCATGATATAAGAAGTTTCCTCAAATGGGTGTGTTTAAAGCCACCTGTTTTAGACTCCTGTCTTGCAAATACAGTAACATCTCAACTACAATGAACAACCCACAATTGTCTGGAACTTTGGGAAGGACACTGCCTGTATCAAAATTATTTGCTATTGCTTTATTCCTTTACTTAGATGTTTAAATATAACTAAATGCATCAAATAATGTGTCAAAGAAAAAATTATTACATGTTTCTTTAAAAATCTAAAACACTGCAACTGAAAAGGATTTAGGCATCCTAATTTTGTCCTGTGACTGCAATGGCAAATTGTTGTAGATCCCTGGGTAGGACATTTCTGATTAGGGGAAGCAACTAAAAAATATTTTCACCTCCAGCAAGGCCATTGCTGAAATGGTGTCTCAGGGATCCAGTATCCATCTTTACATGGAATTTAATGCTTCATGTCACAATCTTCAGAAAGCATTTTCATTTACTTGAAAAGTGGTAGAAAGATAATCTGAATTCTTGGAAACCTACTCTCCATGTGAAAGAGAAGAAGTTTGATCTGTAGTTTATCCAAAGTTCTTCAAGAAGAAATATTTTTTTTTTCAATTATATAACAAATTTAGTGGTAGTTGAATCTTGAGAAATCCATACAGGAATTTGGAGCACCATTTTAATTTGGGCTGATGTCCTTTTAATTCAGTATAAATGCACGCTGTCCTGGCTCTTTGTGATGGCTACATTTTCCCACTACCCCTTTATTCTGGAACTGCTTCTCAAACAGCAGCACAGTGACTTGGAACAGGTATTTTAACATAGCAATTTCTCCCAAAAGAAAGATGACTCTTCAACTGGGATCTGTCCCAGTCCTGAGTTACTGGATGACTTCAGTAGTGCTTACGTCAGTATGGATGAGTTAAAGACAGGGAAGAACACATTGATTTTGGTGACTGTAATTCTGTTGTGTTAAAGTGTGTAGAAGCTACATTCTGAAGGCAGTAACCTATTGTATTAAAGTGCCAAGGAACACAGTGGACTCTGTGAAAGGATAAAAATACTTGAAAATATGGGTTTTTCTCCCTAGACGAGCAGCTGAGGGAGAATAGTGGTGACTTTGTTTTAGAAATCCCTGGTCAGCATTAGATGGAAGAGCAATCTATGAAATACCATGCTCCACTCTCCCTTCTGGACTGGTGCTATGGTTTTAAATGTATTCAGCCTGAAATGTTATTATAGTCAAATATTTCCCATAATGGCAAATTGTGTCAATGCAGGAACATCAGGGGAACTCTTGTACTTATGCAAGCCTTTAGAGGAGGTTGGGTTGCTCCCAAAATTCACCTTTTGCTAGTAAAATAGGTGTGTCTCCATGTTATCTAAGAGTTGTTGATATATAAAATAATGTAAAATCAGCCCTGTGCACACATAAAATAACATTTAGAGGGAAAACATAATTTTTGATAAATCACTTGAGAAAGCAAGTTAGGGCAAATGAGGGATTTTTTGGTAGAGAGCTCTGGCCACATCAAAGTGGGTATGGTGGGGGGAACCAAGCTCTGCTTTCATTTACATGCTGTATGTATTAGCATCACTTACTCGAAGTCAAGTCAGTTTCTTTGTCTTCTGACTTACATCAGACAAAATCTGACTCTGTAACATGTTTGAACTGGGTATGACGCCGTCAGTGGAGCTGAGATCTAACTGACCCATAAAAGCATTCTCAAATATTGAGTATAAAGGGGAAAAATACAGCAAGTAATAAGGGGGGAGCTTTCTTATGTAAATAACATTCATAAAGGAATAAATAGTACTTTAAGGATTCATATCCATGTATCTTGTCAGTATAGAGTTCCAAGAGAAAACCTCTTTGATCTCATATTCCACTTTTCTGCCTTTGTTTTGAATGCTTTTGCAACTCAGATAATTTCATTTCTAAAGCAAGCTCCATTCCTTTCCCCTAGGCTGTGGAAAAGCACTACACAAAGATGGTCTCAAGTCCAAAGATTTTTCAGCTTCAATGCAAAATAAAGTGACAGTGGGTGGACACAACAAACACAGAGCAAGTTGTATACTGAGATCCTTTCTGAATCCATCATGAGCTAAAGTTGCAGACTAGTGGCACAATTATCTAATTTAGGAATAGTGCATATTTCATAAATAGCACCTTCTACCCCCACAGGGTTTTACAGGCCTCACAGCACTGCAAAACAACACTTCCTGGGATGAGAGAAAAAGGGCAAATTCTTCATTGATTCATAGATCTCCAGAGCCAGGCATGCTGGCTCACTGAAAGTGCGAAGAGGACAACCCAGAGATAAGTGGATCCCAGTCACGACTTGAAACAGATGGGAACACTATGAAATAGCCAAATGTCTTGGCTGTCCCCTACAACATGTAGAAATGTCCCTGGAGACACTGCCTGGGTGTTTGCTCATGTTTTTTTTTCCTTTCAGTCTGCAGCAGGAAAACTCAGTCTTGGATGGAAGGCAAGGCAACAGAGAAGAGATTCAGGAAAGCTTTTAAAAGTGAGGACCTGGCACAGCAGACTAAATATTTTTTTTTTCTTTATTATTTCTTATTATTAGATTCCCTTTGCAATTGCTCTTACGTTGTTGGTGATTGCCATAAGGATTTTGTGGAGAGTTATGACAATGCAGTCCTCCACAGACTAAAGGTAAAAAAGAGAACCAGAAACATGGAACCAAGAAGGCTTTGAGCTTTTCTGTGTTTTTTTTTTTTCAAACTGCAAACACTGAAATTTTTAAAAATCCCAAAGTTTGTGCAAGTCCAGATGAACCTGTGTTGGGTCCACTCATAATGAATCAAAGACTGTGTCCATCCATTTCTCTGGGGTGTATCACAGGGAGAAGGACCTCACACCAGAGGCTGAGATTCCACACATGCTGCCTGGCTAGGAAATTAAAACAGCAGTAGGGTTCTTTGCAGAAGAGCTCAGCAATGTACAGCAGTAGGCAAAATGCTGTAATTCTAACCTGGGATTTCTAGTTGTCGGTATGAGGCTGGGAGAACATAGATGCTGGCTTAGATTTCTCCTGCTCATGTAACCTGGGCACACCAAACTCTTGGGAAACAGCCTTACAACTTCAGAAATGAGCTGGCACCACACTTATATTTGGGATCAACATGCTAATGCTCTCAAGCTGTTTATGCCAACAGGTTGCCTTAATTTTCAGTTTGTGAGAGACATGATTTTAAGCATAATAATTTCCTCTGAATATTCACTGAGGCCCTGGGGGTGACGTGCTTTCAGGCAATTGCAGCAGAAATGTCAATAAAAGGAGCAGTGCTGGAAAAACATTAGCAGAGAGTACTTTTAACTTTCTTCCTTGAGTACATGGGGTTTCTACTCTGGCCAGGCTGCTGACACTTCTTCTGCCTCCAAAAATTTATTGCAGCAGCAGAAGATGAAATTGGTTGAGTTAAAATAAAGGATGTGTGGAGCCTCCAGCAAAAATGAGAAGCAAACCCAAAGGACAGGCTCTTACAGGTACAAAACACATAGTGCATTTTATTTCCTCATACTTCTTCTCTTGGTAATTCCTGCTGGAAATAGTAACAGAAGCTCTGAGTGGCCTTTTTGAGTGTTTCTGGGCCAATAAGGAACAGAAAGCAGCATGCAAGCACCTTGTGAATGCACCTGTCAGGTTTCCAGATCAAAAAAGATCCAAAAAGTCCATTAAAGCTGAGATGAGCGAAGAGCACATGAGATCTTGGTGTGACCAAGAGTTTTTATTTGGTTTGGTAGACAATGGGAATCTATCAGCAGGACTTCAGTGATTTTCTGAGGCAATCTTGTTTTTCTTAGGCCTCCTGTAGCTACACTTACCCAACTCCTCAAAGACACGTGAACTAGGATTTATTCTAATAATACTACACTGTTTGTTAGGGGTGAGGCAACTGCACAGTGCAAGATAGCTCATCTCAAATTGTGTTTCCTGGATTACCGATCAGCTAATGGAGAAGGATGTGGGGAGTTCCTGTTAGTCTGCCACAGTCTGAAAGTTTTGTCAGGAGCTTTTCCCCTTGTATTTCCATTTCCTCTTTGTGCATTAAGAGAAGGAAAGGAAGAACACTTACCAATGACTGTTAATGGTAAAACAGAATCGAAACTG
>VXBZ01002382.1:325850-336356 GCA_013399135.1 Heliornis fulica
CCAGTGCTCTCTCACCCTCACAGTGAAAAAACTTTTCTCTATGTTCATATGGAACTTCCTATGCTCCAGCTTGGACTCATTGCCCCTTGTCCTATTATTGGTCTTCACTGAGAAATGCCTGGATCCATCCTCCTGACACTCGTCCTTAACATATTTATAGACATTAATGAGGTCACTCCTCAATCTCCTCTTCCCAAGCTAAAGAGTCCCAGCTCCCTCAGCTTTCTCTTCTGTCTTAAAACTCCTTCTCTCCACCCAAAGGTTTTCCCATTCCCACCTACACCCCCTCGCTCCCAACTCCTCTCTCCCTGAGGTGCTCAGGGCTGGGATGGGAGTTGTGGTGGGTCCTTGACAGCCCCTTTGGGCCGCTCCTCCCCCATCTCCCTGCTCCAGCACAGACCCTTCCGCGGGCTGCAGCCCTTCAGGGACACCCTGCTCCCGCCTGGGCTCTCCAGGGCCACAGCTCCTGCAGGAAATACCCCCCTGCTTGTGTAGAGAGGAAACCCAGTAATGGTCCCTGGTCTAGTCACCCACTCCGTAGAGCTGTTTCTATATCCACAGGCTGCAGAACATAAAGCCACCTTTAATAACCTCTTGGTCCCAGGAACTCGAGCTTGCTGTATTAGTAACAGAGATGTAGAAGATTTTTAAAAACATGTCCTCTTGAAAGTGAGCATCCTTTTTCATGGCTTTAATGCAATTAATAGTTTTCCATCACCAGGTTTCCTCTGTTCATCATTTTCTCATTTTAGAGATCTGTCAGTGGAAGGTAATGAAAATATAAGTAAGCCAGGGTTGTGTGGGTGGGAAGTAAACTTTGGTGTTAAGTTAAAAATCACAGTTTGAGGTCTGGGTGCATTTCCAGTGGTAATTCACTTGGTAAATCAACCAGTTTGTCCTATCATCAAGCTGTCATTTCTAAGCAATGTTGCACCAGGTCCTGCCAGAGACTATTAAGCAAGTCATTATTATTTCAACCCCATTAGCTAACAGGATACACCTTTCTACCCAAGTAGAGGTGCTAATCAGCTTTGCCTTGAAGCAGTACATTCAGCCTTTGCTTCTGAGATATAGCTTCCTATACCATTGCTAAATAACATCTCAAACTGTGGGGCAAAGAGCAGAGCATTCAGGGGTGAGATAATCTGATCCCTTCTTTGTCTGGCCATGGTGGGAAGTGTGAAGACAAGTTAGAGACCAGGAGTTTACAGATTCTGTCAGAAATAAGAATAAAAACCCTTGTCCTAGTTTCCTAGATTAACATGATGGTCAGTCCATCCCACTTGCCTTCTTCTCCCTCCTTCAGTTACCTTTGAAAAACAAAACATGTTATGAAGTCACTTATGTGCCTCTGATAATTTCTCTGCTGGCATTATTTGACATAAAATAAGACTTTCACTCCCATTTTTGTTAGAGGTAGCTAAACCTGATGGACTTCAGGACTCGGAGAATTTCCTATTCTCAGCCTGTTAGCTGCGAGGCTGCCATGGTTCTGTGTTCTGGAGTGAGGCTGAGAATGTATTCCCAACAGACACAAACACATATGCATGCATATACACACACTAGAGACTCCACAAATGTCCTGACACATAGGCCAATGCAGACAGAATTTTTATTTTTGTTATTGACAACCCCATGAACAAACCCAACATTCACAGAAACATGAACAAAGGTGGCTCTATATAATAATGGAATCACAGAATAGTTCAGGTTGGAAGGAACATTAAAGAGCATCCAGTTTCAACCCCCCCTTCCATGAGCAGGGACACCCTCCACTAGCCCAGGTTGCCCAAAGCCCCATCCAACAGTCATGAACACTGCCAGGGAGGGGGCAGCCACAGCTTCTCTGGGCAACCTGTGCCAGTGCCTCACCACCTTCAAAGCAAAGAATTTCTTCCTTATATCTAATGTAAATCTGCCATCCTTCAGCATAATTCCTGAATTAATTCAGGAATTAGAGACCTTTCATACCACAACAGCCAGGAAGGCTGCAATAAGGTCTTCCAAGAGCCTCTCTTCTCCAGGCTGAACAAGCCCAACTCTCTCAGCCTGTCTTCATAAGAGAGATGCTCCATGCCTCTGATCATCTTCATAGCTTTTCTCTAGACTCAATTCAACAGCTCCATGTGTTTCCTCTCCTGCCCTCTGGCTCACCAGGATTGAAGGCTGCTGTTGGATTATACACACACGATGTGGGTCTCTCCAGCAGCTGAGAGACCCAATCTTCCTAGTACCCAGCCAGTGGACCATGGTCTCCTCCAGTTACTGGCATCCAGACTTCTTATCCCAGTCACCAGCCAGCCCACATTGCATCTCAGTAGCATTTTCACATGTGCATTTAAGAATACAGAGAGTAGTTGGAAATATGCTTTAATGAGTGATGGGATAAGCTGTAGCAAACAAGCATTGCTCTGGTTTTCAATGGTTAGGTTTTAGCAGCTAGACAATGATTCTGTGCTTAGCATTTTGTGCTCTATCCCTGCTCATTACCAACATTTCCACATCCATCAGCATTTAACACCTATCTAATGGCCTACTTTTAAAGATTCTCTGCATAGTCTCCCCACCTTCTTTTCCAAGGTGCTTATTTTTCATAAAATTTGATGAAAAATACGGATCTTTTCAAACATCAGCAAGAAGCTCTGTCCTAGAAAGGGTTATTGCAGCAGCACTCCAGCAGATGGCTGGCTTCTGTCATGAATAAAACTCTCCCAAGGAAAGAATGTCGTGAAGCAGCACATTTGTAGGAAAGCGCAGAGATTTATTTCCTTCGGCTATTGATTAATACAGCAGGTCTCTTTCTGCTTTAGATTCGTTAATGAAACTCGAAATAAAAACAACCCTGTGCAGTTCAAGGAAGACAAATATGACAAAGCAAAGTAAATTGCTGACATGAAAAGATTCACTACTGCCTGAAGATAAGCCACCAAACTCCACTCTTGATTCAACTCTCCTTATTAAAAAATGGCACTGTTGAAGTATTTAACAACGATTTTTCTGGATGGATTGTCTTTGGGTCATGCTAAAATATCACCATTCCCCTTTCCTAGAACCAAAAGGAAAAGGCTGAATGTATTTACTCAAACAAATTTGATCTATCTTAGTAGGACAGTGAAAGATGAAATAAAAGAAGCCAGCTGAAATGATCCTGTAGTTCCTAAACATTCAGATCTGTGAATTAAAGTGAGTGTGCTCAGAAGCAAATCAAGCAAATCTTCAAAAACTTAGACATGTTGGACTTAGGTTGCTTCAGATAGAAATGTGCTCCAGAATCTTTAAGCTTTCAGTCTCATTGCACACAAAAGCAGGTAAACCCCAAATCTGTCCAACAATTGAAGTAAAATGAATGGAAAAAGGACTCTGAGTCTAAGTCTCATAAATGACATACAATGAGTTTATTCAGAACTGACACGCTGGTACCATCATTGCCATTTCTCTGGTAGCTAAGCTGATAAATGATTTTATGTTTGCCACTTGATTCAGTAAAGGAATGAAGTTATGGCCAGGGAGTCACAGCTATGGAGTGAATGTTGTAGCATAGTGAATCACAGAAAACAAGGATTAAGGGACTTCCAGAGACTCTCATCTAGTCCATGTACCTGCTCCAGACAAATCTGTCCTAGCAGTGCTTTTCTAGAAATTTTTTAAAAAAACCCAACCAATCTAAAACTTTCCAAGATTAAAGATTTCATGTCTCTTTCAGTAGCCTTGTAAATACTGTTTTTTCCTCTGATAATTTATCTCCTTAAAGACAACTGAAGTCCATTGCTTGTTGACCTAACCCAGATAGATATGTAGAAAAATCTACTACCTTTCTCCTTTTGGCAACCTTCTACATATTTCAGGATTTCTGTCATGTCCACCTTCAATTTCCTCTTTGCTTGGCTAAACAAACCGTTCTTTTCAATCTGTTTCCTTAAGTCATGTTTTCCTGACTTCTAAGCATTCACCCAGCTCTCTGGATACTGTCCAGGTCAGGCAGTTCATTCCTGTAACATAGGGACTGAAACAGAATGCAGCACAGAGTGAGGTAAACAGCTAGTGTTTAAGAATACTGGATAAGCATTTTTTGGTCTGCAAATGAAAGCACATGTTCTGCCATATGGCTGTTGTCAATTCAACATGTGCCTTTCTTTTTTGCTGGTGTAATGCCTTCTCCAGGTGAAGAGGTGAAGGCATTAAACCTATTTGCCTGTATTCAAAGTAACTGTATAGGAATTTATATTTGGAATGTGAATGAACCCATAAAAGTACTTTGAAATGTGTTTCAAGGGTCCTCTTTAACATACCATCTGCATCACAGGAACAAACAGACCCCCATAGGTCATCCAGGGCAGTATTTTCTGTCTGACAGTTGTCATCTTTGATATTTAAAGAAGGTACCATTAACCTAATAAGAGATCACTGTGGGATGCTCTGAGCATGGGAGTGTTTTAATTCTGAGAGATTTGCTAATGCTTTTAAATCTTGATAGTTTATGTCCACTTTTAAAAGCATGGTATAACCCTCACTCATGAAGCTTGTTCAAGTTTTCAGATTGCTAAATTGTTGGGTCCAGCAATCTGTCACATCCCATTAAACCTTCCTTAAGAAGTAATGGATTAGTAGATACAGGAGAAATGACATAATGGTACTTCATGACTTCTGCTGGCTTTTTGTAAGGTTCAGTGTGACATTTTTAGATACACATAATGAGCAAAAGATGATGTGTGAATGACAGATTGGAAAATCACTCTCAAAAATATTCAGTTAGAGTGGAGATGCTGAGTAGGCTTCTAGGAGAGTCTGTACTGAATCTAGTTACTGAGTTATCTTCATTAAAGACTTAAATGATGTAAGAGAGAGAATTTTAGTAAAGGTACAGCTGACACCATGATGGTAGAAAAAAGCTGAGAATAAATTATTTCTCTCTATTCATGTTTTTCCATGAATGGATGAGTATGTGGTATTACTGACATAGTCTCCAATACATGCTAATTAGAGAGGTATGAGCAAAAAGCAACAGGGCTGCAAAAGCTTTTAAGAATATGAAATAATCTGACTTGTGTAAACTAGAAAAGAGAGTGCTGATGGGGACCCCAACAGCACTGTTCATCTGACTAATCTAATAGCTTATTTTTGTTCTAAAGAAGCAAGGAATAACTTTTCCGAGTTCATTCTTCAAAAGCAGTATGCATCTTAGTTCACAGCAAAGGACATATAGGAAAGACTTTCTGACTTTAATAACTGTCAAGTCTTAGGAAAATAATAGCAATTCCTGATGCCAATCGTCATTACCCAGGTTAGACAGGCCTCCCAATTGCATGGTCGAAGTTATCTGTTTCTTTTTGTGGCCTACATGGCTAACCCAGTCCATGAGGCACTTCTATCTAGTTCACAATCTTCCCCCTGTAAAAGACTGGAATTGCTGTTTGAGGATTAAATGTGATGTGAGCAGGCTAAATACATTTCTTGACCCAGAATAGTTGTCTGACATGATCACTGTCTCACCAGGGAGCTTCCATAACTGGGTATCACCCATGAAGGCATCTGAAGCCATATGACAGATATGGGTTTGACTAGAGAGATGATTCCAGAGTCTAGAGGAACTGTGACTTTAGATAAAGCAATTAATTCAGAAACAAATCACTTGCAGAGTTAGATGTTCACATTTTTCCTTATCTTTGTGAGCTAGGTTCCATGTTTGGACAAGTCTTCAGGTGCTGGTCTGTGCTGCCTTGCTTGCATTTCTGCTAAATGGAAGAACCTTTCTCTCCCTCAAAACAGAATCACAAGAAATCACAAGAAATCTCAAAAATGACTTTACATTCAAGACCAATCTGGATGCATTCCTGTGTGATCTGATCTAGGTGATCCTGCTTGGGCAGGGGGGTTGGACTAGATGATCTTTCAAGGTCTCTTCCAGCACCTAACATTCTTCCACTGGATCTGTAACTGTAAATGAAGTGGACATGGCTTTGGTTGCTGAAAGCACAACTTAGATACAGGATTTCTATCTTTGTGAATACAGTGACACATCTTTCCTCCTTCCATTTACCTCTCAGTATTCTTGCAATCAAATAATCTGGATTTCCACGGTCCTAATTAATTTATGAACACCCCTGCTCACTGAAATCAAAGGGAGCACATATGCCCAGAGCAGAACTGTATGTTCAATATCACCAATATATTGGGTCTCTTCAGTTTGGAGGAGACTGAAGGGGTGACCTCATTAATGTTTATAAATATATAAAGGGTGAGTGTCAGGAGGATGGAGCCAGGCTCTTCTCAGTGTTGGCCAGTGATAGAACAAGGGGAAATGGTGCCAAACTGCAACATAGAAAGTTCCATCTTAATATAAGGAGGAACTTTTTCACTGTGAGGGTGACAGAGCGCTGGAACAAGCTGCCCAGAGAGGTTGTGGAGTCTCCTTCTCTGGAGACATTCAAAACCGATCTGGACACATTCCTGTGTGATCTACTCTAGATGAACCTGCTCAGGCAGAGGGATTGGAGTGGATGGTCTTTCAAGATCTCTTCCAGCTCCTAATATTCTGTGATTCTGTGATTACTGTATACTTCACCTTTAAACATAGGAAGAGGGCTTGTCATTTCAGTCTCTTCTTGAGACTGCAATGCAGACTGAGAGAAAAGGTATGTGCTAAACACTATCTTTCTAGGTAATCTTAGTTTTGCATGTATTTTCTATTTCTTTAAAACTTTTATTGCATTGTAATCAGTTATTCTTTGAATAAAGACAAATATAGGAGGAAATAAAGATATGACTGCAATTCTAGAATTAATGTTGATGATCAACTCTTGCAGTCTACATTTTGAATGAGACAATTAAGCAGCTTCAGTTACTCATGATCTTGTAACAATACCTGTAAGAAAACAAAACTCATTCTGTAATCTTAGTCGGCACTGTGCCCCCCACTTGTGTTGAAAGATCCTTTACAAGCAGTTGGTTTGAAACATTTTTTATTCAGCTTGTGCTGGTTGATACAATCTGCAACAGCTCCACATCAGTAAGACTTGTTCACATGCTCAGCATCTTTGCTTAATTCCAGAACCATGCTGGAGAATTTACAACTGAGCTTACCAGCAGCATGAAAGCAGTAAATCAGGTATAAGAGACTGTGATTGTCATACACAAAGGAAATACATGAGGGTGAGCAGTTCTGCAGGGATAAAACCTTGCACAGTGCACATTTGAGATGAGGATATTACTCATATACAAAGGAGCTGACCATCCTAAGCAACTGTTAATCATACAGTTCCTTCTCCCACTCTATCATCCTGTCCTCTGGTATGCTAAATGGTTGGAGGCTGATGTTTAACCTACCAACCATAGATTCTGATGCTTTCACCACCCAAGTGTCCTTCACTGTGAGGCTATTTTAAAAGCCCAGAAATATTTATATAGCATTTTTCTCCATGTATTTTCAATGCAAAATAACATTCTTGATGCAGAAATAACTTTCCAATGTGAGTAATTTTGTATCTTGGTAACTTCTGAGTCTGTAAGTCACATTCTGTATCCCATTGGGAGACAAAAATCTCATTCTAACCAAAGATAAAGTAAAATTTTCTTCTCCCATGACTTCTAGGAAACAAAGTTCCATAGATTTTAATATAAAGAAGACAAAAGTAATGACCAAGACTCAATATGGCTTATTCATGGCCTCAAGCCAAGACAAACATAGAAGGAAATTTTTGAGAAATAAGTTTGAGAGATGAAGATGATATTCTCATATAGGATAACTTATTTTAAATGTTAACTGCTTAATATTTTTTTACGTTTGAAATATTAGTCTGGGAAGAAAGGTTAGAGGGTATTGAGCTTGTGAAGTGGTCATAGGGAAATAATATATGAATTTATTACATGGATATCCATAACTCATGTATAGTATATTTACTAGACTGCCCTTTTTTTTTCTTTCCATTAGACTTCAACACACAGAGGAAAAATCAGTGTCAGCAATGACAACAGACAACAAATGCACCCAGCTGTGATATATCTACACACTGAGAAAGGTGGTGGGAAAAAACTATGAATATAAAGTACATTTTTCAGTTGAAGAGTTGATTGTATTTCTTTTTGGCCCTGTTAAAGAAATATTAACACACCAGCTGACGTAGAATTTCAGAAGAGGCATGAGCAAAAAGAAGAAATTTTGCGCGAGGAGAGAACTGGAGACAAGGTTTGTCCTATCAGACAGGTGGGATGAATTGAGGTGACAGTGGAAAGGAGAATGATGTTGAAGATTATTCTATGCATACAAAATAGCACATCGCTGGGTGATCCAGACTCTTGCTGGATGCAAGGGTCTGCAAGTTTAGTCATCAGACATGATGTAAAATATGAACAGATGGAAAAATTGAGAGGAGAAAGAACTGTGTGAGATTTCTGAAGCAATACTAAAGAAGATTGAATTGCACTTCAGGCACCTTAGGGCAGGTTGGCAGGGTGACTTGGTAAAGTGTCAAGCCAGAAGAATGATTTTACTGGTTGTGTTTTGAAGATTATGAGTTAATTTATGTGTTTTAGAAATTACAGGGACATAAGAAGAGCTGTACTAAGCCAGACTAAATTTGCATTTAGCTCCTAATCTTGACTTCACTAATAGCCAATGAGACATGACTATAGAAAAACAGGGCAATTCTACAGTGAAGCCTTCCCAGAATAATCGCCCTTGCTCCAGTAATTTGCAGTTCATTTTTTTACTAGTTAAGATGGTGGTATCTAGCAGCTTGCAGAGGATTTCTCCCTCATGAAATATACAATTCTTCTTTGAACCCATGAAAACATAGCCTGCCAAAAGTCTCAAAACTTTCCCACATTGTGCAACCCACCACATATGTATTTGGAATCTTCTCATTTTATTTGATGACCCTTAGTATCTCTGTTAGACCATTAGTACTATTAGTACAGTGACTCCCTGTTGAATATTTCCATATCATCCATGATATAACAAGCCTCTATCATGTTTCTTTTAGTCTTCTTTTCTTGCCGATTGAAGAACTGTAGTTGATTTGCTTGATCTTCATATGAAAACATTCTCAAAAATATCTCACTGCCAGTTTTCTCTGTACCTTTTCAAATATCATTTTATCCATATTAAGATGAAGGATTGTTTGGGAAGGAACAAAGGCCACAGTCAATATTCAAAATTTGGCCATACTAAAATGTATGTGGTGACTTAATGCTTAGTGATTTGCTCTCTGTTCTTTCCCTCATAACTGCAAAATGAGGATGGTTGACCACTATTGAGCATTTCATTGGCCTACCTAATATAATCCCAAGACCTTGTGATAAAAATTGGGTCAAAACTTATCACCTTGTGTGTACATTTAGGATTGATTTTCCATGTCCATGCTTTTATATTTATAAGGAATTTCATATTATGTTTTACTTCCATGAATACCACAATGGACCATTGGTCTATCACTGCCTGTTACTGGTTTTAACTCTCTTCTAAGATCAGTAATTTAATGGTGTTGGAGAGTTTTGTCTCCTTGTTATTCAGCTCACATTCTAGGATAACAGCTCATACCAACACCAGTGAGTTTCCACCTCTGACCACTGTGTAGCTATTTACTGTGCTACATGCTGTAGGAAGCTGTAAGCAAGGTAAAAGGTTGCCACTTGCAGTGGAGGGGGTGGACCTGAAAGTTTGGTAGCAGTTTCAAACATTTATTGACCAAGTGTAGTTGCTTTTTTGGGGAAAATGTCATACATTTAAAAGAGAATCTGCTTGTCAAATTCCAGATGTCTTTTGCTGTTCAGCTAAAGCTTTGCATCTTCCCCAAAACACTAAATCTTTGTCTTGAAACAGGCTGGAAAAGCAAACATGTTGTTCAAAGCACAGTTAAGGTTTAGAAAGTAAATTATGAGGGCTGGCTGCTTTGAATAGAGTGGTAAGATGTACTACATGAAATTTTATTTCTCCTTAAGTTAGAGGGAGGCATCACAGAATTATTTAGATTGGGAAAGACCTTTAGATCCAACCTTTAGACTAACACTGCCAAGTCCACCACCAAACCATGTCTCTAAGCACCACATCTACATATTTTTAAAATGCCTCCAAGGATATGGATTGGTGACTCAATCACTTCCCTGGGAAGCCTGTTCCACTGACTGACAACCATTTGGCTAAGGAAAATTTTCCTAATCTCCAAGCTGAACCTGCCTGGTATAACTTGAGGCCATTTCCTCTTGTCCTATCACTTGAGAAGAGACCAACACCAACCTTGTAACAACCTCCTTTCAGGTGGCTGTAAAGAGTGATAGGTCTCCCTTCAACATCCTTTACTCCAGGCTAAACAACCCAAGTTCCCCCAGTTGCTCCTCATAAGACTTGTACTCTAAACCCTTCACCAGCTTTGCTGCCCTTGTTTGGACAAGGACCAGCACTTGTACTTCTTGTAATGAGGGGCCCAAATCTAACGCAGGACTAACATTAGCTACAGTCTCACCAGCGCTGATCACGTCCCTAGTCCCCCTGGCCACACTATTTCTGGTACA
>VXBZ01002383.1:0-246977 GCA_013399135.1 Heliornis fulica
TTTCGTGTATCGGGCAACAAGATGACCCATGAAGAAGGGGCAGGTGTTTTAAGATTTACTTTTATTTCTCATTATCCTACTCTGTTTTTCATTGGTAATAAATTGAATTATTTTTTCTGAGTTTTCTGTCTTGCTCCTGACAGTGATCAGTGTGTGATCTCTCCCTGTCCTTATCTCAACCCACGAGTCTTTCATTGTATTTTCGGCCCTGTCCAGCTGATGAGGGGAGTGATGGAGCGGCTCGAGTGCATCTGACCTCCAACCAGGGTCAACCCAGCATACCCATCCAGGAAGCAACTCTCGTAGTCCCAGTATGCTGGCAGTAACTATCCAGGACGGATATGTGTAGAGGAAAGATTAGAAGACTGTATTGGTTGTTTATCTCAACACTGAAACACGGGCAGCCCTATCACCCCTGGCAACAACAAAACAAAGGTCAGAAGCAGATGTCAGACCTCCAGACCAAGTGCTTCCTGCATTCCTATGCAAAGCCGATTAAACCGCCGATTATCACCACTATGCAAGGACTGTTACCGTTATCAGACTCATTCCTATGCAAATCAGACTACCCTGGGTCTGGAAACAGAGGGCTTGGCAGATCCCCCAGTGACAGTACTGGGCAGTACACACTGCTGAGTGGTGGCTGCGGTTAAACGAAATAACCCTTGATTCCTGGACAACCGAATAAAAGACTAGAAACACCCACCATCGGGTGGAAGGTTCCCCCACGGGACCTGAAGACATCGGACTGACAGGAGGCCACAGCTCCATGGTGGTAGCTATTGTAACCTCTGCCTGCTCTCCTTTCCATTCTTTCTCCTCTTTCTTCCCCACCACTCTTGCACACTTGTTGTGGGCCAAATAAAGTGACTTGACACTTGGCTCTGTTTTGGTTCTGAATTCTGTTTGACTCCCGGAATGAAACGTTCCAACCCGTGAAAGGTTATACAGCAGGTGCTTGTTACAGCTCGGGGTGCGAGGGGGCCAGCGCCTCCCAGCTTGCACCCCGTGTCTCTCACGCAGCATACGTTTAACCTGTGGAATGACACATATACATGAGATTCCCAGGAAAGGGTCACGCAATGCAAAACAGTTCCAAGAAATCGTTATCGTGTGCCCCTTCTCCAGCACATGTGTGGGGACTTCTGGGGGTCCCTCAGAGGAAGGCTCTGAGTCTTCCTCTCGTTGTCCGTTTGTTACCTTTGGGGCTGAATGCCTGCCAGGAACTTCACAACCTTCCAGAACCGGTTCGACCAACGCCTTGCACAACTCCCTCCGATTGCCTTGTATTTCTGATGGTCTGTTAACTGCTTGGTTAGCACGATAATGTCACAGGGCCAGCAGCTTCCCCTTTTGTTTCTATAGAAGAATACCTGTTTGAGTAATTTCAGCACTTGCTAATTTTTTACTTCTGCTAAGATGAACTTCCCTGCTTCTCTGTCTAGTGGTATGTCTAGCTAACAAGGCTCCCTATATCTAAACACAAATCCCCCAAAATTACCTGAATTGCCTAAATCTAGTAACATGTTCCCAAGAATGGCAGAGACCTGGTCATGACAAAACACCTGATTGGACATCACTCAGGAGTTAAGTCCTGCTGTCCCCAACCTCAGAGCATTCTGAGGCCCAGTTAGAATGTAAGGGGTGGGGGTGGGGGGGTTAAACCTCTGCCAAAATAATCTATCTGGTTGTGGATCTTCACAATACATGAGATAATTCTTTGCCCTGCTTGAATTTCCTAAGGAATCTGAATTCCATTGTGCTCCATCTAATGTAAATGTCACCTCCATCTTCCTGGCTTCAATGCAATCAGATAGGTTGGGCTTGTTTTTCTGGGGGAGCTGCTCAACTGGCCAATTTTAAACTGTTTCTGCAAAGACTCTGTCTATAGGCCCAAGGAACACACATGAGAGAGAAATGTTTGGATTCTTTTCTGATGACTACTTATTTGCTTATTTAATGTGAGATAACTTAGTCAGCACTGAGCAAGATCTTTCTCACTATAGGCAAAACCATTGGTGATTTTGCTTGGGAACAAGGCTGCAATGCTGACCCAGACAGATACTCTATTCGCTTGGCAAAATCTGTTTCTGTCTTTCAGTCCTTATTTTATGTGATATATTGTATATTGGGGAGTCTAAAGTGTACTGAGAATGAACAGCTGTCCTTGCAGAGCTTCTGAGGGTTTCCAGAGTGAGGGTGGCCTGAGCTGAGCAATTAACTCTATAGATTTTATAGGTACTTAGGTGAGAAGCTTGGGTTTTAATCAAACATTTAGTGCAGATATTTTCATTGTTTTAACATTGTTCTCTCCCATTTTTCTAGAGTCTTGGAGTAAATAACTACAAGGCAATTTTTACATCATATTAAACCTTTGAATCTATTTCTGAAATAATTAATTTATTTGGAAAAAATGTTGGGTGTCTTCCTGTCATTTTCCCCACAACAGAAGTCTCAAAGCTGCTACACTTTAAATGTACAGCCAGTTACCTAACTGCCATGGTATATTTTCGTCTCTGCTGGATGGCTCTTGTTGCAGAATACTCATCATTTGGGGATGACACTTAGTAACTTTTTTTTACCATTTTCTGAATTTCTTTTGTTTGGACCATCTTCAGAGCACTATTACTCCCCACTGTCCACAATCAGACAAGCTAGAGCTAAGCTCTCACTTTCCCTGATTCCTAATCATTAAGCTGCTGTTTCCACATGGTGCTTCATCACTACCTGTCCAACATATCCAAATACATTAGCTAGAGTTTCTTCTAAACTTTTCCCAAATTATCAAGTGACTTTCCATTAGATCAGTTATTTGTTGGGCTGATGAGCTGCCCATCCTTCAGTCTGGAGTTTGCATGGCCAATGGAGTACAATTTGGAGCAATCTGATGCTAAAGCAGGTATTTTAAGACAGTTGTTCTACTGCTAATGAAGGTTTTTAAATTACAATAAACCTCAGAGGCTGAGTGGTGACTATTTTATCAGGTTCAAAAAAGTGGAGTTTCTCTTTTATATATGACTAACCAGTTGGAGTCACAAGGCTACGGAAATAGGTAGTGTAAAAATGATTCCTGCTTCAAAGGGCACAGAGCGGTTTCAAATATCTTGAGGGTATATGCCGAATGAATCTATGCAATATCGTGTTTTGCATTTATTTGCAGCTCTTCTTTTGATATGAGTCTGCAGCAAAGAATTAAGACAGTTTATTGAGGTCTAGAAAAAAGGCTGTCATTAATTACAGGAAATGTTCTGAGGCATCAACCAGGACAATTCCACTTCAGTGGGTCTGTATACATGTATAGGTAAATATGTATAATGTAATCCAGCTCACGCGGGGACTGTTCATTTATTCTGAGTGCTCTTTATGGTGTACAGGCATCTGAAGTGTACCACAGCTAACAAATGGTTCAAGCAATCTCTAGCCATGTCTCAAGACCCTTAGGTGTGTCTGAAGCATCCATGCTGTTCCCCATCCTCCTTGCACACTGCAGTAAGAAAGTGTGTATAAAGCTACTCAGAAAAGCCAACAAGGAAGGAATAGTTTAAACATTTTATGCTCTACTGAGAGTTTTTGCATATCCCTAGTGATTTTTGCAGGTTTTTGATGCTGTTGTCCTGGAGGAGGGTCATGGTCCTACTCTTGCATGAGATTACAGGGCAGGACTGACCACAGCATTCAGGCTCATGTAAACAAGATGTGAAAATAAAATGCTCAGCCCATACATTTTTAGTAACAACTGGGTGATGTTTATATTCAGAAGGGTCCAAAACCTATTTTCTTCTCATGGTGTTGCTGACAGAAAAGTGTTACTCAACTACTAATTTCCTTCTCGTCCCTTGTCTTAATTCTTCTAACAGCAGCAATAGGAAAAGACAAAGCAGTGTAAGCTCTGCTATCTTCATTGTTCAGGTGGTTTCATGTGGTGTGAAGCTGGGTCTATTTTCAGACAACAGGACCGATTCCATTTCAACTTGAAGAGAAATTTCTAAGCTGAATGGACTGCTGGTGGTGATGGATTCAGAGAAGGGAAAAGTGAGCCTTCAACATGTAAAAAGTAGCTAAACAAAAAGCCACAACTTTTTTTTTTTTTTTTTTTTTTTTTTTTATATGCAGCAGCGTTTCTGTAGGCAGAGAAATAACGGGCTTTTAATTGCAGCCAGGATGGTTGAGGTTTGACTTTAGGGAAAAAGCTCCTTAAAAGTAATAGTTTTGCAGCTCAGGTTTAAATGGCTGACAGATTTTGTGGAACTTTTGCAATCCACTATCTTAACAGAAAATTATTTTAGCTGTTTCAGGATTTTCCTTTTATTATTATTTTTTCTTATTTCATAGTAATATTTTAACCTCTTCTTCCTGCAGATTTAATTGTGATTAAAACTGTTATATCTGATGCAAACCATGTCTATGTCTTCCCATTTGCAGGGAGTTAAAAACAAACAGGCAATTCTGATGTAAAATATTTCCAAGTGGAAAACTGAAATGGCACACGTTTAAATGGTTCAAAGTTTTTTAATTTTTCTGACTGAAATTTCGATCTATATGAGTTCACATATATTTTTATTGTATAAAAAAGACAACAACCCTCTTATGAGATTAAATTTTCATCAACATTTCAGTAATCAATGCAGATTTACACAAATAAAGTAGTTTTCTTCTTCTTGTTGAGGTTTTTTTGTGTTAAAAAAATGAAAACAGCAAAGCTAAATTAATCTGTTGAAACTGCACTTATTCATGCTCAAGACATTTCATGTGACCTATTAAGCATGTTTTAATGTGAACAATTTTTCCACCTGCCTGATGCTATCCATATTTATAATACTGATATAAGCATTTTGATATTGATATAAAGGAGTATCATCACATTTCTTAGTCTTCTAATTGTGAAATACTTAACAGTGCTGATATTTATACTCAGATTATCAGAACTAGAGTTAAAAATATTGAAATGAAGTATTTGAAATTTTAGTAACATTGTTCTACAATGACATAGTGCAGTACACTTTATTAAAAGTCTAATAGAAAATGACTTCATTATTATGTGTTTGCTCTTATAATTTCAACAGGAAAGGTGTGTGTGGTTGGTTGAAGTGTAAATATTTTTATCCTAACTTCGTACTTTTTTCTTAACTGTAATTCTTGTTATTGATCTGATAAAAAATGTGCCTGGAAACATTTTGGAGGCTTACAAAAAAAGGAGAGCAAAATCTTCCTACAAACCTAACCCAAACCTTATCAAACCTCTTCATAGGATGTTACTTACATTTTAATATCTATATCTTACAACCAGGAGCTTCCTCTGTCTTGTACCAGAAATGAGACCAACATAATAATTTTGGGTTTTCTTCCTATGTCAGTCTGGATTTAACTTTACATCCAAATCCTGTTTTCATCCTTTTAATGAACATGCCCATTCTAACTGCACAAAGCCTTTCCCCAGAGAAAATTCCAACTATTACTTAAGTAAAAACCCCAGAATATTGACAACTTTGAAAACAATTGTGTGTTTTCCCATGTGAAGGCCTGCTCTTTATGCTGCAGGTATTTTCTTTGATGGATGATGCCACAGAGACAGTTTTGTTTTAACACAACTTATTAGCTGTTAAAATAAATGAAAAAGAACATGGAGGTCATACTGAGCTGGTCCCAGATGTTCCTATAGACATATGTACAGACAGCTGGCTAATGCAGCCTCCTGTCCAAAACAAGATCTGGAGGGATTTCTTGTTATTCCTGACAGGTGGTCATCTCTTCTTGGACATCTCTCAGTATGTCTGTTTAAAATATTTATGTGATCTTAAGATGGAACTATGGGTACTTTAGGAGCAAAGCTGCTATCATCCCTTCAAAGATGGTTGAAATTAACTTCCTTTTCATGAAAAAAATGAATACAAATGCTAAGGGCCAAACTTGGGTTGTTTAGGGCAAAACATCACATTGCATTGTATTTGTATTTCTTTTTTGTAGACATCTGGGTCACTGCTGAGGTGGTTCCTGTACAACTGACTCACTGACTAGAAGTGAGATCTAGATCAGGTTGCTCAGAGTCCCATCAAGCCTTGAGTATCTCCAGGGTTGGGGCCTCCATCACCTCTATGGGGAACCTGTTCTCGAGATCTGCCACACTCAAAGAGCTTACTTGGATAAAGAACTTTTTGCTATTTAGATCTTGTATTCTCATCTAGAACTGTCTTTTCAAGCCTGTTCTAAACCAACTAAAACTTAAAACTTGTTTGCAGAGAGATTTTGCTTCATTGGCTTCTGGACAATGATGGTTCAATGTCCTTGTAAATATGGAGGCCTCAAACTAAGACAGCAGAGCAAATCTGTCTTTCCAGAAAAGCAGATTTTTGAGAAATGTTTGTGACTTTTTTTTTAATGAGAGGAAATGCTAAAGTGAATTTCAGTATGTGGCTGCAGCAAACATATGGACCAGCAAGTGATTGATACGTGCATACAGAAATTCCAACAAAATCCCTATTGCTTTGATAGATGAAAATGGGTCCCAGTGAGCACAAGGTCTTCATCTGTGTTAAAATAAATGTGTTTTGAGTTTTTTTTAAATAGTTTACATGAATAAAATGTGTTAGCCCTAGAAAGCTGTTGATGTGCAGAACCTTAGCATTAACCTTATTGATTTCTGAATGGAGAAGTTTAGTCCTTGTTTGAAAGCGGAAATACTACAGGTGTATGCTGTTGATGACCAAGATACACTCTAAACCATTTCTACTGATGTTTGATTTTTTTTTTCCAAAGGAGTAAAACCCATCTGAATAGCTTTCTAGTAACAGTTTAAACTTTTGACATTTAAAGATTCCTTTCACATGCATAAACAGTAGTACTGCCCTTGTTGAGAAACTACTAGGTGTGGTCTACAGCAGGATTCCTTACATATTTCTTTAAGCAGAAGGGTCACCATTTGCATTTAGTGTGGAGTTTTCTATGTCCCTGTCTCAGTTTGGGCCATAACATAAAATAGAAGCTAGTAGTTATATACCAGGAGCTCCTTGGATTCATTTCTCTATGTTCTTTTCGGTGAGACATCAGTCCACATGCGCAGTGTTGCATTAAATAGCACTTTAAAATGGGCCTTGGTTCATGTTGGAAGAAACATTTTGATACAACAGTAATTAGCACTGGAACAGATTAAATACTTGTGTATTTTTTTGATTTTGTCAGCTGATATATCCATTAAGGAGTACATGGACTTTATAGGTACCCATACCCAGTTGTTCTTTATAGGTACAATTATATTTTGCTTTTTGTGATGTCTGGTGTCACAGCTGATGTTTTCTTCAAAACTGCAATTTAACAGAAATGTGATAACATAAACATGTCAAAATATATCACATGTGGAGATGCATATTTGTTCTTGTTATGACTCAGAGCATCTGTTTGTACTCACATACTTCATGTGACAAATTTGATAACAGTGGAAAGTTGCAAAGTTGCAAAATCTGAACAAAAGACTAAGTAATAAACTTGATGAGATTACTGCCAGAGCAAACGCCAAAAAGAGATGGATGTTGGTTGTGTCTTCTCTCTGCTTATGGCAAATCTGTTCTTCTCTGTTTACAGCTCAATAACCGCTGAGTGGATGTCTGTGATTTTGATTCTCCTGAGGTGTGATTATGTCAGCATGGGAGGGCCTTTTGTTAGTCAAATCCACACCTCGGGTCTCTGGTGAAAGTGAGCTAGCCTGTTTCCCTGCTTGTCTTGATTTAAAGGTCTGAAATATCCCACCCTTTGCTCTAGAGAGTACCAAGTTCACATTTTCATAGATCTCAGCCTTTTAGACGTGTACTGGTACTCACTGAGGCATCAAGCTGTATCTTTTCAAATACAAATGTCCAAGACATGCACAGATCTTTGTTCAAAACGTGAGCAACATGTTTATTCATTTAATTTGGACAGAAGAAAGGTAAGAGTTTCTGAAAATCAGGTATGATTAATTTGAACTTGGAAAGTAGAAATGAACATTAACTTGAAATTAATTTGGTAATTATTGACACAAATAGCTGAACACACTTCTGTGATAGTAGTTGTATGTATGTTAACTTAGAATCTCCTCTGTGTTTTATTACACCAAATAAATAGCAGAGTAAATAGAGCAGAGACAAAGTTAACTGAGAATGAGTGATTATTATGCAATGTTTTATAGGAAAATCACATCAGAACTCTCTTACAGTGACCTAGCCAATACTATATATTTAATCCATATACTGCAATATAGTATGAAATATTAAAAGAAAGTTTCCATTTAAGAAAATTATCCTGCAAATGAAATGCAAATCAGGTGGATAGTAATTTATTATTACTGGATCACTACTATATGATTAAATTTCAAAGTTGTTTGTCATTTGTATCTCTGAAATAAAATGCAAGATGTTTAAAGAAAAACAGTATGTCTTTATTAATGTCCCAAATCATGTATCCACAATATACCATTAATACTGATCGAGTGGCCCTTCCAACACTTGCTCTTTGGAAACTCGAATGTGGCATTTTGAGGTCTCATTGTAAGCTACATAATAAGAGTACAAAGAAGGAGCTGCACATACTGCAGGGCTTTGGACAACACAAACCAATGCTCTTAGCTTTTATCTTTGGACTAAATAGTCTCCTTGACAGCAGATGACAGAGCAGGGAGCAGGGCTCATCGTTCCCCATAATGAACCTGCATTCTCCAGATGTGCCCTGCTGTTGGGAGCATTTGATTGCCTGAGATTTCCAAGCCCAGCAATTAGACTCCAGGACAGTCTGCTTGCAAAGCAGACGGTTTGAGAAAGTGTAGCAATGAGAAAACTATGTCAGCTATACACATAATGCTGCATCATATATATATATGTGTGTGTATATATATATGTGTGTATATATATGTGTGTGTATATATATGTGTGTATATATATATATATATATATGTTGTTTCTAGGCTACCTGATCCAGATAAGGGTGCTTAAAATTTTCCCCTCTTACACTCATTCTTTCCTCCAACAAAAATACTTTTTTTTTCTTTGTAAAAAAAAAAACTTTCTAAAAGATTTTAAACTAGGATGCAGTTATATTAAATTATTTTAGATCAAAATATTGAGTAAATAATAACCTCTATTTATTTAGTAATACTAGCCTCTTCAAAGAAATTACTCTTGTCTGGGTAACTCAGTAGGAGAGCAGTTTTCCTGTGTTAAAGCAGCTTTCCTAGAGAATGTCTGTTGGGAGAGCAGATTTCTTTACCAAGCCGCTCTCTCTCCAGAAGATTTAATTAAATTTTTATGTCTGAATTTATAAACCATTAAATTATATTGAAAATTCTTGCACATAAAACTGTTCCCTGTAATTGTAAAACATTGCAGTTGTAAAATATTTATTATTAGATATTATTAATTTTTTGTAAACTGCAATTTCTCTGATTGTTTCAGGAGTACTTAACATCCTTACTTTGCTCTTAAAGATTCATTAAAGAGTCTTTAAAAAAATAATTTATTTTTCTTGGAGTGCAATAAATGAGATATCAAAATTTGTCTTCACTGCTGATCACAGGGGTGGGCAAGCCCAGGTTTTAAACATCTTCTTTTGCAATCCTAGTCCACAAGATGGCAATCTTGGACTGAGAGTGACTCCACAAATTATTCCATTTATAGTCCTTGCTGCTGTTTCCAACTTTGGGACCAGGCTTGAAGCATGATGTGTTGCGCTCCTGGCTGGGGCTGCACTTCAAGCATCTCTGAGGCACCTTCAGATAGACCCCAGCAGCCTTAAAATTCACAGCTCGAGTAACGGAAAAACACCCCTTTGCTCCAAGCATTTTCCAGTGGTACTCTGATTCAAGCAGCCAGTTTTGAAATAAACCCTTTGAAAGAACAGAGGCTGTTTAGTTGCATGAATACCTCTTAAGGGCTTCTGTACATTTAATGCAAACCAAAGTCTCGAGCGAAATCATATACAGCAGGATGCAAATGTTACTCTGTCCCTGACACAGCATTAAAACCTCTGACAATCTCTTTAAAACCATCTAACCTCTCAGCAATTTATGGAGTTGTAAGTACTGTCACATCGTTTTGCAAGTGGTCTTTCTCTCTCAGGAAAGACCCTAATAGACAGAGGTTTCTTGAAGTCTTTGATTGTGTACAGGTCTACTTGTCCAGCCATGCTTCTCCAAGGATGGAAACACCTGATGAGTCACTGCCCTTGTGGTATGCAGCCCTTCCTCTGGTCTTCTGGATATGACTGAAGAGGAGGCATAAGCACCACTTCAGGTATATAACAATCTTCACAGATAGGAATACAGTAATTTTATACTGCAGACTGCCCTGTCACTCAAACTGCTCTGTACTGTGTGCAGCTCTACATTATAAACAGGAGCATGATTGCTCACTGCTGTTAGGTACATAACACTTTAAAGAATGAGGACACATGGGTTAAAGTGTCTAAATCCCACCACAGCTTCACTTAGGATGGACTTTTGGACTAACCAAAGTTGCAAGACTCTTCAGCGGAGCTGTGCTGATTTAATGTGAGACCATCAGGATCAGCAGGTCACAGTCTCAGCTTCTCAACTTTGGGAACTAGTGTGGCTCCACTGAACCTCACCATAATTGCCGTGGTGTACAGCCTGAAATGAATGGCTCATCTATCTCATGAGACACTCAAAGGTTTAAAGGCATTATGCCAGTTTTAATGTCAGTTTTAATGCTAGACTATTAAACACCGTGTAGTTGGTAGCGTAGTCATAGGGGATAATTCAGCCTTCCTGCAGATGATTCCACAAGTGGTCAGCAGGATGCCTTGAGAAGGTGTTTGGAGGAGGCCATGCAGTGCATGAGTGTCACAGCCATGCTTTGGCTCTGGAGTTCTGGTTGTCTCACTGTTTACTCCAGCTTAAAGTAGGATTTCAAGTCCTGGACAATGACAGACTCTCATTTGCTAGCCTTAGTGAAAAAAGAATATTTCATTTTGTAATTTACTTGCATTCATTCACTGAAAAAAACTGTACCTACTTGTTATTGTTTAGAGCACCTCAACTTGCCAAGGCTTGAATTTGGAATATGGAAATAACAAAATCCCAGAATTAAGTATGAAAATGAAATTATCCAGGAGAACAAAAACGAGACGAACAGGTTTTTTTTTTTCTTTTATTGGATTTTATTTATATTTTCAGAGTTATTGAAAGCTTCTGATGAACAAAAATGAGGTGTTACTACCTTTCTTTAAGGATAGAGTATACTAAGACCATTATGACTTCTTTCTCGCCAGGCTTAGTAAAAAGAATAAAGACTGAGGGGACCAAAATGTAGAAATCCAGCTTGCTCCTTCATGTCCTCCAGAAAAGGGGACAACAACTAAGGTAGCAGAACTGTATTAGCTGAGGCCTTCCCCTGACCCTATGTTCATCTTCTGTGTAAATGGACAAAAGCTCATCTCAGCGGCCGTAGTCTCAGCTTTGTCCAGACAACAGTGGTTGAGGCAGCCTGGCAGGAGTCAGTGCTGCCACATAGCTATATGAAATGGCCATCAGCCTGACCCCCTCTAATGTAATTGCTTTCCTGATTTCTCCCCTTTCAAGTTTTAGATCTAAATTATTCTTACTCAGGGGTATGAGACTGTATTTCCTTAAGCTGTGCCACTTTCCGATAGCACATTTCTCATTTCTCTAGATAACTCTTTTTTTTTTTTTTCTCAAACTTCCTCCCATTAGTATCATATTCTACTCTTACTTCCCAGATCTGACAGGGGAACTTTAAACAAAACTGGATCTTCAATACTTTTGCCCACAAATCAAAACTTTAATGTTTATCATTGATGTATATTTATGGCTATTCAGATAGTTTCCACTTTGTATGATTGTCTTTAGTACTATTCCAACTAAAATTAATTTTGGGGATATTAAGGTTTTATGAAACATTACACAAAGAGTTTTAATAAATCTCTCTCACCTCTATTCATCACCTGCAGTATATTTTTGACTATGCATATGCAAGAAAAATCATATTTTTGCACATTTCAGACAGTATTTCTGGGAAAAAAAAAAAAGGAGCTTACCAGAATGCAATATTACTGAATTATGGTGTGTTTCACTGACAGAGTTGATTGTGACATCAAGTTAGAACAGTCTATAATAATTCTCACCTAGTAGCTCATGCTCATTAAAGAAAGGTCCGACTCAGAAATACCAGAAGGAAGATAGACCTGATCCTCACAACTGTCCATAAAGTTCTAAACATGAAGAAAACCTCCCCATGTAATTCCTCATTTTATCTCTGATACCAGCAAAAACCCAACACACATAAAAGTATAGAAAGTTGACAGAAAAATGAAAGGTCTCATCTAAATCTTATGTAATGAGCAGTTTTCAATTGCTTTTAATTAAGCGAGTGAGATCAGGTCTTGGGGATGTAAAGAGTCAACAGTTAATTGTGTTAATTGCTTTTATTATTAAAATGTTACAGCATCTCTTTTTTTTTAGTCTGAACTGCCTGCAGATGCATTGTAATGTTCTTCTCTTCCCACTTCTGATAACCTTGTGCACTCTGTTCCTCTGTATATCTACATGCTAAGCTGTATTCTTTGCAGAATAATTAAAGGAGGAATATCTCTGCAGTAAACACATGCACGATCAATATTATCTTTTTAGTTATTGCATAAGCTAGAAAGCGTAAGATAAATTTCCCTTCAAATAAAAACACATTAAAAGAGAGATCACTTCAGAGAGCGTGAACTGACTGGATTTGTAGGCTATCACAAATAAACCTATTACAGAAAGTATTATAATTTAAAAAAAGGAAAGGAAAAATTGTTCTAAAATTAATTACTGTGTAAAAATATAATTGCAAACTGAGATTTCTATAAGAACAGCATGAAAAATATTCTTCTAAACCCAAACTGTAATACTACTTTGTTTTGCTTTGAGGGAAGCTGAGTTGGATGCATTGGGATGTTCATATTGCTGCTCCAGACAATCTCTTGGCAGTTCTTCCCTATGGGAACTTGGTTCCCACTGTTAAATGATGGGGTTTCACTAGGCAAGGGGGAAGGGAGACAAAAAGAGCATTTTGTCATCTTTTTTATCCCTCTCTCAGAGCTCACTGTCTTTGTCTCTACAAAGGAAGACAAAGAAAAAAAATGGTGATGAGTGATAGTCTGTGTCCAAATCCTCTGTGGTGCACGACGGTGGGTGGTGCAGTCACCAAAATGGTGTGCCAGGCAGGGAGGGGGCCCCTGTGTTTGCCCCCGCTGCGACTCCCAGCCGAAGACATGGCTGAGCCCATAGGGAATTTGCTCTTGTGCCATCCCATGACATCTCACGGAGCTGAGCTACTGCTGCAGAAGGAGTTACCATACTCGGGTTTGGTATTCATGCTTCTAATAATCTGCTAACCCCAGAGAGTGCAAATGTTGGTGTCTTCTGATATGTTCACCATATGGAAGTGGTGAAGCAGCTCCCTTTCAGGACTGCAGCTGAGCCAGGATCTGGTGACAGCATGTCAGCAAGCAGAGAGGGTAGAATCTAGTACTCTTTTATTCCCATATAATGGCTCCTGGGCCATGGGTTCCTGGGACACTGGAGACCCTCCAATGGCAGGTGTTAGATGATGCCAATGCATGAGTTTTCCCTAGAGTGCTCCTCAATCTTGAGAAGTGACTTGGGTTAGTTGATCATGCAGCCCTCTCCTGTTCCATACATCAAGGTTTTATTGATCTCCTGTCACTGGCAGTGCTATCCCTTCAAAACAGGTCTTGGGCTCATCAGTGGGGCACTTTTTCAGCCCCTGCCCCTTCTGTGGTCTCTTTTGGAGGAAGATATGAATTATTGACCTGGTAGCTCTCATGAACATTTACTCCTTGTTAAAAAATAGAGTCCACTAATACAGTTCCTAATTAGAAGTTTGTTTGTTTGGGTTTTTCTCCCCATCAGAAATGCATTTTGCTGACTGCCTGCATCATGTTTAGTTAAATAATCTGAGAGGATTTGTTACATTTTTTACACTGGAATAAATTGTATTCTTTTCATAGAAATTTGGCTAATTGACTGTTGCTATGATATCACATTGAGTTACACAGCCTGGAGAATGGCATGAAGGTTTGGAGCTGAGGTCTCTGGCTTTCCAAAACAGAGCCTGTCACTACAATCCTCCTGAAAGGATGAGGATTGATTAGTTTCCTCTGAGGCATCAGCTCATTAAGTGATGTTACAGTCTAACAGGAAGATGAATACAGTTGGAGCTTTCACCTGGGGCTTTTGGGAACCTCGGTGCTCCTCACTGCCCCGTAACCCTAACGCTTGGCTCATTTTCAAAAGCAGCTCACCCCACTTCGTCCAAAACACTACTTCAGTTTCTTCATCTGTGAAGTAACACTTGAATTGCCAGTCGCAGAAGCTGAAATATGATGAACAGTGTTCCAGAATATTTCCCATTGCTAATATTTAGAGAGTTGTGGGGTGTGTGGGGGTTGTAAATTGATTGGGGATTTTTGGTTGGGTTTTTTTTTGTTTGGTTGGTTGATTTTAATTTATTGTGTAAACATTTTATGTCATTGAAGTGTTAGAGACATATTTTGTGCTTTTTGCTGTAGCTCTAAAGGCTAGAAACTTTCTTGCAAATAAGAAATCAAAATTGGAAATTTTCATATATACACCATACTGTACTAGTAAGGTGCTGAAACCCCCATCAGTTATCAGAAGAAGATAGCCTGGCAAAGCTATCTGAGAAATGGCCTGCAAGAATGACATTAATATTGTTTATAGAGAAATTAGCAAAGTGCCAATCATGATAGCTTTAATTTTACTCCCAAAGAATCTAACATTCATTTACATAGAATATGGATATATTGTTTTAGTGTTTTTAATATTTAGGCAGCCTAGAATCAACTGAAAAAAATTCTGCAGAGGGGTGCAAATCTGCTGTGGCAAAAGGCATTCAACAGGTTTCGGTAGCTTAATTCTGTTGGCTTCAGCAGAGCGTTTAGATTGATTCTGGTTTGGGATCTGGCCCAAAATGAAGAGGACTACTCCCAAATTAATCTGTTCTTTTAGATATTCTATTTCTGAGATCACTTTCCTCAGTGAAGGTCAGGGCAGTAGGAGGTAAAACACTGGCGTGATTAATATTCCCCACGTCTGTGTGGAGCTGGATGCCTACAGCAGAACGCCAGCTGACCAGAGGGCATTGTTAAAGGTGATGCATTCGTACAGCTAAAAGCACAAAGACACTAGTGAGCAGACTTTTTGGTTGTAAAGATTAAACTCCAGGTCTTACCCAGGCATATGAAATAGTTACAGTTGCCCCTTATTCAAAGATAGAAGGAAGCTGGTTGAAGATTTTTTTCAGGCACAATTAAGTGTGCAAGAGATTTCTTGCGCACACTGGATGTTGGTGAGAGCAGGATGTTATAGACTTCCTAAAGACTTGTGTTGCCATTAGACTGAGAAAGCGTAGGACCAGGGCTTATGATGCTCCATCACAGACAAACCTCACGCCTCAAATGTCATCAGTGACAGCCCTCACTCCTCCATCCCCTCCTACATTAGCAGAATGAAAAGATAAAATAAAGATAAAATGAAGAGTCTTACCCTAACACATTTGAAGTCATGGAGAAGGATAGAAGCTGGATAACCTCCCTGAAATCCTTGGGCATAAAGCGGCATGTAACTATAGAAAGACTCAAGGTACCAATAAAAGCATCAGCTGTGACTACAGTGAGCAAACGGTCTTTCATTAAATATCTGGAAGAACAAAATGTGTATGAAGCCTGTTTCTCTGAGATCTCCACATTCCAGTTCTTTGAGGGGTGATTTCCTGCTGCTATAGGAGTCTTGCCCATTTGAATTCGCTTTAAAGCAAAAAAATAAGTTAACAAGGATACCGTTAAATAATGCATCATTGGAAATCAGTAAATGGATGTTTAGAGGTTGAATCAAGCAGTAAGATTTTTTTTTAATAGTTTGGCATATACTAATGACTTTGGTCATGTTATGAGTCATTTTGAAATGTAAAGTACCAAAGCTAATTTAAGGAAATACTTAATGTTGTAATTGTATATCCTTTTTATAATGATGCTGTTAACCTGAGATTTCAGCCCCAAAGCTTACCAGACCTATTTATATGTTTACTTACCCCAGGGTACTAGCCATGAAAATTCTTGAAAAAGCACCATCATTAGCACCCAATTAAAGAGAAAACTTATGCTAATAAAGCCAGGAGTTGCTTTTTAATGCTAGGAAAAGGAAAAATATTTAATGACTGTATTTCTGGAAACTCTTTGATGTTTGTGATAATTAGTTCAGTCCAGCGACTCAATTAAGGGCAGTTTAAGAATTATGCAGACATTTGAGGGTTGCTATATTCAAAGAAGACCTTTTGCAATCCTCTGACAGTGAATGGTATCTTATCTAATATTTAGTCAAAGAACTTCAGCAGTAGAAAATCTACTCAAGGATTCTTTTTGGGGTTTTTGGATGCTTTTTTAAAATCTTAGATGAGGAAAACAAACTAAAATATTTGAAATGGCAGCTGCGCAACTGCAGAAAGTTATACATTCAAGATCATTGTTATCATCAGTGCAGTCCACTGAAGATTTTATAGTACACTATTCTTGAATATATTCAAACACCAGGAGTTAAAGACTTATTTCAACCAAAGTGCATTTCTAAACCACTCTATTACTGTGCCAATCCCTCTCTGTGCATAGTGACTGATGCTCATTTTAGAGGGCAAGCAAATAAATGTTCTTGGAATAGCCTAGATGAGCTTTTGATCTTCTCTCCAAGCAGTTCAAAGGGACAAAATGCTCTGTATGTAAGCACCTAAAAGTTTGCTGTGGCAGAAATGATCTGGTGGAGTATAAAGAAACTATACTACAGTATCCTGACTGCTCCAACAATCCAGAGAATGGATTAATACAAAGTGGTGCGAATTAGTAGTAAAGTTGCTTTATATTTTACTAATTTCTCCGTATCCCTGTGGCACCCATTGGTGAAGGAGGCTGGCAGGGGTCTAAAGCCTCCTTAGTCTCTCTTTTTTTCACTGAAGACCAGGAGCAACTTTGATGATCTGTTGCATATCTAATTCATATTTCCACCTGATCTACATATGTACAATGGATGTATATATAAATAATGAGAATATATATATATATTAATATGATTTTTGTTATAATTGGGGAATTTCTTCTGGTTGGGTAAGTGGGCATTTCAGATGCACTCTTCCACCTGTATGAATTCACAATGCAGTCAGCAGGTCTTTTGTATCTCCTCCCCTCTCTCCTGTCCTCTCAATTTCTATTCAACTTATCTAAATGTATTTTTAGTTTTTCTTTCTTTGCCTTTGACTTATTCTTCACATGAGCACCTGAGTGCAAAGTATTTACTGAAGTCAGAACTGCTGAAAAACACATTGGTAAGCACAGAACCACTATAAATACCTCTTAACCTCTACAGATCGATTCCTTTGAGGTCTATGTAATTACCGTCCCTAAAACACTACTAAAAGCATATAAACCTGTATGGCCTATGCAAAAATATAAAGTAACGTAAATGCCATCTTACTACTGTAAGGCATTTGGGCATTACGGTAAGGAAAGCTGCAAGAATTTTGGTTGTACGTTTTTCAAAATATGCCATGGTGCATTTTTGATCTAAGAAACAGGACTGAGCTAAAACATCCTACTGACCTTGCAGTGAGCTAAACAAATCAAAGGGATGAAAATGTATAAAATGCAACATTTCAAGTAATATCTGTCTGTGGTCATGGACAAAATGACACAAACATCTAAAGATGCTTAAAGAAACGTCAAGAAAATTTTGCTCAGCTGTGTTTGTACATAACCCTGAACTAATGTGGCTCTCTACTCTGCACTGGTGAGACTGCACCTGGAATATTGTGTCCAGTTCTGGGCCACTCATTTCCAGAAGAGCATACAACTCCTTGAAAGAGTTCAGCACAGGGGCACCAAGAAGATGAAGGGAGTGGAACATCTTCCTTATGAGGACAGGCGGAGGGAGCTGGGTCTCTTTAGCTTGGAGAAGAAGAGACTGAGGGGTGATCTCATTAATATTTATAAATATGTAAAGGTGAGTGGCAGGAGGATGGATCCAGGCTCTTCTGGGTGTTGGCCAGTGGTAGAACAAGGGGTAATGAGTCCAAGCCTGAGCATAGGCAGTTCCATGTGAATGTAAGGAAAAACTTCTTCACTGTGAGAGTGAGGGAGCACTGGGACAGGCTGCCCAGAGTGGTTGTGGAGTCTCCTTCTCCATGCAACCACTCCACGTTTTTTTACCTGCTGTGTGATCTAATCTAGGTGATCCTGCTTAGGCAGGGGAGTTGGACTAGATGAACTTTTGAGTTCCCTTCTGTGGTGGGTTTGCAATGTGGCTTCTTTAAGAAGCAGCTAGAAAGTTTCTAAATGGTCCAACAAAATAAATACCATCTGTGTTCCCAAGGCCAAACTCCCAAACACTGTTACTGGCCGGCTGGGTCAATCAGCGCCGGTCACAGCACCCCTGTGAATCACATTTTAGAGAGAGAAAAATACAAACAGCCACATTTTGCCATCAGAGTGAGAAGATGTAAGAAACTTTGCAGACACCAAGGTCAGTGAAAGGGGGGGGAGGAGGAGGTGCTGAGAGAAGATTGCCTGCAGCCTGTGGAGAATACCATGGTGAAGCGCAGGGCTGCAGGTTCTGTCAGGGGCTTTCTCCAATGTAGGTCACATTCTTACATATTCCTCCACCTGCTCCACGCTGGGCTCCTGCCTGACCCAGGTGCCTCTCCACGGGCTACAAGTGGGGTCTCTTTGTTCTCAATGGGCTGTGGGGGGACACCTGCCTCTGCGAAAACAAGATTAAGAAAGTGCAAAATGCTACATGTCAGTGAGGAGTGAGGAAAAATGTTTGATATGCAGCCCAGTGACACCCAGGTTAGAGAAGGAGGGCAGGAAGATGCAGAGCAGAGATTCCCCTGCAGTCCTCAGTGCAGAGGAGACTGAGGTGCTGGAGCAGGTTTGTCCTGAAGTGTCATGACCCAGGGAAGAACCCACATTGGAGCAGGGGAGAAGTATGAGGAGGAAGGGGCAGCAGGGAGGAGCTGTTCTGTATTGACCATAACCTCTATCCTCCATCTGTCTTGTGCCACTCGAGGGTCGGGGATGGGTAGAAGAGTTGGCAGTGAAGATGTGAAATTGATCCAGGGAGAAAATGCTTGGAGGATAGGGGAAGGTGTTATTCTAATTTGTCTTTGTTTCTGGCTGTCCAAATGTATTTTAATTGTCAATAAATGAAATTAGTTTTCCCCAATAAGAGTCTGTTTTGCCCATGACAGTAATTAATAAAGGATCTCCCTGTGTTTGTTTTAATACATGAACATTTTAATCTTATATTTTCCACCTTCCTGTTGCTGAAGAGTAATGAGACACCCAGCTGGATGGGTGGCTGGCAGGCCACCAAATTCAGTCTACTACAAAAATGCCACAGAGGTTACAAAGTAGATTCACTGGGATCCTTTAGCATCAGAGCTGCATGCTGTCTGACACATGCAGGCATGTTTCTGTGACTGTGCTTCTTTTATGTGAATAAGGAGACAGCTGTTATGTGAGCCAGAACTGAATTATGGACATTTTCCTGTCCTGTGGGGCAGCAACATGATGACATCACATATATACTATGCTTAGATAAGCACTACATGATAGTCAGCACTGTGGTGAGGCACAAGTGTGGGAGGTAGTCCTGTGTTTGGTGTGCTAGACTAGCTTCCTGATGTAGAAGGATATTGCAAATAATGCTGCCTCCCTTGGTAGGTAGATGGTTGGTGAGTCTTGGCAGTGAGGCACAGAAGTCTGAATATTATTCAGAAAGGGATCAGTCCTCTGCATCAAAATTTTACAACTAAACCTCAAGGACAGATAACCAGACTGACTGAATGTAAAGTGGAGACCAAATATCACATTTCCCTTTTACGACAAACCCAGTACTTCGCATATGCAGCAGTACAGCACAGCACAATGCAGCAATCGGCTCTTGAAGACAAAGCATCTCGGCACATTTCTGCAGTGTTTGCTGTGTCCTGCATGCGTAACGTGGTGATTCCCCCCTTGCTGTCTGAAGAGTTAGCTGGTTTTGTTATCAAATACTCCTGCTTGCATTAATGTGATGGGCTGCTTGTCTTTGGGTAACCTTTCACCGGCAGCTAAACATTTTTAGGTATTTATCAGGATAACAGTGAATTTTTTTCTGCCACAGGTGCTTTAAGACATTTTTTTAAAGCCTTGGTATCACAGTGATATTTTTCTGGATGGAGTTCAATACAGTTCTGATACCTTCCTTGTTACAAAGACATCCTTATTTTAGGATTCACGTATTTCTCAAGGACCCTGGAAATTCACATTGCATAGCAATTTATAGTAAATAAATAAATAAAACAATTTATAGTAAATAAATAAAGCAATTTATAGTAAATAAATAAAGCAGTCTCTATATTTAGCAACTAACTATTATTAAACTATTGAAAAATTACAGCACTGCTTTTGGTATGTTTCAAATTTGCTTCTTTTCAGGTTGCAAAAGCCCATTGACCATGCTGCTGAAGCACAGAAATAGTTGTCTTTTGTCATTTAAAGAGCCTGACTGTATCATGATTGTGTAGACATGCTGCTTAGGTAAACAGTTGGGCAGTGTCAGAGAGATTGGAGGGGATCCTGGGATCCAGAAGGAGTAAAAGGTGTCTTTGTTATTCTATAGCTCAACCATGCAAGGGAGACAGAGCTTATTTACTCAAATGCAGCACTGCCCAGTAGTTTTACTGAACTGAGCTGTTTGCCTGTGTGTCACCTCACTGAAACGTGGCAGTCACTGCAAAACCAGGGAGCTACGTGTTGGGCTCTGCTATAAATTGTAGACCTGCAAATGTCAAGGTTATCAGTGTGCCTCTGCAAACCTGTAACTGAATGAAATGCAAGCAGTTGCACATGTGTATAAGTAAAGAACACGATCTTTTTCTAAATTGCTGAGATTTAATAGGGTATGTTTGAGATCATCCCCTCAATTGCTCAGTCATCCTGAAAATATTAATATTTATCATACCAAGCATTTGACTACCTTCTCTGTATTCTTTTTCTTATTATTAGGAAATGGTTGACATCTTAACAACAAATTTGTAATACATTGCTAATGTCTATTGGAATTAAAAATTAGGAAGCGAAACAGTGTAGCATGAGCATGGGTGATTGTAATTCAGAAAAAAATAAAGGAAAAATAAACACTTGAAGTATGTGTTCAGAATACAGGATTGGGTAGAAAATTTAGACAGGAGATTGCAGAAACCAAATGAATCACTATATAGAAAAGAGGCGAAGACCACAGGACTTCCTTCAGTCTGGAATTACAAAAGAAATTAAAAAAAAAAAGAGAATAGAGATGGCATTATAAAAAGAGTGAAAATAGCTGGAAAGGACAAAACATAGAAAAAGGAGAAGAGATCAAATAAAGCACAATTGGATTTGGCAAAATGAGCAGGAATGGTGAGAGACAAAAATTAACAATGGCAATAGCAAGAAAATTGTGTGAGGAATAAATTGATTTTATTTTATGGTAAATTTGTTAATTTCTGTCTCCTCTTGGTAGAGAATGTTATGGATTATCGCTTATTGGAACAGCCCAGCTGACTATCTGGTTATTCATCAAATCATGCATGTGGATTGTTTCAGTTTGATGGCTAAAAATTACAGAAAATGAAAAGCAAACCCGTGTTTTATTAACCTCTTCTGCAATGTTATTTTTCGCTTATAGAGACAGATGAAAAGCAAACTTTTAAAATATGTTTTACAGCTTGCCCTGTAGAGGGTACCCCTTGTAGCTGAGGGTACCATGGTCATTGTGTCCCATGATTCAGTTGTGTGTATGTATAGTAAAAAAGGTGTTATACCAGAAGGACCTAATTCAGTTAAGAATGCAGGCTGCATTGGATTGCTTTCTAGGGGTTCACCAAGTGCTTCATGGGCTTTTCATACACGTGAATTCATCTCATGACTCATCTTAGGCATTGAAGAGCTATGTCAGATTTCACTAACATTTTTCTTTTCTATCTCAAGTAATCATAAATTCATTAAGGACTAACTACTGAAAACACTCCTATGATTGCACCTCTAAAATATAACTATATAAAAAAACTCTTGTTTTCTATATTTTTAGTTAAAAAAATTGATGTTAGAATGCAGGCATAGCAGAATATGAAGCCTTTCCTGTTTCACCTTCCTCAAATGGTGGATCTAGGCATGGCAGCGACTATATGTCACCCATGTAACAGTTGTTTGGTTTGCTGTGCCTGGCAGGATGCAGAGTTTCAGGTGAGAATGGGAGAGGAAAGTTTATGAAATGGCATTAATGAAACCTAACCCACTTTTAAATCTCTGCTTTTCAGTGCTGAAGCAGAATCTGAATACAATGGTAAAGGATCATCTTCCTTTCCCCCCTTTTGGCATTAGTAAATTGCCAAGCATATTTTACAAAGATTGCAAAATAAATGAGATTTTCTCATGTGCATGAATAATTCTGGGAAAGACTGCAAAAATCCAGGTGCCCTCGATGCTGTGAGCAAGGTTTGAAGGGAAAACTATACTACCCAGCTCCTCATTAAGCAGTTATTTTCCTATTCCTTTAGAAAGAACTATCACCTTTTGTGAATTCACCCAGGCTCAGTCAGAAAGAAGTGACTCTCTGTCATCACAATTTTGTAAGAGAAGGATCTTGAAATTTCAGTGCCCGAATGGGCTGAGCAGAGGGATGATGTGACACGTACACACATGAATGCCTTCCCCTGATCCCAAAAGAAATCTGTCACCTGGATGTTTTGTGTGTAGGTCAGCTCTCAAAACAGGAACTGAGATTTCTGGCTGTGCAGAAACATTCTCTGTAACGACCTCTTGTTATTTTCATGTTTCTTTTATTGAGTTTGCTCACTCTAGAGGCTTCAGAGCCTTCAGATCTTATATTTGCATTGCATAGATGTTCTGAACACTTTTTTCAATACCTTTATATCTGCAGACCTTCTTTTATAAGAGTAGTCTGGATTGTCATTTTGTCACTAATGGTTCCTTGCCTTATAACTCAAATAAATATATTTTTGAACTGCAAGCCTATTTCACAGAGATATGAAGACTCTATATACAATGAAAACAATAACTGAATAAAAACTAAAGTTTTAAACTATCAAAGCAAAAAGGTTTCTTCTAGGAAAACAGAGCCGGTTATCTACCTACCTCTGTCTGGAGATACAAAACCCCTTAGATGACTCTGTAGTTAAAAAACTTTCTCCAGAAAAGCATTAATTCACCTTCTGCCTAGAATGGAAATTCCTGGGGACCCAGCACACAAATGGTGTCCACATGGGCAAGGTTTTGCCAGGTTGAGGAGTGTCTCATCAGGCAATGGGAATAAGTCCCGAGACTTCATTTGCTTTCAGAGGGATGCTGAGCTCTAGCACAGCAAACTAGTGTGATTTTCCTAGAGGACTAAGACCTGAGGTACTCTTCAATGAGATGTGAAACCTTGCTTGAAAATCTCTGGTTTTAATGGAGTGTTGCACCGAGTAAAAGAGCTCCATGAGTAATAGGGGAATGAAAAACCATCAGTCCCCTGGATCATATGGTTTATATTGCTTAGTATATTGTAATCTGTGAAAGCAACATACACCTGTCAAACTGGTATACTCAGTTTTCTATACATGGTTCTTTTTGTGTTAATTTAATGACTGGGACCATGAAGAGATAGCCAGAGATAAGAAATGCAGAAGGGAGGAGGATTTCTCCCTGGGCACAGGGGAGAGAGCATGTGTTGCAGTGAAGGTGACTAGTCTATGAAGGTTTGGACAGATTTGCTGGAGCAGGCAGCAGGGCTCAGACAGCATTAATGAGATTGTTTATTAGTACCGGATGAACAATTCTGCAACTCACTTGACAAATACCAAGCAAAAAGCACCACAGGGGAGCCTCCCACTGCCTTTAGCAACTCCGTGATCTGTGGAATAAAATAATCACTGAAGAAAAACAATCTATTTTCCATCTATTGAGTTTTCTCTAACATATGAAACTGCTTCCATCAGAATTTAAAATCTAGGCTAACCCTGCATGCGATCAGAAGCTTTGCTTAAAAATCAGAAGTCTGTGGTTTTTGCAGCATAAAACAGAAATGTTGGGACTGACTTAATAAGCTGTGTATTCTGCTGTACTGCATCTATTTAATTTCGGTGTTATTTTCTTTTTTTAAAGTTCTTTATTTTGATTCTTAAATTCAAAAACCTTACCCCACCTACTGCACAGCATCGTATTTTCTTATGCTACTGCAAAGTGCTCTGTTTTCCACAACTGCCTACTATTCCTGCATACCACAGTGTTTGAATCTGTTTGAAATGGATGTTTGTCAGCTAACTTCAGAGTGCTCAAAAGCTTTCTCATTGGAACACTTTTTTTCCTCCTTTTTCTTTTTTAATGTTTTCACCGGGGGTCAGACTGAGCTAAGCTTTGCCTGTAGTGAATGCACTTTTTGATATATATACACACACACTCTGTGCACATGAAAGAAATATACTAATGCACACACACATTATTTTTCTCTTTGCATCCTTCCATCCATCCACACATTTGATCACTCATCCAGTTTAAACAGCAGTTTCTTATGGGATGGGAAAAGCAATAGACTTTGCAGTTTTCAGGTTTTACTTATTCTCATCAGTGATCCAAGATCATTAGGAAAACAGACATGAGAAGTTGATTCTGCTCCCTTTTTAACTAAGTCTGTGAAAAGTGACCATAACTGAAAGGATGTGGTCGACCAGTATGTTATTTACATTTTGAATTAGTGCCTGAAGATGTTGTTTCTTCAACTGATTCCTAAAATGTTTCCATTATTTATCAGGTTATTTATACTGAAAACAAAGCCTATGGATTACTAGCTAAGATATACCATTTTTGATAGGATGTGTCACTACCACATTCCTCATCTTGTCTTATGCTTACTTTCTTGTGATGACCAGATGCTTTCCTTTTTATCTTGATTCCATCTTCATGAGGATCAGCTGTCATTGTGATGCTGATCTCTTAAAAGCTGAGTGGATTCATCCTTTTCCTCTAGTTCATCTGATTACTGCTTTCCTTTATCATGCAACCACTGTCTTCTAACTCAATAGAAAAGTACATATCTGTACTCATTCACTCCTGTCCTTCTACAGCCTTCAAAGATCCCATGGTGATTCTTGGTTCTGCATTTGATCACTGTAAGGGCACGTTGGATTGTACAGGATAAGAGTAAGTTTCATGGTTTTGAATTTAAAGTGTTCGGTATACCACAGCTTTCAATGCTTTCCAAGGTTTATCTTCTCTGACGCTCACATGTATTACAGAAATGAGGCAACGTGCCCTTTGTACATAGAGTTAAGACCTAAGAAGTAATTCAGTGGTAACAGAAGTCAGTAAAAACCCTTCTAATGTTGTAATAGGCCATAGACCAGTACTGGATGAATTTAGATTTACATTGCAAATGAAACTATTTAAAAATCAAGGAACATACATGGAGGAGGATAAACTGATGGGAGCTGTCTAGATAGTATAATCTGGTACTCATTCAGTCACTTAACAAAAGTGATATTTTTGTTTAATTGATGGTGGTTTTACAAGACAGTTCACTTATGGTAAGCAATGAACAAGGTGGGTTTTCACATTCCTTTTTCATCTTTACCATTGCAATATGTTATTGAGGATTCATATATTTCTGCAGGAATCTGTAGTTGAAGACATCTGAGCTTTGGCAGGAGTGCTAAACTCAGAATTCTCTTATTAGCAAAAATGAGAAGCACCTCAAATGCGGAGCCAAGAATTAAGTTTTAGCTTAATTAAAATCTTAACAATGTAATCAAAATACAGTTGTCATTAGGCCAGTTATAGTAATATTATCAAGTCCAAATTAAACAAAAGATGTTAAAAATACCTTTTAAACTTTTGCTTAGAAAAATACCTTTCTAATGTCTACCCATCTTTTCTCGTGCTGTGCTCACTCTCCTGGTGTCCTCCAGTTCATAAGGCCACTTATCATTAGGTTATCATAGTGAGTCAGCAATATCCTGAGTCCTTCTCTTGGAGTAATGCAGTGTTGCTGGTTGGGGTTCTCTCATCCTCAAGTGTTGGGATCTACTTGCCTGTATTTTTATATATTTCTTTGCCCTGGGCTGCTGTCTTCTGGATGCTTCCAGCTGAGAGTGAAACTTGCTAGGATTTTATTTAGCTTAAATTCCTGCCTCCACAATGAAGGGTGTCTCATTTCTGCTCGCATAAATTTGAGTATAGAATAAATAAAACTTAAAATTACCATGCTGTGTCAGTTCCATGGCACTGTGTAGTCACAACTAATTTAGGATGCGATTGTTAAGGACTAAATGTTTTGAATATTTACTGGTAAGGATTGATTGGGAGTAAGGAGTAATCACTGGGAATGTGAGTTAATGAGTGGCAATCTAGTTCAGTGTAGTTTTGAAGTTTGAAACTGGCCTGGCTTACCAGTCTTTTAAGCTTTTCTGTCACAACGATTTCTGATATTATGACTAGCATATATACACAAATTTTTAGTTGCAACACCGGTGTCAGGCAGCCACTGAGGGTATGAATGATGATCTTACCCTAAACCACATCCTATTGAATTTAATCTGCCTAGCTGCCTGAAAGTTGTGTGTCTGGTCTGTGCATGGCATTTATGGTACACCACAGTCAGCGAGGAAGAAAGGCATCACTAAGCGAGGAACCACCCCAAATGACCCAGGAACGTCTGTTGGGATTTGCAGTCGTTTCACTGGGATGCCCATGTCTCTTCTGTGGTTATAGAAAGCTTATGTTCATTTCTTGGGTTTGGAGCTGAACACCAGCAATTGATGAGCTATGTCCTGTCTCTGAAAGCTGCCTCTTCTATATTCTTAAATTTTCTTTTAATTCTGGCCACGATGCCTGAACATAAAAGAAAATTAATTTATTTCAGTGGGTTGTTTGCTGGCAGTTTTGATTGTGAACATACATAAAATTGGTGGGAAGAGGAAAAAGCTAAGTCTGTTATCCTGTGTCTGCAGTGAGGCAGCTCAGGATCATTTTATTGAACCAAGTTCAGAGATTGATAGATTATAAAAGCCAGATGGAACCATTGTGATCATTTACTGTGACCTCCTGCATAACACAGTCTACCAGAATTTTTTGAATTAATTCCCGTATGAACTAGAGTGTTTCATTTAGAAAAATAACCGATCTTGTTGAAAGTGTTTCCAGAGATAAGTCTGCCATAATCAGCAGCAAATTATTTTAAGGTTGTATTAGTCTTTAACTTTAGTGCTTTATAGTCAATCTGAATTTGGCTTGCTTAATCTAGATCATTTGATCTCATTACAGAATTACCTGCTGGACTGATGAATCTTCTATTACGAAGTTCCTGGTTGTCATGCAGGTACAAAGCCTTTGGTCATACAGTCCCCTAAATTTCCATTTACTGAGGCAGACTGAATGAACTACTTACTGAAGGACGTGTGTTGAGGAGTATTTTCTGATCAATATATCTTCTATAAACATTTTCTACATTATTAACACCATTCTAACATCATAGATCTTAGAGCTCGACAACGCAATATCTCAGTATGCATATGCACCACTGGCAAGTACAAGTGCAGAAATACAGGTATTTTATTTTTCCACAGTAAACATCCTGTTTATTTAAACAAAGTTTATGTGACTGGTTTTAAGTACACCATTACATTTTCATTTCATTTGGAAGCTGTGTTTACCTGGTTAGTCTCCTAATGTCCATGTCCTCAGATAAGCAATAGGAAGCAGATTCTCCTCTAAGTATGTCTGCATTTGGCCGCACTAGTGCATTAAAGATAGTCAACGCCATACTGAGTGTTTACGCTGGTGCTCATTTTAGCAAGTGTATCCAGCCTTTGTATTAGTGATCTGTTGCTACTGTTTGTCTTTCACACATACTCTTATGTCCACTAGGAGTGAAGTACTTTATGTCCTCTGGAAGGATATATGTCCTCACATCTCTGTAATCACAGATACATCATACAACTTATGTTAAAAACCTAACTGCTGTCCACTTTGGATGCAAATGATGATGTTTATTTTATCTTTTCTGTTTTGGGGATTGAAACTTCAGTTAACTCAGTTACCAGCCTCCAAAAGTTCCTTACAGGTTTATGGTAGTGGGTTCTTATTAAGGTTGTTTCTGAGCATGCCACTTACGGTTTTGCCCTCTGAAGAAGTTTCTCTTTCTTTCTCTCTGCTGCTTATAGCAGGAACCAAGGAAACAAAAGAAAAAAACCAGCCAAAAACCTAGTAGGTAATGTAGATTCTTGAAGGTGGGTGTTGATCATACCCATTTATGAAACTGTCAGACAGTTCTAATCTTTTGATAGGTTTCATATTGGTTTTGTGTTGCTCTAATTTTGTAATCAAAGGCCTTACAGTTGTCTAAGAGCATTACTTCAAGAACACAAATCAGCTCCAATTACTTCTTTCATTTTATTAAGACTTACAATGTGATCATGACATTAAGTTTGCTATTGAACACAAGAGGAAGGAGCTCTTTCCTTAATCTCGTTAACCCTATGCAACTGCACTGGGCTCTTGTTGCCAAGTTAATGGGATAATCTCAGGATGTCAGCTCCTTTCCCATTTCTGTGACATGCTAGTGAACAAATTTTTCAGTGCAGTGCTTGAGAGCTGCTGGAAGGATCAGGCAAAGGAAACTTGTCAGTTCCTACCTCAAGCACTGTTTTCACTGCAAGTCATCTTATTTGTCTTCCATCCAGGTCTTCGGCAGAATGTTATTGCAAAGGAACATGCTGGCATTATTTCTCCTGTCTGTAACATAAATTGACTTCTCAGGATGATGGTTTGTGTCCACAGACTTGCAAACTCCAAAGGAACGTCCTACACCAAATATCTTCCTGGAGCACGTGTGTATGGTTTGATATATTTACAAGGGCAGCTTGAAAGCAGCAGTGACTTCTCTAACATTGTAATTGTTTCAGTGAAACACCTCTTTGGTTGGGGTGAAGAGGTTTCTGTGCTCTACAATTAGTTGTACACTTGTCAAAACCAGAAAAGTCTCCATGGTAAGTTGTGGCATGCTCATTACACTGCTCTTGGCTTTCTAAATAACATTCTCTTCTTTGTCTCTCAAACACTATGGTGTAATGAAAAAAGCATGAAGTGTTCTTGGACATATGGGAAACAGGCTTCCTTTCATTACAGTTTGTCTATAAAGATATTTGCATAATCAGAACAAGAACGAAGAATGGAAACGTCATAATAAAGTTCACAAAAATTCGAGTGAATAGAATAGCTTTAAGATGATTCTTTTTGTTCATCGGTACTATCTAAATAGCAGACTAGAGGAATAAAATTTAGGAATATGAGAAAAGGGGAACAATGAGTAAGACAGTATTTCCTTTTGTTCAAGGATGTTATTTAAAAAGATTCCATACATGGCACATTGTGAGAATAAAAATCTTCCTGGGAACATGTTTAATTAAATGAAAGAACATAGCTGCTAAGAAATTAACATTTTACATAAGATATAAAGCAATCCAGGCCTGAGGCATTGCAAGTTATATTTTAGCTAGCACATAATTCCACTTAGTACATAAAATGCAACTGTCACAAAGAAGGCAGTGCCAGATAAGAGCAGTAGTAAGGAATTTAATTGCAAGGTTTGATACCCCAATACCCAGCTTATTGTCTCTATTTGTTCTTACCTGTCAGGCTAGAACTGTACTGAGATATCTAGTCATGCAAAGGAATGAAGATAATGACATATTACTTGGTTATGATCGACATGAGTGACGTGAATATTAACCATATTTAAGCAAGGTGTTAAAAATATTTTTTTTCTTTTGGACCATTTCCTTCTGATCCTCCTGCTTGAATGCAACACTTTGTTAGCCTAGCATAAAGGCTAGCAGAAGAATTCAGACTCTCTCATTGCTACATGGAATGGGCCTGACTGCGCCAAGAGATAATACTGAGTAGACACCTTCCCCTTGTCACAGACCTTGTGCTCACTCTCATGAAGATCGATTTTCAGGGCAGAGCAGGCAGCATGAACAGTGGCTGACCAGATTTCATGGTAATGCTCTGCTTTTGCACTTATGCTGTGAGCTGGAGACAGCTCCTCTAATAATGCATCTTTCTAAATACAAGTAATAATCTTTTCACAGCCAGCACCCAGTTATAAATGTAGCATCTGGGCAAATAAGATAGCTATGGACCCCAACAGGACAGTCTTGCCTGGCACTTCCATTACAAAGTGTAGCTGTTTGCTGCTATAAGGCTCATGATGGCTCAGCCAATGCAGACACCCACCACTCTGTTCTTCAGTCTCCAAAGTAGTTGCATTTACCACTGGCAACATAAGGTGGCCCTTAACTGTTCTGGGGCACACTGCAGAGCTCCAAGCCATAAGACTGTCACAGCTTTCTTCCTGGTTTCCAACTACGTAACTAACTTTGAGACAATTCCTCTCACTGTGTTTAATTTTCACTAAATTTTCTAGATCTTTGCAAACCCCAGTCCCCTTGAGAGGGTGGGGGTTTTTTTAGAGGTTTTTTTTTTTAAGTGCTCTGCATCTTTGCTCATTGCTGACTTTCAACACCCTTTGTGCAATGACCGAAACGCTGAGCCACTAAACACAAATGCACAATCATTCATAACTTTCACACTTCTTAAAAGAAATCAAATAAAAAACATATAGACTTCTATTATTTATTCTCACAAAAAAAGAACTACAAAAAACAACCCAAACCCACAAACCCACCAGGAGGTGTCTGTGAAAATGAATTAAACTTGCCATTAGGAATTATTTTTCACTTTCATAGTAGTGTTAGCATGGTTTTGAAGGTACACAGGCAATGTAGTTCATGGAACAACATGGTCTCATGAAGCAAACTTAAAAAGCGATGAGAAAGTACTAGTAGCAGCTCATTTCTGATTTTGAAAACACAAGCAATTCTTCATGAACAATGAAGCAATCAGTGAATAGAAATTTCACTGTGCAGCTCCTTTGAGCAATCTTAAGAAAATGTATAGTTTAAATTATGAATATTCAACAGTCCATAAAATACCACACTTAAGGACTCTTCTAACGTGTCTGAATTACTAATAGTTCCAGGAAAGGTAGCTCACAATGTAGAAGTGGAATCTAAATTTGTCAATTCATTCTCACTAAGTTATATGCTCATATTATCATATGTAATTTGAATATTATGATATATATATATATTATCTAACTTAGGTCTTTCATGCCTCTGATCCAAAAGCATTTAAGAAATTAAAATGATTGTACTTTGTGAAGTAAAGAAACAGGTCTGAGAATGGAATCTACAGCAGATGTTGTAAACTTCGTTTAAGCAAAGTAAAATAAAACTCTAGGTGGCAATTGCTACATAGTACCACGTTTGAATAACGTGAAAACATATTCCAAAGGACACGATGGATAGCTACAAACAGATCAAAATACTAAAATACAGCATAACAGTTGTCTGTGAAGAGGCAGTGCCTGCCAAAAGAGGCATCTTTAAGATCTGGAGAGCAAACTATTGCAACTAGAATAGGTCAAAGCCATTTTGACAGTCTTTTCCTGACATTAAAAATCTAATTTGTCAATACCAGCAGTCTTTCTCAGCGATAATTTTGTCTGAAGTTGAGTAGGAAGATTTCAGAGGAGACTACAAATTTTCCAAAGAGAATACAAAGAGAAGCTCCATTTCCCTTAATGTGAAGTGTGCCCAGCTCTTTCCTCTCTGTACCTCTCTGTGGAAAAGAGACCCATCGGTGAGGGACGGTAAAGGGAAATGGGACTCGTTGGCAGAAGGGGACAGAGGATTTTGCCCTCGCAGTCCCTGGCTGATGAATGGCTCCTGGCTGCTGCTGGATGCAGAAGCCTGTACCCTTTTGGTCATTCCCCATGGGCCCTACAGCCTCGTTCACTTGATGATCTGCCCTGATTTTCTTTTGTGTTCCCCTTAACCGGTCAGCTAGATCCTGGGGATCTGGCCTAAGGAGTTGCAAATGGTGGCATGCCTTTTAGTTCAGGTAAATTACTTCAACTTTTTAATAGTGTGTAGCAGTTAATTGTGCTATCTAATAACAGCACTTTCATATAGCTATTCATCTTCAAACAGTATCACTAACATTAACTAATTAATTTTTTGCTTTTCTTCTAAGACACAGAATCACAGGCTATGATCATGCAGACCACCTAGGTAATTATAATTTTCTTCACATTGAAGATCATTCCATAGACTATTTTTGTTATTTTAGGTGTAGCCTTGCAAATGCTAATTTGATCAGATAAGAGTTAAAGCTAAAGTGATTCAATGATAGAATTTCCGCTTTAAAAGCTTCAAGAGCGGCATGCTAGTAATCCTTACAGAAGAGCGGCTTCTTTCATCTAAAACTTGACTATTAAGTAAAGAAAAGTAGAGTTAAAGGACTGTTTTGACAGAGTCCTGGCACAGAAGGCATATGAGGGGATCTAACTTTTATGCCATCAGAAAATGATTAAATTAAATATTCAGAGTTGCACTAGCCGTATTTTCAGTTCACAGCAGTCTTTTGAGAACACTCTCCACAACGATTTTCAGTAGAGCAGCAAGTAGAAATTGGTCCTTTTCACCTAAAAAAAAGACATACAAAAGCTGCGGTTTGGCAAATAATTTGGTCATGATGCATAATGTATGAGCCACTGTTCCGCTGACCACCGCTTCCACAATTATTCACTGCTTCTATTACTCTAGTGACTACTGCTTCTTACTTAAGGGACAGCAAGAGGTTAAACCAACAGAGGGGTTTTTTGTTGTTTTTTTTTTTTTACCTCCAATTTAAGATAATAAGAATTAAAATGTATTCAAAATGAGCAATAGTGGAGGTTCCTTAAATCTCTGTTTTCTCTCTCCAGAGACAAGCACGACGAGGTGAATCTCATCATTATTTGTCTTTTCAAGGGCAAAGCTGTGATAGACAAGGCTTAATGTGTATCTTGGTAGAATTGGATTTGATCCTCAGGGCAGGGCCAGAGGGCTGCTTTGTTAGATTTGTTAGATTTACTCTCTCTCCTGTGCTCTCTCTCTCAACCACAAACAAAATTACCTCTTGGAGGCCTGCATCAGCCCCAGCATCCTGAGACTATCTCCTTTTCTTGATTTCAGTCACATCTAAATCTGTTTAAACTGTCTACACGATGATTTGTGGAGAGACAGGGATTAAGCAGAAGGGAGATTAACACAGTTGTCTGTCTTCTTCGAAATAATATACCCACTGACAGTGAGGGCATTCTTCAATTTACATAACTTAGCTCACAAGAAGGGCTTTACAGTTGTTATTGGGTTGCTTTTTTGCTATCAGCAGTACAAACTCACCTGCTCCCAGCGCGTGTAAAACCTTGACAGTCCATCTCTTCAATTCCTGTAAGATTGAGTGACATGCCCTCCTCTTTTTCTAGATGAACAAGGGTTTTTTTTGGTATTTGAGTAATACACATTCAAACAGATTATTATGGAAACTTGTATTAAATTCTGCTGGATATGAGGTGAACTTCCAATGCCCCAAAGAAAATATTTACATTCCAGTACAGTCAAAGCTCCGTGAACAATCCTTTTGAAGTGGAACCATGATCTCCATGTTTTTCTTTCATTTGTTGGTAAAAATTAGCATATTATGCAATATTGCTCTTTAGTGCTTGTCCAGGTAATTCTTAACAGCACTAACAAGAATTGCTTGGGTGGTGTTTGGTGTTCAGCCTCACTCTGCTGGAGGACAAAGGACTGCATGCAGAAGAACAAGAAGCATATTTGGTCTAAAAATGGGAATATGCATGTCTGTTTCCTCACTTATAAAGAATAAGGCACAGAGCCTTTTCTTCTGTATGTACAGGGTTTTGTAAAAGAAAAGAAAATAAAAAATGTTTGGAATTGTGAGGTAACATTATGCAAGTTAAGGGAAAGCACAGAGTTCATGCCAGCAAATTGATAAATATACTGTCAGGGCTGCATAAGCTGGAAGAGCTGCATATGCAGGAAGAAACCAAATAATCACATAGGAAATAAGACAGTCCCCTCCTAGGAGTGAAACTTCTTTTTTTGTCATCTTATATTTTTATATGAAATCTCACATAAAGGCTGCTGCTTGATTGCCGGGTAATGTGCTGTTCTGTTAGGATGAGGAGTCTTATATAGCTATCTCCATCCTTGCTTCTCTGGGAGTCAAAGCACTTGCAAAAACATCTGTTGCACCAGAATTGGGAAAGTTTTTCTATTGCAGAGCTTCGGCTTACAGCTCATCTCGTTGCAGAGGAGTGAAGGCAGAGGAACAGACAGAAACAATTCTTTTTGTCTCCCTCTGTGTCTCACTGAAGAGCTAACCATATTTTTTAGCATGCTGTAGGTTCTTTTCCCCAATATTAACAACTAAAATAATATTAACAACTGGAAGTGATTACATAAATAAAATAAGATTCAATCATTTTCTTAACAGATTTCCTGAATCAAATGTGAAGTTAATATATTTCTGAGGTCTGATAGTTTTTAGTTATTTATCTGGTCCTGTTTGAAGCCAGGAGTTGAACTTGATGATCCTTATGGGTCCCTTCCAACTCAGGATATGATTCTATGATTATTTTTTTTTCAGACCATACACTTATGATTATCTTTGAGTTCCCTCACCTGTATCTATTAGCCTTGCCTCAAAAAATAGATTATTTTCCTAACCTTCCTAGCTAAACTGAGCAGATGCAAATCATTAAGAGTTTTTAGTCAATAACTTAAAAATGGACATCCAAAGTTGGAGATGTTTATCAAATTTGGACTGCGTCTTCAAAATTTATCTTTTATTGGTAGAAATTCCAGTAGAAACTGCTTTTCCTTATTTGTGTTAAAGTGCCATTTTTTAAACAGCTTCTGTGATGTGACATTTTGGTTACCTAACACCTGTAAATATTAGCATTTCTTTGAGGGAATAAAATTGCAAGCCCAGTCCTCAGGTGGGTATAGGCCAAGGCACTGAGCTGAGAGAGATCATTCCCGTGATGATAGTGGGAGGAGGTGCATGCAGGTAACTTCATCAAAGACACATACCCTTATGCAAGACACTGGACCCCGTAGACTTCAAAACCATACAAAGCTTTTTCAAGTCTTTGCACTGATTTCACTAGGTTCCGAATAATATCTGTACCATTTGTGACTACTATTCTTTCCCCCACACCCCATATCAAGTAATGCTAGGCGGTTGATGGTTGAGAAAGACCCAAAAATGTGGAAAGGAAGGCTCTTACATAGATTTAGGACAGATATGGTAGAGACAGATAACTTCACAAGAAAAGACACACAGTGATTAACATGGATAGAATACTTGATGAACACATCCTTGAAGTAAAAGAGATTTAGGAAACTGTATGTCTTCCAGTACTTTCTACCTACAGTAATTGTAGTCGTTTCTGTAGGTCAGATCTTATTTTTAATTAATTACATTGCTGAATTGCTGAATTGGGTGTTTTTAGGAAGGACAGTCTTAATTTTAGCTTTTAAATCCTAAAAGGCTTACTCCTAACTAAATAAACCGGTCAGAAGGAATAGGGCACCTCTATAAATTATCCTGACATTCCACTTATGGGAAAAAATTATCTGGAAATTACCTTGTATTGCCACAGATACAAGAAGAATCAGAAGTGCCAAAGGGATGCTGAGAAAGGCTGATGAACTGTCCCTCCCTAGTTTAACCCATTAGTGCCTTTACTTCCACTCTTAGGCTTTTTTCAGAAAAAACTTAAACTCTTCACAAAAAGGAGTTCATCGTTCTTTTTTAGTGTGTGAAATAATGTCAGTTGCTGCCACCAAATCATTGACATGGAAGGAATGAATATTGTTCACTTTCTGAACTGTTTCTTTTAGCATGTGCAGGTTTAGAAATATATGTAATTTTGTTTATGCTTGCAATACCTAATTTAAAATGGAGGGAGAAAAAAACCCTGCCTCCTCTAAACTCATTCTGCAAATTAAATTGCTCACAAAATTCTCTGTGGGTGTAAAAAATTGTATGAATGCCCAGCGTGAAGAAGCACTGGGATTAAACACCAAACAATTCACCTTCATATCAATGGGTTAAATGTGATAAACAGTTTCTGTATTCACACCATTTTAAGCTGCTGGGTATGTCAGCTGAATGAATACATTTTCTGTTGGGTTTTTTGGCTCATCAGTAAATCTAGTACAAAATCTGATAGTATACCAGTTGGATTTATATTGTTGCAACAGATAGAGATTATTACTGATGCCAAGAAGAGTGATTTTCTACTGATTTGATTAGGACAGTAGCTGTGCAAAGCTGCATGTTAATATATAAGAACACTGCCCACAGAAGTCCACAGAAAGGAATTTTGTGTTGGACTTGGAAAAAAAGAGATTAGCTGTTTCTCTATCGTACCACATCTATCAGACAATTCATACAAATTCTTTATCAGCCTCTTCATGTGTGCTAGGAAGTGGGCTTTCCGTATTAACCAGGGAAATGTCAACTCAAGGCTATAGGGGCTGGTGCTAATAAGGTTAATGAATAGCTGGCCTGAAAAGCAACAGATGGGCCTAACAGAGCGCGAGCCTTAATGGCATTTATAATGCCTAGGGTCAACTGCAGTTTATCTTCATTTTTTTTTCTCATTTAAAATATTCCAAAGGAATAATAAAGTAAGTTTAAATTTTCCCCACAGGGAGATGAAATTTTATGCAGCGCTGTTTATTGAATGTCAATGTGTTTGGTTATAAACAGGGGACTGCTACACAGGGCCAGCACTCTAGCTGTTGCATATTTGCATTTGCAGGGGAATTTTTCATTTAGATCATTTAAAAGAGAACTCTCTTTTTATCATTTGCTGCTGCAGAGCTAGTGCGTTGGGATTTTTTTCTGAAAACAGGCAAACAAAGAAGGTCCATTTCTAGTTATATATATATATATAAAATAAAATGTATTGTAGATGGATGCATGCTTATTATGCTAAATTTGAACACAGGAATTTTAAGGGTAGAGTTTGAAAGCCCATGTTGCGTTCTGCCCAAAGATGACAGAATTCATACTTGCTATGTTAGAACATGTCATATGATAGAATATGACAAAATTACATGGTAGAATTCATGAACATTTCCAACTGCAGCAGAAAATGTTTCCACTCAAAATGCATTCATTGGATTTAACAATACCTTCTGTGACGCCCTTGTCCTTCATTTCAGATACATCATTCTTGCCCTGGTAGGAATAAACCATGCAAGACACAAATGGCACAGACAATTCTGTTCTCAATACAGGCTCATGGTGACAAAAGCTGCCATTAAAGCACATGTTGAATGTAGTCTACAAGATTTAAGTTCTAATCTCAGCTAAAATATATAGTGAAATATAATGTTGTCAGAGTTTTTAAGACTTCTTCTAACAAACAGTTCCTTGTATAGACATTATTGGAGAAGAGGAAACTTTGGCTTTCCTATTTAGCTTGTATCCTATTGAAACTGCAACATATAGGTCCAAAGTAGTTTTACCTTTGCAAGTCACTTCCATGCTTTGAAATGCATGGAAATAGCTAAGAACAAATTTACATTTGAGAATTTAAGATAGAGAGTATGACTTTCTAAAAGTACTCAGCCCTGAGCTGGTGATGCCAAGTTTGCCATACCAGATGCTTTCAAATTACCCTCTTTTTACTTCTTCAGTGGTCTCATAAATCAGCAATAAAACCCCCATTGACTTTAATGGGGGCAGAGTTAGGCCAGTACTGTGGGCTTTTGAAAATATCACTTTATATGGATTTTTAAGATACTATTGGATTATTCATAATGAAGACTATTGATTTAACTATGAATTTGTGCATCTCAGTGATTCTGAAGTATGTGATGAAATTTTTCTTACCCAGTATTAGATGCATAAAACACAGGTGTTCAAGTGAAGGCTAGCCAGTAGACTATTCAAGATGGATCTCCATACTGAGATTGTCCACCAAAGAAGACACAATTTATTATTTCATATTTAATGAGAGAATTAATTTTACTGCTAATTTTAAAAGAAAGATTTCTGATAGCAGACTTTTTAAGTTGCAGAGATCTCCCTTACAGTGCTGTCAATTTAAATATACATGAATCATCAAAAATTTCAGATGTTTGTTTAATTTACAAGTAACTTTGGATATTTTACTAATAAACATAATATTCGGCATACAATCTAGAATGTTTAAGTGCAAATGAACTGGAAAAAGAGATTCATCTATCTCTGAAATACTTACTAATTGTTCTCTATAAATTTGGCAAAAATAAGAAAAATATTACTGAATAATTTATGGAATGAATTTCATAGAACTTGTCAAGTATTTAATCTGATTTGCTCACTGAGAGCTGGAATAAAACTAATTACATAAATTCAAGACCAGAAACATCTAATTTTTCACCCCACTTCATCACAGAAAGACTTATGTCTGCCTATCTATTTGTTATACATCCCCATTGCCTACAGCTCTGGGGATAGGACCATCCTTGTAAAGGAATGTACAGTTCCAACCAGTTGCAAGTTGTATAGATGTAGTCCAGAAGAATGGGATCTAATTGCTTTTCCCTTGAGCACCATAGAACTTATGTACTTAGTAAACAGGTGATTTTTACCCTCTTTTGCGTTTACTGTTACACGGTGACACTCGGTCAGTTCCCAGATTGTGTTAATAGAAAGAAGTTCCACTTGACTTCTGAAAAGTACCATTGCACCATTCCCTGATGCATTTTAGCAAGGAAAAAAATATTACTTAAGTGTAGAGGTGACATTTCTCTCTCCCTACCTGAACCTTAAGTGTTGGGAATATTGCCTGTCTGCTCCGACTTACCTGCTCTTTTCCTTAATATAAATTATTTTGAGTTTATACAATGTAGATTTATTCATTGAAGGAAGAGGAAACTAAAACTTATGTGTTAAATTGAGAGTCAAGTACAACATAGGTGCATTTTACTTCTGAAGTTCTAATTGCACTCTACATAGAGTTTGGGGACCTTAGTGGCAGGATGCCTTTTTATTTATCCTGTCTGTTCACTCCTTAGAGAAGATATATTTTTTGCTAATGATAATTTTTAAGATAAGTTTAAAAAAGTGTGTTTGTGGAGTTATCTCATTTCTGTAGATGATACAGACCATATTTATAAGACTGCTAGATGGCAAGTTTCAAGGAGCACTTCAAACTTCTAAATGCAGGAAATCACTTGGAAATTACATGAAAAGATAAACAATTTGCTGAAAAAGAATTTAACTGATGCTTTTGAATAAATAGATGTAACATTTTTTAACTGATGCTTTCGAATAGATTTAACATTTTAAAAAAAAGTTGTTAATCTTGCCCTTTCTTCTTCTTCTTCTTCTGTCTTCTTTCTTCTTCTTCCCCTGCCCTGCCCCCTCCCTCCCTCCAATCCTGCTAGCTTTACGACTAGCTAGAAATCTGTGTGCCTTAATTTGATGTATGAATGATCAATGTCTGGTCTTTTGTACTTTTTGAACTTTCTGTAGTTCAAATCCTACAGCTGTTCAGCATCAGAAAACCACTCATTTGTGTTGCCATATGAAAAAATATAATTCTAATGAAATCTGATAGATGGCAGTGTTGGATTGTTGATAAACCATTTGGTGACTGATTCCTACATTACTAGCATGCAGAAGGATGTTACTGCTTATTAAAGAACCTTTGTTTTAGAGAGCTTGAGAGAAACATGCTTATTTTAGCTTGTGTTGTTTCAGTAGTGGGAGTCAATGTACCAATCTGGTGGTTGTTGCAGAAGGTCTCTATAACCCATTAGGGCTTACAATGGTTATACCAAGGTGTGTGGGTGTTCCTTACTTCATATTACATGGGCTCTGGTTAAAGCAGACTTTTTGGGAGCAAGAAGTTCGATTCTTTCTTCTGTTGTTATAAGCCAGAGCATTCCACGTTGCCTTACACACTCCTTTCATATTCCATTCATCACTTTCTTTGAGGTCTTAAGAATGACAACTGCCTCCTGTGGGATTGCCAGTACTTGCAGATGTATTGACTATGATTATCTAAAGCAAATTAAAGGCTAACTTGTCTAGCTCTTGCACTAGCTTAAGATCAGAGAAATCCAAATGTGCTGTTGGAACTAGTCCAGGTAAATCCATTAGATTTTGTTCTGTCTAAAACCTAACACAGCTTTTGCAGGAATATTAGTATAAGAATTTTCTTGACATATATTACCTTACTTGTAACTTGGAGTATAACAACAACAACAACAAAAGGCATAACAGTTGTGAAGCAGTGAGATGATTCATCTGTTCTTCAATATATAAAAATGTTGTTGATTAAAAAGTACATTAAGGAGTTATTTTGGGCATAAGTGGGATTCTGTTATAGAAAAATCTGCATACCAGTCGTGAATTCATGATTATTATGGCAAAAACTACAGCTAGACAGAGACTTGTTGAACATCTGTTTTGCAGTATTAATTCTGTCTGTGCTGTGTCATTTATTCCCACTCTTCTCAGGATTTCAGTGAATTAGATTCCACGGTAGAATTTTCTAAGCACCCAACATATATTCTTATTAAATAATCTGCCCAATTTTCATTTTTAAAAAATTTACTACAATTGTGCAATTTCTGTGATTTCAAATCATAATGAATATACCTAAGGTCACTAAATGTACTTATCCATCTTAGAAGAGCTGAGCAGCACTTTGGAGGAGGTAATGGGAGTAGGAAGGTAAGTGTATATCTTGAAATGCATCATGCACCACTTAAATTTTCCCTTCTGATAATGGAAAAACTATGTGACAATAACTTTACTGATTATTTTCTTTCAGGTTTGAGGAAATGTGAGAATAAATCTTTGCTATAGTGAGGAAAAATAGAAAGAACAATGCGATGTGGGAACTATCCCTGCAAATTTCTGCATTGTAAGCTTTTATCCATTTCATTCCTTCAAAAAGTAAAAGGTTTGTTCTGGAGGAGAACAATTATGGGGACTGCCTCCAAGAACTCTGAAAGCTGTCAGGAGGCCAGGGCATCCCTTTGGCTTTATGTTTTCTCTGACTACCAAGCATCTTTTGCTCTCTGTCAGTAGAGTAGTACTTGAACTCTTCTTGCTTGGTAATGGCAGCTGGCTGCAAGACCCTGAGTCTTAATTGGTTTTTAAAAGACATTGAGGTGTAAATGGGAAGAAAGCACTATTATTTTCCTGTGAGATGGGTAATGAGATGCTACAAGTCTTGCTTTGCCTCAAGGCTACCTCCTGGCCTGACCAATTGGTTTTTGATAGCATGCACATTCTTGGGTATTTACAGTTCCCTGTGTGGGAACTGGAGGATTAAGATATATACCAGCTTCTCTTGCCAAGGCTTTTCCATTTCTGGTCTGTACATCCCTTTACACAGAGTTCTTCATGGAACGAACTAAATCTCAGTTATTTTAATAGATATTGTAGATTAAAAAAAGATGCTAGTCAAGTACAGGAATAAATCATGAGGACTGCACAAATGCACATTTTAGCGGAGTACAATTTATTTGCATTGAGTCAAGTCACATAAAGAAGTAAATTTTTCTCCACCTGAAAGAAGTATTTGAGCAGAAGTAGAACATACCTATTATTCATATCTTATGAAGCTTTATAATCTTGTAGCTACACAATTTTAGCTGGCTATCCCAAGCACACAAAGAGACTGTGCCTAATTCAAATAATCTGTTTCAAGAGGATCCTCTAATGATACCATATGGTATAACAAAAATCAGTGTATGAATCTTTGATGAAATGAAAAACAACATTACTGATGAATTTTGCTCCATTTCTTTTGGGAGTTTGTTTTTTAAAAACTTTAAATCATTGTTCACTACAATAAAAATGGATTATTATGGGTTCATATAATGCATGTAGTTCACCTTAATAAACTTCTTAAAAGATCAGATTTGTTCTAAAGTAATTTTCTGGAAAAAAAATGCAATTGCCTAGGTTGTGATTTTGGTCATCTAAAAGTTTTATACTTTTTAAAAAAGTAGCCTCTTTAAGAAATGCTGTTGCTTATGTCCGTGCTTTCATTGTTATTAAAGTGACAAATCTGGACCCAAGTAGACAAAGATTTTAACCTCTACAAGGTATGTAATAGATACCTCTCACTTGAATGTGTTCTAGATGACCAGTTGCATCATTTGCAAGGCACTGATGTCTCAACTGCTTCCATAACCAGATGCTTAATGTTCAGGAAAAAAAAAAATTAGTAGTAGACTTTAAAAAATAGTAAAATCTGCTCATTTAGGTGGAATAAAACAGGTTCTAGGAGTAATTGGGGACTACTTCACTGCCTGTAAGAATTCATCAAGGCAATCTATTTGCCTAATGATCCAGCCATGGTTATAAATTACAGTACCATTGTAGTCTCAGCTAGCTTTTGTTTCAGCAAAAAGGGTACCTTAGAAAGAAAAATAATTATCTGGTATCTTAAAAAATATTTGAAATGTTTTAATTATTTTAAAGATGAGAGTTACAATTATTTTCCATTGATATCTCTGCTTGTCATCTCAAAATGATTTCCCTAAAAGCAGATGAGAGGCTGAGATGTTTTTTTCCTATATTTCTATAAAGGAAATCTGAGCTTTCCAGTGCCTTATGTCAGATATTTAGGGGATTTGCAGTAGATTGGGAAAACATTTCAGTGTAAGAAATTCTGTTTATTTCTTTATTTAAATAGTAATGCAAATGTTTCATTTAAATGAATGAATCAAATGCAAAACTTAATACATAGCTGCATACTTAAGACATAACTACACACTATAACTATGCATACTGAATATATTGAAAAATGAAGGGTGAGGTTTGAAAAGCTTGTGAATTTCAATGGTACTAGGAAAATCTTTGCTGCATTAAGGACACACAAATTTGTAAAGCATCTCAGTGAGAAACACAGTGGAACTGTTAGATCCACAAATCAATATTAAGAGAAAGAAACATATTTATGTTATTTGAGCTCTCTGCATTATTTAATCAGTTAATTTATTTTACTGAAGAAAAATACTGAAGGTTGTCTGTTTAGACAGCTATTTACAAGATTCATAACCTTAGGATGATGAATATCCAAAACTTCTGATACTCCTATGGACACCTACTTTGGAGAGTATCTTCCCCTTGAAAAATATGAATTGGAAGAAACATTTTCTTGTTTTTTTAAAAGACTGCAAGCTGTTGGAATTAAAAGTTCCGTGCATCTAAAACTACTGATTACCTACCTAAGAAGTAATCTAAATTACCAGTGGCATTCTATGTTGTGAAAAAATATCAACAAATATTAGCATCCTACGAATGCACAAAGGAACGTACATTTTAAATTCTAAAAATTATTTTGGTTAATGCATCTTAAATTTAATATTTCATCTTAATTTACTATTTCAGCTTAATTTATTAGAAAAACATGTATGAATATCACTTGCAGAAGTCTATATATGTTTTCAAAGGTTTGAAATGAGACTATCTGTTATTATTCAGTCTAAATTGAAACACACATAATATCACACTTGTTATGTATTTCTAGATTTTTTCTTTCTGGATATTTTAAGGCATCCTTTCCCACTGAAGTTCCAGGAGACACAACTACTTCTAGAAATAAGACATGCGCTTCAAAGTCAGTCGGGAACAAAGCCCATTCAATGCCTGTGGATCTGTAGAAATCTATGAAGAACTGACCTCCCAGCACATCCTGGGGTGCAGGTGTGCAGCCCCACACTTCCACTGTGCTTACACCCTGCTGGTCCCATGTAGGCAAGAAAAGCCAGCATAAAGGAAGAGTGACACACTCCAACGATTCCTTCAATCTGGGCACCCAACTCACCAGGATGACAGGGCAGTCAGAAAAATGTGTTTGTGCTGTCATCTTGACAAGGCTCCAGAGTTCATAGCAGAGCAGGCTAATGCCCTGGTAACTGAACCATCCCTGCTCTGGAGTCTGCAGCAAAAATGCAGAGGGTTCCTGTTTTGCTGACTTTCATCTCAGACTTTGCAGGCAGTGGAGGTGGAGCCAGACTGGTGGCCAAACGAAAAAGTGAAAACTTAACAAGGGCTAATAGGCTGAGAGAAGGAATATGGAGGCTCATTGTAAAAGCTAAGAAGAAGACTTGAACTAGACGGCAGAAGGAAGAGAAAACATTGCTTTTCTTCTAAGTGAGCAGTTACCCATTTATTAGAATAAGCACTCACTTTTCAGAAGAAATTGTTGTCGCTTTATACACTACTTCATGTTGTCTGTTGCTGGGTGAAAGTTGCAGGCAGATACAGATTTTCTGATTTTAAACATAGGTCTCCTGTAATAATAGCTACAGTATTTGGCTTTGTTGAATACCAGCATTAGTCTTCTGTAGCAAATAAATTTAAAACAATTATCAGTTCTCATGTATTTCTAATCCCACATTACTCAAAACTGCTTCAAGTTTCAGGTTTTGTCATTATTTAATTCAGCGGCACAAACCATGGCCACAACAGACAGAAGTTTATTCACACTAGGAGGTATTACACTTCAGTTACCCAAGTAAGACACACTCATCCATTTCCTCCCACAGATGCTGTAAATCATGTATGTGAACAATGTAGCTTTTATCATTAGCCTAAGCTGCTACAGGGGTGGATGATTAGCATTAAGGATGTTTAGCTGGATATTCAGGATCACCTTGCCATGGCTTTACTGCAGTTGACAGAAGCAGAATTGTTTAGGTATTGATTTGAAGATTTCTGCTTTTGTTGTGATTGTTTGAAGGACCAGAAGGAGTTGCTGGGAGGTTAGTTGCGCTAGCACTAGCATGGGGACACTTTGGACTGAAAGAGGATGAAGAAAGGTGGCTAGAAAGTGTGACGGGCCTGTAGGACAAAGCAGGTCAGTGGTGGAAGGGATGGTATCTAGAGAGAGCAAGAAACTGATTCATAGACTGGCTTAAGTTGTAAATGACCTATAGTCCCACCCTGTGATAGAGTTGGTGCTCGGACAAGTTGCTCAGGGTTGTTTGGTCATTCTGCATTGGTTCTGGGCACTTCTTACCTGTGCCTGTCATGAGACAGAGTTGTGCATTTACATGGAAGCCTCTTCTCCCCTGGAAGGGAGTGTCATTCTTCCCTTACTCTTTAGCATCCCAGCATGCATGAGCACATAGCACTGCTGTACTTCTAGCCCCAGGTTGGTTTTTTTTGCTTGAAAACATGAACACCTTTAGTTAAAATGTCATAATAGTTTGGTAACGTAAAATAATAAATAAAAACCTAAACAAACCCTAAACTGAAATGATGCACTACACTTTGCCAGTAAAGATTCTAATATTCTGAAGAAAAAAATTATTAATACTCCTAAAAAGAACTGTCTTTAAATAAAAGGTCTGATTTCCATGTTTTGGAAAACTGCTAAAGTAGAGGTGAAGAGATGAGGTTGTAGTAATTGTCAGGACACTGAACTACAGTAAAGACCTCCGAAGTGTATGAAATAGCAACAGACATTTTTGAAAGAGTCATGGCAAAGCTGAGAGATACACCATCCGAGCAATTTACTGATTATCCAGGAAAGATAAGAAAACAGCTGCTGCTTGCTAAAGTCTGCTATGTATCAGCGTTACAGGGAAAAAACATATTTAAAAAGACTCCTTTCATCTGCCTGTAGTTATTTTATGGTGCATATCCCTATCATTTCCACATCAGAAGCTTATACCGCAAGGCAATTTGATACATATGTTTGGGTTTGCATACAGAATTATACACATAAAAATTACTTAAATTTATTGTTCTGAGAAAAGGAGGGGTTTAAAATTCTGTTTTGAATAAGCTCCTCTATATGGAACCATTTACACTCTCCCATATCTCCCTTTTGAGATAGCATACTACTTAAATGGAAAAATTAGAAGAGCACAAAAAAATAGGTTAAGGACATTTGCAGACTGGATTTTGATCCATATATCTCAAGTCATGCTTCTGTCCAGTAATACTCATGCTGCTGGAAGCCCTTTTAGAACTTAGGTCCATGTCTCATGGGTAAATAAGGATAATGGCATCTGGCCAGTATCAACAAGTGTGAAAATATTTTACTTTAACATCTCCACAGCAGAAAAATGCAGTATAAAAAGATCAACTTGCTTGTGTGGGCGCAAATGCAAATGTTTTTTGACCTTGAATATTGTTAGTTTTTTGTAACTGTCACTTTAAAGAACCCAGCCCCATGAGGCTGATATTATATTCTGATTTTGTATTCCTTTTTTTTCTAACCTGATTGGTAGTACATGTGAATTGACCAGTCTCCAACATCTCTTTCTATTCTAAGGCAGCCTTCTGAAAACCATCCAGATAAAGGTTCAGTGGTTTAGAGCCCGAGGGCTGTATCCAGCTTTGTTTTTGGGGGAAGGAGTTATTTTGTAAATATGTGTATCTAAGATATCTTTCACATATCTTTGTATCGTCTGGGCCCATTGAAACCAAATGGTGGCCAAATCACTTTCCTTTGTCTTTTTTTTTTAGGCAGCTGAATAGTGGTTTGATTGGGACTCCGGAAATATTGTTTGTTGAAGGAATTCAAGGCTGAACGCACATTTCCAGGTCTTTGAATGATGCAGAACTGCCCGGTTCAGTCTCAGTTTACAGAGCACCTCAAATCTGAGCCATCTACACAGTTCCCCAGGAGGTGCCTCCTCAGAGATGGGGTCTCAAGGCAATCCCAGGCTGAGTCGCTTTTACAACCCCGCATGAGTTGCCTGGTGCTCCAGACATTACTGAAACCTGTCTGTGGAGCTCAGAGCCAGGCAATCCTTACAATAGTTAGAGTGACTGAAGTCAGATCTCTTTCTCCTGGCAGAGAAGTGTTCCAAGTACCTTAATCACTCACCCATCATTATAGCTGGGCTTCCTTGACTGTCATCAAGAATAGAAGATTGCCATTAATTCACAATGAAAATTATTTTCTTAATTATTTTTGTCCTTCAAATGCATTGATGTGATTTAATATACCTTAATATGCAGTTGCAAGTAGAACCCTTTCTAATGATTGACTCTGCAGCTGGGTTTCACATGTCCTGAAAAGATTAGTCCTTTAGTACTTTTGGGCACACAGGTATGGAAAATGCCAGCTGGCATTTTGGTGCCAACAGAGTGTACTATATGAGCCCTTCTATCTGTTGTCACAAAGTGCTTGCTGTAGTGCTGCTGTACTGGATTCTGTGTTATTCCGGCCTTGGCAGTGTCCCTCTTCTATCAAAACAGGCATATACTACACAACACATTTTTTTTAAAAATCAGATTTATTAATTGACCTCAGTGAAAACTGCTTAAATTATATGGTTTTTACCTCACTTCCACAGACACTAAATGACTCCCCAGCACAGCTGATACCTCCTTTGTAATACTATTGGTATTGCTTATGCTACAGTATTACCTAAGAGCCAACAGAGGTTTCTTTGTTACAGATGGTATGCATAGAAGAGCAGACATTTGCTTGAGGATCTTATAGTACAGATTGCTGACTCAAGATACCATATAAGAGGTATGACAAACTATCTGAATCTGGGAGTTCTCATTCTACATAAAGTCTCTCTGGTGAAACTAAGTTTCCCTAATAATTAAATGCCAGTGTTTTGACAATGAGTAAAAATGGTTGGATTTGGAAGGAATGTGGTGGGTTGACCTTGTCTGGATGCCAGGTGTCCACCAAGCTGTTCTATTACTCCCCTTCTCAACAGGAAAGGGAGGGGAGAAAAATAAGATGGAAAAAACTCTTGAGTCAAGATAAAGGCAATTTAAATAAAGCAAAAGGCCTCACATGGAAGCAAAGGAAAACCCCTCAACCACAAACCCATCTGTACGTTGCATCTCTTTCTAGATGTCCTGAAGTTTTATTGAGCTACAAAATAGCTCACCCTTACCCTTCCAGTCCAGGTTCACTTCAGCTTCTTCTATTCTGACAGCCTTGTCTACCTGCTCATTGTTTTGATGTTCTTCACTGGTGTTGCTTTTATGTAAATTGGAACAAATATAAGGGAACTCGATTTACACAGGAGAAATCTCTTAGGTTGAGGCTCTCCATTTAATCTCTAAACTAAGATTCAAGATGCCTTTCTGTTTCAGGCATACTACAATGGAACAGGGGAGTTTGGTATTTCTCAAGAACTACTTTGATCTTGGTGAGAATCTGTTGTTTTTTGGTTTTTTTTTGTAATTAACCCATGCTCCATCTTCTCATCTTCAGTGTAATATTTTCTTTTCCCACCTTTCTAACAGGGATTTTTTGTTGGTTGTTGTTGTTGTTGTTGTTGTTGGTGGTGGTGGTGGTGGTGGTTTTGGTTTTGGGTTTTTTTTTTTGTTTACTGAATTTGTAAATGCTTTAGGTTAAGAATGAACACACCTGTGTACAGCAAAGCACAGGAACTATTGTAATAATTCTGACAGTGAGAGGGAAACTAGTCTTCAGATAAGCTGTCTATATTACATGTGGTGGGTGCAACTTGCTTCAGCTCTGAAAGGAAATCAGAACAGCAAAGAATCCAAGGAAATGGAGCAAAGTGAGGAATCTGTACATCTTTGTTATAAAGGGTACTCCTTAATGAGTATGGCTTTTTGTGCTTTTCTACTAAAATAAATGGAGACAAGCCAGTGTTACTGGTGTTCAGCATTGTTTTTCTAACTTTCTAATATACAGGGAATTCCCACTATACTGTGTACACAGAACTACCTGAAAAAGTTATCCAAATATATACTAACGACTCAAAAATTATACTAAAACTCTATTTTGCCGTACTTTTTGGGAAGGATTGCAAAAAATCACAGATTTTGTTCCAGTGTAATGTAGAATCTGCACTTTTCCTTTGTAAACCCTCTATCAGACTAAGCGTATAACAACATAAAGAGATTACAGAGTTTCTTTACAGAAGTTCAAAGTTTCAGATAGTTCACTTTTATAATAGGCTAAAGCTTTACTTCAAAACCACATTTAAGCACACGAGAAATCCCAGGAAAGTCAGAGTTTATATATACAGCTACAACTCCACCTTGTCAAAGATTTTAACCATGTAGGGCTCAAACAGCGATCTGTTGGCAAACTGAAGGTACGCAGCCAGAACTTAAGCATATCAGAATTGAAAATTTGAATCCAAACACCTCTTAAATCTTATTTCCACAATTAACAATGTACACTAGGATAATTTTAGCAGAGCTTAACGATAGGCAATGCCTGAGGTAAGTACTATTATGCCATTGGCTGAGCATCTACAAGTCACTGCTTTCTACAGAAACAGTATGTCCCTGCACAATGTGGCTGCAAATCTTCCATCCAGGAGGGATTAAGTTCTATTAGTTTTCATGTACACAAGATGTTGCCTAATCAGCCAATTTGAACTTCTGATGGAAATTTGTGTCGAGCTGCATGTGGGTTTTTTTTCTGTACAAGAGGAATCCCAAGGTCAGCACTGTGAAGACATGGTTCAGGTTATTTTATACTAGTTGTATTACTATTACCTTATATTCATCTACAGTGAAGATCATCTGATACATACTTTTTGCATACTCACTTTTGTGAATTCCTTCTGGAGTGCCTTGTTATGGCCATCTGACAAAAATGAGCTTAGTATGGTGCAAACTCAGAGATTGTATTAAATCCTCCCTCAAGAAGCATCCAGTCCTATTCTGTGATTACATTGTGCGTCACGCAACAGGGAATCTGACTCTTGGCTGGACTGCAGGCACTGTTTTAATGGTAATAAGTATGTAAGAAGATGTCTAGAAGCATGAAAGTATGGCTATAATTCTCAGGCTATATTATCTCTGTTCACTTATAGCACAACTTTAATGTGTTTGTGTTTCAGTCTAGCGGTTTGACTGCACCATGTGTAAACACGCCAACTCTTTTAAAACTAGCTTGCCTGGGGACAGACAGCAATTTAGCCATGATAATTGGGGCTTTCTGTGCTCAGCCGGCACCTTATCTCTGCCTTTCATAGCTGTTGCAGCTGAATCCTCCAGTACCTGATCCTATCTAGAGCAAAGCTAGTTAGAAAATGTCTAGGCAAAGTAGTAGAATAGAGAGAGCTACAAAAGAAACAAAATCTGGGTGTAGAAGAATGTATTTTGTCTGCTCTTTAAGCTGTGATGGCTATTTTCATTCCTCAGCCTCCTGATTGGGCTTTTAAGTTGCGCTTGATACATAATTGATAACACTAAAGGCAATGGCTGCAACGTGCATAATGGATAACCTGGTGTTATGTGCTACATGGGGCAAGACTATCTAGCAGTAACATTTGCAGAAGGCAAGTACTTTTACCATGTTTTAGATAGAAATTGCAGTAAAAAAAAAAAAAGGTAAATGTTCCTGAATTAAAACTTCAAATGGTTTTACCAGCACTCCACATTTAAATACTGTAAGTGGTGATTTTTAAGAAGACCTAATGTTTTTCTATTAAACTGTCATGACTTCCCCCATCTTTTCACAATGTAACAGCGAACAGAATACTGAAGACAACTGTGCTAATTCTGTTAAGTGGATGATTAAAATGACAAGAACATCTGCAAACAACTGTTGCTAGTATTATTGCTGTGCCTGGAAGCTCTGCTATCGTTAAAGATCTGACAGTGTTTCCATTATTAAATCTCATTTTAATCCTCATTAGGTTTAAACCTGGCATTCATATTCTCAGTCCAGAAGACATTTTTTTGACAACATTTTGAATTAGACATATTTTAGTTACAGAAAATGAGACAGACATCAACATCTGATATTCTGTAAGATGCATTTTATGCTCTGAAAGATTTTTAACATTCCTAAAAGTTATTCATATAATAAATTTATAATTATTACTATGCACATTTGGTTATTTGGAACAACAGCAAATTGCTATGTGACCATTTGAAATGGCAAAATTTCTGAAGCATGTGGACACAGATTCTGCAAATATTTGCTCCTGTACTTATTTTTTCAAACATGAGTACACCTCCGCCCTAGGATCAGTAGAGCTGTTCAAGTGCAAAAAATTAAACGAACATGCCACTATTTTTGGGTGGCCAATAAATCTCCTTGGTGCTCCTCCAGAACATTATTCTAATCTCCCTGGAAGCCACACTGCGCTAAGATGAAATTGTACTTAATTGAGGCTGATTGCCCACATTGATTAATTTCAGTAGGACCCTGATTTCACTATCTAGATAACACAGATAATATAAGTTTTTACTTTCATTGCCAGTGCATATAAGATGCAGAATTTCACTTGTCGTTAGTGACAAGCAAGGCTGAATGGAAGTGACAGTGGACAGACAGTCCCTGGTGGTCCCTCTGGGGTCTCCTCCCTAAGTCCTGCCACTAGGGCTACAGGGGAGAAACAGGCACTGGGGCTACACATAGGTCCAAATTTTCACAAACCTAAATGTAAATCTTACATCTTCTTTCTTTTTCTGATTAGTAATTACTAGAGGCAGCCTGAAAAGTTAAGTGCCTTGCACCCTCAATATTCCAGCTGGTAACTGTCGAATTGTGTACGTATAGTAATTTATTCATAATCAAATGTTATTAAATATTTCATAAGCTGTATCATTGTAGAGGTTCAGAAGGAGGGTGACATGTTTTATCAAATCACAGAATGTATTTAAAAATATATTTGTGAAGTGTAATTAGCTTTGAATGACTCCATTTGTGAAAAGTGATCTTGCTGAGAAGAGATTTAGTTTATGATGCTGTATATGCCTTACAGAAAGCCAGTGCTATAGTCTCTAAACAAAGAGGTGCCTTTTTTTGAGTTACAGATTTGTATTTAATGGATTTTCCAGTATAAAGACATATGAATCTTTTTTTGATACGTGTCAAAACTGTCACTTTCCCATAGACATATTTTGGTTATATATATATTGAAATATCAGGCCTTTTTTTTTCCCCTGGAAAAAACAGGCCAAGAACATTCTCATCAGTTTTACTAAGCATAGTTGTGGAAATGTAGGTCATCTAAATAAAAAAGCCATATTTTCAGAGATTCATAGTACATGAGCCAAAATGAGACTGAAAACACGAAAAGACCAATAAATTTTCCATTTCATTATTGACACTATGCAACAAAGCACAGTTTTTCTTCATTGTTTTCAATTACATTGTCACATTCTGATAAAAACTATATCCTAAGAAGTGACTTTTCTGACCCCAATATAAATGTATGAATTATACTATAAAGCACTTTGTGTTAATAATAAGAGATATGAATCTCTGAACAGTTCAGAGTTGTGTGCAATTCTGCTGCAGATTTCTTTTAAAAAGTGAGGCTTCAAGTGGAGGACAATTTGCATCCCATTCAAATGGAAGTTGAGTACAAATGAAATATACAGAACGTATTTGAAAACTATTATTCTGCTCTCATCAACACAGGGACTTAATAAGAGAGTGGAAATAAAATGGTTAATATATGATTTTGATTTGCTAATATTTTTTTACATAGTTGTATTATTCAGAAAATGACCCTCACCCTTTACTTATATATACGCAGCCATGAATATTTTCTCACAGTGGGACTGTAGCTAATTCTTCTGCTTGCTGATATAATCTAATCCTGCTTTTCCTACTCTATACTTCTTAGAAAGATGCTGAGTTTAAGCCTTTGTGCCTTAGTGTATTAGCATGGCATCCAGCAATGTCACAGTGAAGAATCTTGTAAAAATTGAAAATCATATCCTGTAATAGGCAGATTATTCAAATCAAGTTTATTCCAGATGCAATTAGAAAAACATTCTTCTTCACAGTTTAAGATTTTTTTCTCCTGTACCTCTGTTCAGCCACACAAATTTACAATCACACCTAATATTCCAATCAGTTTACCTCTTTTTCTTCGTGGGAATAAGCTATGCTATAATTGTGTGATCATGAATACTTTTCTGTGCAATTTCTTGATCAAAAGTCAATAAAGAATGCTTTTGAAATTTCATTTTGGCTTTTATTCCATCAGCTGAAATGGTTTTGATAATGACTTATTTAGCGAGGAAACAATCTGGAAGGAGATACTGGAACCAATTATTTACTCTTTTAGTCATCAAAAATTTGCATGAGGAAGCAGAAAGACATTGATGATTTTGATATCCAAGTACATAAATTATTAGTAATAATCCTCTCTACAATGCAAAGGTCCCAGAACCTTTTTTCTTATCTGATTGAAGGTACTTTAAGAAGTATAGGTTGAAATTGTCTTATTTCATGTGAGCAGGTCACCGAGCTGCCTGGCATTCATTTTGCTGTCAGCTGGTAGTAAAGAGATGACTGTCCAGCAGCTTTCTTGTTTAATGCAGGAATAGCCTTTTTGTCATTGTTCATATCGGTGACAGCTCTTAAACATAAACAGCTTGGTGTGTATCTTGGCACAATCCAGCTCTTTGTCTTGGTGGTTGATCCTCAGTGGAGCCTGTGCAAAGGAGAGGGTGGATGTGCTACAAAAATGTAAAATTACTTACTATACTTTGAAAATGTCTGTGTAGCACACTGAATTGCTGTCAATAAAGAACATACAGAGAAGCAACTAAATTCTGTTTCAAGTAGTTAGTTCTCAAGCAAATGAAATTTTTCAGATACCTGTTTCCAAGTCATGACATGGTAAACAGAGATTTTATGAACAGACTTTGCCTAGGACAACTATATGAGAAGGGTGCACTTGAATATCTGGCTTGATGACTCGGTTAAGTTAACAAATCTTTTACTCCAGGTTTCAGCTGAACGCTGAGCATTGTGAATATGGGCAGGCTAGAAACTGTGCTTGACATCACATAGCGTCTATGTGGTGTTTTTCTGTGGTTGGGATTTTTGGTCTATTTTTTGAAATAAGTTGTAAACTTGTGGTGATCATCTTATTTCATGTTATTTCAGTCCTCGATCACGATACATTTACTAGTGTCAAATAGGGCTTTTTGAATTCTAGAGGGAAAAGTGCTTTGAAATGGCAGACATTACTTAAACTTAACAAACTGTTTGTTTTCTCTGTAATTACCTTCCTCCATTGTGTAATTTTCTGCTGTTGTTTGTGAATCTGTGTGTTAGTGCCTCCTATATATGAAAGTTCAAATCTGGTATCTAAACTAAAAGGGTCAGTACAGGATTGTCAGAAATGGTTATAGATACCCACTGGAACATTATGTAATTGATAGCTGAGGTTTTATACATATAGTCTTTGGGTGGAACAAAGCAAATTTCAGGTACAATATAAAAATTTTAAATGTTTATATATTGTATGGTAAAGTAACACACAAAAATACTTTGTTTTAAAGAAATACAGAAATCTCTTTTGAAAAACAAATAGAAAACTATTTAAAATATTGTGTTACAGCATAACTGGATGATTATACTAACTCCAAATCTCAGCTAAACGATGTTTCATTGTCTTGAATATGATGCTTGGAAGAAGTGAAGGATGAAACCCACAAAGAAATTTAAACCTAAACTCACACTCATCTATATAGGGAGTTAGGAGCCTGTATGTCTTCAATCCTGCTTTAATCCACTTTTCTCTGGTCGTCTGATATTAAACATCATGGGGCACATCGTGAGCTCATGTAATTTGTTATAGTGCTATTGGAAGTTAATGGAGCTGAAATGCCATCTGAAGGTCTGCCCCTATAACACTTCAGCTAATGTACACAAATCTGTAGAGCTGAGCAAGTCTTTTCCTACAGAATGCCTTTCTCAGACATTTTATGCCTGCATTTACATTTTTTATATTTCATCAGAACTGAGGAAAGAGGGCAGCATCTTCTTCTAATTGAAGGCACCATACCACCAAATCAATCCTGAGTTGCAGTGCCTGAAAAGTGAGTTTCTGTTCCTAATCCAGCATTCATATTGCTCCAATTAATCTCATTCAGCAACCACGAAGATGTGAGCTTTAACTTGCAGTGGTTTCATAGTCTTAGAAATGGGGTTTGGGCAGGAGATTGCAGTGAATACCTAATACCTTACCACTGCCTTTTTTTTTGAGCTGGGGTTTGCATCACTGGCTCTGGGACTTTGAAGACAGCAAGAATACAAACTCCATTTTAAACTGGACTCACAAAGAATCATATATGAGTCACCTTTCTGGAGGAAACTTGTCTTGTATTTGCTAATGTAACTAGGAGTGTTATTGTTTTCTGACAAATATACTTGCTGTATATATATAAGGTGACAGAATTTTCTTGTATATTTTCATATCTTATACTCACAAATGTTAAACACCTCAAATAGTCTGAATGAAAATAATCTGCAGGCATACTCTTTGCACCCTCTTCCCTCCTGCTTTTCAGAACATTTAGGTAAGTCACAAGCCAAAAGTAGTGTGGTTTATGAGCTCATCTTGAGTTTCTCAACTTTAAAGTCCAGCTTTATCAATGTACAATGTGGTTTGTCTCTAACAGAAGAATCATTCCTGAACCTCAGATGTGCTCTTAAATGAAAAGGAATGTTTCCATTGAGATTGTAACTCGACTCAGAAATGATTTTTTTATGAGATTATAACTGGTGAATAAAAATAGAGAATATTTTGTTCCCTATGATGTATCTGAAGACCATTAAAGCTTTAATTACAAAAATTTAACATAATTGAACAGTCATACTAGCAAAGGATTGAGTAAGCTTGTTTAGTTCATGCCCTGTCTTCATTATCTTTACATGTGTGTGATATTTATGAAGGTGAAATATAAGGGAAAGAACTAACCTCAAGTGTTGTGTATGTCTTGCTTCTTAGTAAGTCTCAATATTTTACAGAGAGAACAACATCTTGATAATTAAATTGCTTCCACATCTGTGCAGTGGTGTCAGCAGGATGCTGCCATATTGCATATGTTTAACAAATTACACTTAATTTGTCTGTATATTTTCATTATGGAAATTGCATTCATATTATTCAACAAGAAGTGCGACCATGTAAGAATGAGACCAGAAAATGGAATAACAAAACTGATTTTGAGTATTGGCAAGGTAAACGCATTTTAACAAATACAATAAAAGTCCTGCTTTGGCAAGTTACAAAAGAAATAAACAAAGTTAATATTCAGAGGAAACTGATTAATGAACAAATTATTTACTTCTGTAGTGATAGAAGTGTTAACAGCATTAAAAGATAGAAAGGAAAATGCAGTCCAAGGGGAATGCAAAACTTCAAGGTTTGATGAGGAATGAGACTTGACGGAGCAGCAGTGAACATACCACAGAGCTTTGGGGCATAATTTGAGTTACTTCAAATTGCAGGTTAAATTTAATTGTGATTGTTATCAATTGTTCAGTGAAAACTGTGTTTTGATAAGTAAACCTCTATGGGTTTTTTGGATGGAGAAGTAAACAAGCCATCTCAAGAATAATTTTAAATAGTGGTTGGTTAAAAAAAATATGGAAAATAGTTTCTCCTCTGGGTGTGGTGTAATAAAACTAATTTTCTCCCAGGCAGCTTTATTCAATACCCTCTTTCTGTAACAAAGGGACAGAATTATTTTTTCTGTTGCTCAGAGTCAACAAAGTACATAGAGCTGATATCTAGAGGTAAGAACTACAACACCTGAGAATAGAGTTCCTTATAGATTAAGGCAGGTTGTTCTGTTTAAATGTTTGCATGACTGCATCCTCTTAATTCTTATTCTATCAATTTGCATCCAATTTAGAGTGGTGCCTCAGGTGCTCGTTGATTTCTGTTCTCTGATACCAGGCCTCTTCCTTTCTGGCACTGAAACAAATGGAATATAAAAAATGGAGTGTTCCCTGCAGCTTTTCCTCAGAAATAATTTTATTACTTGGCATTAATCTAGACTTTTAATTAGTGCAGCAGTATATTGATGAAGGCACCTCGTTCTTGCTGAGGCTAAAGATGCCGCAATGAGCACAAGCTAAGTTTGGTGGAGGGATAGAGAGGAAGATCTCTGATTTTTATGGACATTCATACTGCAACATTGACAGACTCTAGATGTAACATGGTTTGACAGCAGGTGGGGACAGGTTCTGGTCTGCACTAGGGCACCTACTTGATGGTCAGTAGTAGCACTCAGTAAGGGAACGTAATTTCAAGGCCCTTTGGAGAAGTTAGGTTGTCATAAGGTAGTTATTTTTAGGAGTTACATACTTTTGGAGCATGGTGTCTTGTGTCTTTGGAAGACAGTAATGCCATTGAGATAGACGCAGAATAAAAAGAATAAATAACATAGTTTTCTTGCCATCTTACACTTGCACTTCACGCAGCTGAAATTAATTCCTCCTTTCTCTTTGCTTTCACTCAAATAGGTAGAGCAACTTCACTCAATTTGGATAAACTTTCCTTGAAATGTTATGCATTGTGTGCTGAGTAGTTAGGAAGATTCCTAAAATCAGAAACAACTTACTATTTTTTATTTTTTTTAAAGAAAGTCTTATTTAGAAAATCTTCTTTTGTACCTTTAATAGTTACAGGTGTTCTGAGATGCCTTCCTTGAGTGTCTCAGTAGTTCGTCTGCCCCCACTGACCCCCACACAGCAATTTTATTACCATCAGAACCTCGTGACACTTGGTATTCTCTCAGCAATGTGTCTCCACTTAGTTTCTAGGGTTCCTCTCAAACTCATCCTTCCTTTCTCATTTTCTAGCTCTTGCACCCCTGCTCTATATTTTCATATGAGCCCCAAACTGAGGACCCATGCTTTAAAAGAACTGCATAGCATATCATTCCATGAATTTTGAGTAATAGTGGAGTTAATTGTGAGTTTTACAAATCACCTCTCTTTCTGTAGAAAATCATCTTATTTTTTTCCTTATTGTATTAAAATCGCTGATCTTTGGAAACCTCCAATAAATTAACCTTTCTTAAATTTCATACTTAGAAAAAATGTGCATAAACCATGAAATAGGTGGTCTGATCTTAGCTAAGGGTGATATATTTTCCTGTTTTGTGGCCCTTGGCCTAAACATTGGGAAGAGGATTTTGTTCTCCTTTGCTACTGCAAAATTGCCACACCACTGTTCTCTTCCATGAGCATTGCTTTTTGCAACTTTCTGAGGGGGAAAAGTGAATATCCAGACCATCCCACCCCAATCTGGAGTTAGTATGTCAGTGAGGCAGGTAGTCAGAGCCTGGTCAGCACTGGTGAGACTACATCTGGAGTGCTGTGTTGAGTTCTGGGTTCTCCTGTACACGACTGACATGGAGCAGTTCAAATGGAAGGTTACTGAGGTGATTGGGTGAGCATGTTATGCACTAGTCTGAGAAGATGGATTCTTTCAGTCTGAAAAGGACAAAGCTAAGGGAAGATCTCACTACAGTATTTGACTCTTGCACAGGAGGTTATAGAGGAATTGGGTGCAGCCTTGGCTCAAAGGCATACAGTAAAAGGAAAGATGGGGTACAAACTTGCTACGGGTACAAACCGTAGCAAGACAAATTCCAACACAGGGAAGGAAAAACATTCACAAAGAGATTGTTTAGCTGTGGAAGAAGTAGCACAAGGTGGTGGAGTGTCCACATGTAGCTATGTACAGTAAGTAACTTGACAAAACCCTTAGCAACCTGATTGAACTTTGAAGTTGACCCTGCTTTGGACTGGGATTTGGATGGACAACCAGACACCAGACACCTCCTCCAGCCTAAATTATTCTGCTATTGTGTGACTTCCCTACCTCTTTCCTAGCTGTGTGAGGATAGAAAAGGGGCCTTGCTACCTATCTCAGAGTGAATTCTTCTTCCCCCCAAGGACTGATTAGTATGTCGCTTAAAATTCCCAGTGGTACTTTGCCAACAGTTCAATGACAGAGATACATGAAGAGTTAAAAAGATCAAATTTCCAACAGCAATAATTATTAATGAGTACAACCCAGGGAGGGCAGGAAAGAAAGCAATTTAAATTCAAAGTAAAGTATAAAAACATTTTCACTGACTTTGTTCTTTTCTCTTTTTTGTGCAGGTAAAAAAAAGAGTGAAAACATTACTGTAGATGTTTGTCCCTGCATATTTTATCCATCATTAGCTACATGCGAATTGTGCAGAAATAGAGAAATATGGAACGTGCAGCATGACTGTTAACATTTCAAAGAAGACTGTTCATCACTATGGGAGGCATCAGTCATATTCCCCTCCTGCAATTCCATGAGACTGCAGCTCAGAATTCAACCAGTGGCTTTCAGCTTTTGACACAGACTGCCTTTATGAAACAGAATTGAAGGAGTTTAAGTGCTTGTAATGGATCCCTCTGAGAAATAGTATAATTGGTATGGCACCGGTCTGCTCTCTTCCCTCTGCCCGTAGGGTAACTACTACATTCTCAGATTTCCCTCAAGATGAAAGGACTTTGGCTGACAGATGCCCTATACATGGAATGCATTGCTATAACCCAAACCTGTATGAAGAGAAAAAATTCCAGTTCCCTCAGAGTTTCAAGAACTGTGAATTTCATAGCTGAAGAGAAATAAGAATACGTTTCTAGCTACTAGTCTAACTTGTTTTGCCCTTCCTTCTATTCACTACTGTTGAATCAACACCTGAGAGAGGAAGAAATTACCAAGAGCTACATTCCTCAGACAGATATTCATATTCATCTCCTTTTGTTTCAATGGTTTTAGCCCTATTTGTCTCTTTCTTTGACTCCAAAAGCTGTTATCTGAATATTGCTGCATTGGTTTGTGAGAATGACCGGGTAGCATGGGAAATATTTAGCATCACCTCACTTTGGTAAAAAATATTTTCTTCTTTCCTGTCCTTCTCTGACTTTTTCTTAAGATTTACTCTTTTTTTAATGTCAAACAAAATATCTTACTAGTTCTTACTTGCCCATTATTTTCTTCATGGTTTCACCTCCAACTCCCAGTCAGCTTTTTGTCCTTGGCCTTTGCATGTTGCAGTCTGACCTTTTCTATTTATCCATTCCTTCTTAATTAGTCCTTTGTCTCCAGTTGTCTCTTTTTATCTCAATTCATCTTCCACCCCCACCCCCTCCTCTCTAGCTTGTACTCTAATATTATCCTCATTTGTTATTGCTAACCTTTCCTCCTATGTGAGAAATGTCAATCTGGTATTTCTGTTCGGTGTCCCAGTTCTATTTCATACCCTGCCTCCATTTCTGTTAGTCCTGTTTTGCCACATATCCTTTCTAGGAAGGAGGAAATTATGTCATTTTACTGCTCTCAGTTATGTGGGCTCCATATCCATCTATTAATTTTCCATTTTGCAATCCCTTTACTATTGCTCACTCATTTTGCCCTCTACCTTGTAATCAGCGAAATTCCAAGGTACGGATCAGCTCAAGATTAATATCCTGATGCTATCATCCTCTATCTGATTTGATTCTTTTACAATTGCATCCAACTGGGGAACATGACAGGTGAACCTAAGCAGCAAAAAATGTTCCTTAGATACCTAAGGAACATCTAGTTCTCCCAAGATGAGAACTAGAATGGCAACCAGCTCAAGGATGTGTGTGGCTATGGTGGACCCTCTCACACCCCTCCAAGGGAACCTCCATGCTTGATTGCCTCTCTGAAATGCTTTCTTCTATAATGGTGGGCTCACAGGGAGATACTAAATTTATTGAGGAAGCTATACATAATGAAATGATTGGAGCAGGAAGGTAATAAGATATAAAGTATAGTAATGAGCTTGATAATCTTATAGGGTTAATGTTAGTTACAAAGTGTGACCTGGGGCTTATTGCATAGCAGGAGTGATGTGCATAGCACAGGGCCTTGCACTGATCCAAGAGGCAGTGCAGGAGGTGAGGTTTGCATATCTCTATGAGCTTCTTGGTTATTTCCAAAATACCTATTAAAAAAAAAACAAAACAACAAAACAACAAAAAAAAAACCCAAACCCAAAAAACCCCTGCAGGTTGACTAAGTGGATACTTTTATTGTAAACCTTTGCTTTTGAGTGTGTAAATAAGAAGTGATGAAGTGTTCCAAATGCTGCTTTGGTCTAGAAGCGATACTGCTGGAGCTGTCAAACTGTGCTGGGCCACTATTTGGCTCCTCAGTGGGGGAAAATACACAGAAACAGTGATTGTAAAATGAAATATTAATGAAGCCTGGGCCATCAGTGTAGCAGCTTCAGCTGCAAAGTGAATTGTAGGAGCAGCAGTGAAGCTAATTGCACTGAAAGCAGTTTTATCTTAGAGATAAAAGACAGTCTGGTGTTGGTGTTTCTCATTCCAGAGCTCTGGTTTAGCTCTACAACCACCAGCTTTTTCAACCTTTTACTTATGCCATAATTTATCCCTCTGGAAGTAGGACTGTTGGTTCTTAAATATTTTAAGGTTGTGGAGTGGCTTCAATAGTAGTTTTCATTTACAGAAGAAACAGCTTTGTGAGCTCTGTATCCCACATTAACTGGGCTGTGAAAAGGCAGTATCGCTTAAGGGGAATCTTGCTGTTCTTGCCTCTCAGTACTGGCATTTGAAGCAGAAATTGCTGCAGAACACTTACCTTTAATTGTTTAAGTATAGAGAAACTTACATGTTGACTTATTTTTAAAATGTGTCACTCGGTTTGAGATCTTGCCTGTCTAGCCGCTACCTGTCTTTGGATGTTTGTAGCTACTGAGCCATGTTTTCTCAGTTAGTCATCTCTGGGTTTTTGATATCCTGGTTTTGATGGTGGTACACCAGGCTGGCCTGAAGAAGAGCACATGATAGGCTTACAGCTGCTGTGATCACAAAGATCTGTTCTGTAAGGTCAGCCTCTGTGATGCCAACTTGTGTGGTAAGAAAAGCTCTGATCTGCAGTTTGAGCCACTCTAAAGAGAGGCCTTTCATCAGGACTTGGAGGAAGCAGGTGACCACTCCGTTGTAGACTGTCTCTATCTTCATGTGAAAAATGAAGAAGCGGCAGTTTAGATATTCCAGCACCAAATGCAAATTCAGCTTTTGATGAAAAGAAACCTTATGCAAGGGAAGGTCAAATCTTTCTATGCCTATTTCTGTGCAGTAATTTATCTTATTTTAATCTTAATTATAGTGCTTCCAGTTCTTGGGTTTCTGTCAACTTCTGTTCTTACACCTCCTCTAAGACAGAGCATGTGCTACTGGTTGTTTTTAGAATGGAAAATTCTAAGACCCCACATGATCCCATTTAGTTTTAACTGTACCAGCCTTGTCTCTTTCACCCAGAGAGTATTTATTTTCTAAGTGCTGTATTGCTGACTATATGGTTTGTAGGGAGGCATCCTGGTCTTGCTGTTGGAGCTACATCCAGGGAGGTGGTGGATGCCCCATCCCCGGAGAAGTTCAAGGCCAGGTTGGATGAGGCCCTAAGCAAACTGATCTAGTTGGGGTGTCCCTGCTTCTTGCAGGGGGGTTGGACTAAATGACCTCTGAGAGTCACTTCCAACTCTAATCATTCTATGATTCTATGATTCTATGATTTCCAGTTCAGCTGCCTGCTTGTTTGCTCTGTGATCCTTCAGGGCGGTCTTTAATTCCAGCCTTGATTTCTACTGTTTTTAGGGTCTGGAAGTGTAACCTCTGAAGTGTTGGAGCCGGAGAGAAGTGGAGGAGGCAGAGGCTGGCAGCACTGTGCAGCATGTCCCTGCAGACATGCAGAGCACTGAGGTCAGTCACTTGGGAGCTGTTCTTGTCTTTCCTCTTCAAGTGACTAGAAGCAGTGTGCCTCCAGAATACACTTTCTTGAAAACCCTGAAAATCTGGAGTGCTTGCTGAGCTCCTCTCTTGGAGCTTTGAAAATGGATTACCTGTCTTCTTCATGAATCTCATGCCACAAACATTTCTAACTTTATAAGGATGTGTATGCAGAAGGGTTGTTTGTTCTGGCTGGAGGAAAAAGGTGGCTTAAAAATGCTCTAGGTCCCTAATGCAAACCAGTAAAATAAGTTGACTATCCTTGGATTTTTTTTTTTTTTAAGGTATGTGAGTATGCACATTCATTATTCTTGTCCTCAGCTCCCTGAACTTTATCAGGGGTTTTCCATAAATCAAGCCAGGACACAGAATTGGAGAGCTGACCATCCTGACCTGCTTGTGGGAATTATTTAGCAAGTTGGAAAAGTCTCGTCAAGTGCTGGCTGCAGCTCTGTGGCCATGCCTTGATAGAAGGTGTCACATTTAGAGAAGATTTCTGGCATGCCAGAAGAGGCTGGTGGCACAAGGGTAGTGTGCACAGTCTTGTGAGCTCCACACTAGCTCAGCTCTATTTCTGGTGTGGGATTGCATGGAGCCCTGCATGTTGGCAAACAACACTAGGGCATCCAGCACTTTGCACTGGTTCTGGCTTTCTCAAGATGATTGTTTCTAGTCCAAAGCCTCTGGAGCTGCTGCTCTTCCCCATCTGGATCCTCCTGCCTGGAGAGTGCAAGGACTCTCATGCCAGGCTCCCTCCAGTTTGGTAGTGTTTAAGGCCATGTGGTTTGGCAAGCTGCCACTTTCTGTTCTGCTGCAGGCAGGAAAACCCCAGGCTTTATGTGTTTAAATGATCCCAATGCCCCTGCAATCCTGAACTGGCTGTCAAATTGGCAATGTAGCGAGGGTTTTGCTGCTCTTAGATGTGTTGCAAAATGAATGTGTGCTATAGGAGTAATCCTGTGGAGGAAATGAAAGAGAAGCATGTGCTGAATCTTACAACCATTTGGTTGAACAGGTTAAAAAGTCTGTCATGTGTAAACATCATTAGACACATGGTATTTTGTTTTAATTTCTTCTCAGTGAAAGCATAAACTGTAAGTGCTTTACAGCAAGACTGTTTTGGGGTTGTGGCTAACCATTTAGTTTTGTGTTCCAGCTGTGGGCTTTTTTTTAAGGAAAAGGAAAGGCATGTTAGTGCTGCCTTGTATAACCCAGGTGAGGCTTGTAAATGGAGGAGTATAACTGGGATATGAGTGTCAGAGGTGTCCAGGTGGGGAAGGGTTCCCAGTTTTTCTAGAGCAAGAGAAAGTTTTCAACTCTAGAAAGTCAGAGGAGTAGCAATGGTTAGTGTAGTAAATGTAGATGTAGAAAAAAGTGGAGCTGGGTTCTTAAGTATTACTGTCTTTATCCAAGGCTGCTTTTGCTGGACCAATTCCACTATTATAAGGGTGTTATAATATATTTCCCATCTTCACTACTGCAAAATCTTCTTGAGGAATTTCTGGTCGAACAGGAGTCAGCAGTGTCATCAAGTTAAACTGAGCCAGCAGTGTGCCCAGGCAGCCAGGAGGGCTAACCGCATTCTGGGGTGCACCAAGCACAGCATTCCCCACTGATCCAGGGAGGTGATTGTTCTGCTCTACATTGTGCTGGTGCGGCCTCACCTTGAGTACTGGGTGCAGTTTCGGGTGCCAAGTACAAAAGGGACATAAAACTATTGGAGAGTGTCCAGAGGAGGGCAATGAGGATGGTGAAGGGTCTGGAGGGGAAGTCTTATGAGGAGAGGCTGAAGTCCCTTGGTTTGTTAGGATCTGATAAGGGAGGGATGCTGAATAGGACACTGAGGGGAGACCTCATTGTGGTCTATGCCAGAGGAGGTTTAGGTTGGATATTAGGAAGAGGTTCTTTACTGAGAGTTTGGTTGGGCACTGGAACAGGCTCCCCAGGGAAGTGGTCACAGCACCACGCTTGTCTGAGTTCAAGAAACATCTGGACGATGCACTCAGTCCCATGCTCTGACTTGGTTGGCCTTTGTGGAGCCAGGATGAACCTTATGGGTCCCTTCTAACTCAGGATATTCTGATTCTATGATTCTATGATTCTGGTTATTGAGAGGCACTTGTTTCATCAGGCTGTAGTTGCTCTTTTTTTTATGAATTCCTACACTGTGTGGGTGACAGTAAATGGAATAGCTGTATGGTGTTGTCTAGCTCCTGCTCAACTACACACTTCTGTCATGTGCCCACACACCAGCCTCTTGCAGTTCTGTGGATGAGAACATTTGCATAGCTCTTCACCTTCAGTGAGTTATGTTTTAGAGAAGTGTGTGATGTCAACCTATGAAACTCTCAGGAATATGATGCTTCCTTTCAAGCAGAGAACTGAGGAGATGTGCAGTGTACCTGCACGGAGACCTTCCTGTGCCAGGAAATGCTTGTGATACATCTGTGTTGTGAAACCTAGGCTGGTGCTGGAGAAACTCACAGTGCTGGATGCAGACCTGCATGTAGGACTGACCTGAAACAGTGAGGCAGGGGAGGAAAGGTTAAATTTTTTTAAGTGCAAAGGTGAGGTAAGGTGAAATTGATGAGTATAATGGTGAGATTATGTCCACATAACCCTAGTCTTAGGTAAGGATCTTGTTCTATGGTCTGCTGGTACATCAGAGGTGTGAATTTAAAGAGTGGTTGGAAGTCAAGCCTGTTCATGCTAATAACAATACCTCAAGACATTTTTGAAACTTCAGTCTTCCTGTTACCTTTCCTGTGATTACTTTAACACAGTTTCAGTTTCTCCTTCTAGATAGAATTGCTGAGGCACTATAAAATGGCTTCAAGCTTCTGCAAAGCCACCCCATATACTCCACTCCATACCTGGAGTGCTGGCACTGCTTGTCTGCTTGTTGGATCTGTTCCCATAGAAAAACAGCATGCAAGCTATTAGGTCAAACAAGACATTGCCATTGAAGAAGAGCAGTAGGATAAAGTTCCAGAGAATAGTCCATCACCCAAAAGAGAAACATGTTCTGATAAGAGACGCAGTCCTTTAGAAAGAGGAATACCTAGAGAATGAAAGCTGAACCTCCCTGCCATCAGCAGGGTCATCAATGTCCTCTCTTCTATGTCAAACTCATGAGAGGCTAGATGATGCTAGACCTGTCAGCAACTAAACTTCAGCCCAGCACCCTTGAAAAACTAGAAACTATAGGATCTTAAGATGAAAGAAGAGGCCCTTCTTGTGTTTCTCTTCCCCTGATCTTAGTGTCATAGCAGTGCTTATACAGGATTCAACCTCTAGTGCCAACTAAGATCAGTGGCTGTCAGCCACTGATGGCATGAGAGTCTTTGGAAATCACTGAGATCAGCAGTGCAGAGCAGCCAGATGATTCATCATTTAAGCCCCTTGAGGACAGCTAGATGCTGGAAATTATACCACTGGATACCGGCTGTGTGACAGCCCTTTCCTTGGGAATGGAGAAAGAAGCCAATACCCATCTCTCAAGCCTTTCTTAATAATGAAGTTGTGTCAAGTCTCAAAGATTCTGCAGTGACCATGTCACCCCATAGTTTGGAATCTGTTTGGAGCAGTCCAGGGAAGAAGAGATGTTTGAGTCATTTGACAGTTCTGTACCTCTGTGTCTGGAGGAGGACACACAGACAAAAGGAAATGAGTCCCAATGAGCTGAGCAGACTGCTGTGGAAAACCATGGAAGGGCACTGGCAAAGTCACCTTTGATTATGGGGAGACTCTGGCTGCAGTGTGTATGCATCTGAAGGTAGGACAAGTGTGAAGGACCCACTGCAGATAACAATATAGTCTGCCACTTTAGGCAAGCATTCAGACTCACTGAGGATATCTGCAACCCAAGATGCACCTGTTGAGAATGAGTGCAGCAGAGCAGCAGGGATTGATGGAGATCACTCAAGAGGTAAGGGATTTGAAAATCCTCCCACAAACACATGGTGAACTAGCATTTTATATGCTGCAACTCTTCTGCTTCAGAACATGTTCAGATAAATACTATTCATGTTTAACTTCCCTAGTAGATAAATATTTAGTCCTTCTGCAGGCGGATATGCATTTGCTCTCACAATTTCTGTAGAATCCAGTATTACCTGGGTGATCTTCAGAGTATATTGCAAAGGGGTGAACAAGCTGATCACCTTTCAGCACAACCTTTATTGTCTAGAGCTAAGCTGTGCTTGATAGCCCAGTGAAATGTAGGCCAGCTTGTTGAACACCTTACTGGTTGGAGACCTGCTAATACAAATGGTTTCTGCTTCAGTTCATGAAGCCTCTAGTAAAGACTGGGTTCTTATCTGATTTAATGGGCTGCTGCTGAATGGAAGCTGCAAGGCAGGTTTCTGAGGTTCTGCTGGATGAACCAGGGAAGTGCTTTGATGAATAATGCTCTATTTTATTATTATAAAATCAGTTGGTTGCAGACCAGTTACCCCAAAGCCTTTTTGTTTGGAAGGGTAGGTGCACTACAAGAAATCCCAACAGGGAACAATGTTCAAGGAGTTCCTCCATCTGTCTCTGTGTTGCTTTTGCCTTCTAAGATCCTACATGGTATGTGACTGTCAGAATACAATGCTGTCTGAGCAAATGTTAACCTGGAGACAGATGTTAAAATCCTTTGTAAGACCCTGTAGCACCAACAGACCTTACTGACAAGTTGTCTTTTGTTATTTCTACATATCAGTTGGAATGCTGCTGGTTGCAAGACATGAGGATTGAGTTTGCCAACAATTAGGGATTAAACCCACAAAACATTTTCAGAAGTGAGAGTTTTGCCTCATGAATGCTGCTGTGACAAGAAGGTACAGGAGTGTGTTGTGCAGCCTGGTGATGACAAGGGCTGAAAGTTCTTCAGTGAGCTGAAGGGTAGGGACAGGGGATAGGGCAGGTAAAGCTCATCATTTGGCTACATAGGATAAGAGGTCTTACAGCTGATCTTTGCACCCAGGCTGTGAGACTTAAATCCTCATCCTTGTCTATGAAGTCATGACTTTCTAGGCATGTGTTCTGCATTAAGATGTGTCAAATGTGAAGCAGCTGTTGGTTTATTTTTCTCTTTGGTCTTGCACCGGATGGTTTGAATACTTGGAATCAAGTGAGGATCTTTATGCTTCTTCTTGTTGGTCTGGAGGATCAACCTTGTGTTATACTGACTGTGGGATCTTACCAGGAGACAGCTGTTGGAGTTTGCCCTTTTCAAAAATAGAAGCATTCCTGGTATCAGCTAATAGTTTGGAAAAAAAATCCACAGCTCAGGTGTTTCTTCAAGCATATGAGAACACTTGGGCAAGAGGAAATGCCCTACCACAGCGAGCAGCATGGGCACGTGTCATTCAGGTCACTGTGCAGCCCCTGCTGTGACAGGAATGTAATGCCAGTGCAAAGAGCAGACAAAGAGTGACAGCTTGCATGTCTGCACGCCTGTCCTGCATGCTGAACTCCCTGTGAGGAATCCCGTTTAAGCCATGGGAAAAATGCAAAACCTCGCTGGAGCAGCTCAGCATTGATGTTGCTCTCATTCAGCTGGTACCTTAGTGTCTTGCTCTGCTGCAGTGTAAAGTGTTGATATATTGAAGGTCTCCCACTGAATTCAGGGCTCTGTTGCCTTCCTAGAGGTATGCAGGTTTTTCTTCAGGTATGAAAGGAAACTGTCAGTAGGTTATGTGTGACAGGACATCATCCTTTCTGTAATCCTGCAGAACTCGATACAGGAACATGCTGACTGAATGCATAGGAGGACCTCAATGTAACCTCTATATGAAGTGCTGCATTTTCACGTACTTGTGTCAGCTTGCTGGGTTGTGGGGATTGCCTGAGTGCTGAAGTGTGCATATCTTGTATGTTGGGAAGCCAAAAGCATGAATTTTGTGGACAGTGGCTGTGTCATGAGAAAGGCAGTGCCTCACCATAACTCTAAGCTATCCTGCCCTGACCTACATAATCATTTTATGGTTCTCCAGTCTGGTACTGACTCAGTGCTGTCTCAGGGAGATCAATAACAAATATACAAGGATTTAAGCATTTGGACCTAAGTCTAAGTTTTTATTAAGACTCAACAGGAGTTAAGAGGAGTTAAGAGCCAGTACAAAACTGTGGACAAGAAGCATACCATTGCTACACCAGGAGTAGTGCTGGTGGTTTGATTGAGTATTTCCTATTATCTTCCACCTCAATCTGTTAGTCCAGTGGTGGTGGTACACAGATTTTAAGATCAGGTGATGATTTTTTCTTTTTTCTTTAGACTATGCAGGAGGGTTCTGTTCCTGTCCAAAACCTTCCTCCAAAACCTTCCTCACAACCTGAATGCCCATGTAAACTGTTCCGTGGAGCTGCTGTGTCTCCGTCTTTGTAGTGAGCTTTCTTTTTGGTTGTGAGGCACATTCTGTTTTTTCAGGACAATGTTCATACCTTCTTCCCTGCTTTGTATATGCAAAATCACTTGTAGCTGTCCCTCATAGCATTGTTCTTGCAATTCTGTTTTTTAGCATGCTTAAAGACTGACAGCCAGCAGTGTAAGACAGCAGCTCCCAGCAGGATAAGCGTGCTTCCATGAGTGCTTTGATGCTGTGAGCCCAGTGAAGAGATGTAGCGCACATTTTAATAGATCAATAAAACACAGGCAAAGGAAGCATTTCTACAGCAGAAAAATAAATTTCAGTGGTTTGTGAAGACAGGCTGACACTTTAAGAAAAGTAGCAAATGTTATGCTGTATAGGGTTTATCCATACTGACTCAGGCCCAACACTTGCTCTGGTTTCTGGTCAGTAACAGTAAGTGGTGGCAGGTGCCAGTGGAAGAACAGAAGTGACAGGGCTTGCACAGACATCTCTCTGCATCACCCTGAACAGCTGTCCAGGGACATTGTGGTCTAATGGGTGATAGCCTGGTAACAGTGAGTAGCTTTCTGCTCCTGATCCAAAGCAGCCTTTGAAAATGAAATACTAGAGTGCTAGGCCTTTTCTGGAAAACCCATGTCCGGAAGCCTCAGGAGTTGCTGGAGGAACATAGAGTTGCTGTGAATGAAGCTTGTGTTGCAATGAATGCTAATGAGAATTACTTTCCTCCACGTGACCGCTAGTCTTCTCAGATGGAGTTGCTGTTGAGGTGGTCATGGCAAACTAAGTTTACACTGGACACATTTTCCATGCCTTGCATAGCCTTGACCAGCAGAGGTATTCCTGCTACTCAACCTGCAATTCCATACTGACAACACCATTAGAAGGAGGTAACTTGGTTGCTAAAGAATAGTCCAGTTGACAAACTTCTAGGGTTGTGCAAAACCTCGATGGCCGTGAGTTAGACCTGGGAAGTTTCCAATGCTAGTGACCAAAGACTGGAAGGGAGCTGGATACCTGGGTGGAATGGCATGGTAGTGGCAGGCAGAGACTTGAGGGTACAACCCATGTCACCTGTGTCCCAGCTCAGGCTTGTCTGATGAGAGTGTGGTGGGTGTGGAAAGAAGATAGAAGCAGCATAAGAAATGCTGATGATTCTCAGTAGATAATCGTGCAACACTACTAATGTCTGAAGTGATGATTTCTGGAAATCCACTTATACTGAGCTCTTATATTTGCAGTTGGTATTATCTGTGCAGCTCCAGGCCTGGATGAGGCATGGCTACAGGCTCAAATTATTAGTTACTTTGAAGGGACCAGTGCAACGAGGCTCAGACTATGGACTGTGGAGGTTACAACGAAGTGAAGATTGTCATGCTCAGATAAATAAGGTCTGTAGCTCATCTTCCATGGCCTGAGGCTGTATCTGGTTTGAATCCTCATCAGAGGCATCCATATCATTTGAATATCTTATAGATTTTCCCACAGCTGAAGCAGGAAATGGTAGAAAGATTGGTTTTAGTAGCAAGTGTGGATTCCTTGGGAACACAGCAAACTCTTGCAAGGGGAGAGGAGAGGAAATTTTTGGGTGGGGGGGTGTGGCGGGAAAGAAACTTGAAAATTCTGCCACTTCGTCATAGAAGCTGAGCAAAAGGATGCCTTCAGGATGCCCCAAAGTGTAGTTAATTGAGGAGCTAAGAATAAGATTCAGATTCTCTGTGCCTCAGCCCCATTGGCTGGTACACCCATACTGGATGGGGGGTTTCTTACACAGGCACATTAAAAACTTGTTTGTACCCCAGAGGTGGTAGAAAAGCAGTACAGCTTCCATTATGGACAACCTGGCATGCTAATCAATTGATTGCTGCTCCTTGGATTAGTGGGAGAATATTCTGATTTTTTTGACTGTCACTAATTTTAAATCAAATTTCTGTTAGAGCAATTGATTAATCAATGTCACCTTAAAGAATACAGGAGTAACTTAAAGCCATGTTCTTATTCTGATTGATTCCCTTTTCTTTAAGGTCTGATTTTTATCACTGCCTTTCCAAGGAGCAGAATTGTTACTAGACAACGTGGCACCACTTCCAGGTAATGAAACTCTTGAGGCATACCATTTCTGGTACTCCTGCAGTCTTAAATGGATGCCAGCTGTGTACATGTGCAACCAATGATTCTGTCGAAACCTTCTCCCTCTTGCAAGTGCAGCTTCTAATGTGACTAGAGCTGCAGAGGACTGGAAAAATTGTATTTTATTCTTCTAAAAGTGCTAGCATGGCATAACCTGTCAGATTCCAGGGGAAAGATGATAAATGTCCAGGCTTTTTCCTCCATGGAGGAGAGAATGAATTACTTTACTAAACAGCAAGTTGGCAGGACTGCCAGGGTGTAGGTGAAGTAGCTGTAACTATTCTGCAGTCTTCTGTTAAAGAGTAGCTGTAAATGCACTTATTTTTTAATCTGCTAGACAAATATCTGACACTTTCCTACTAAAATGACTGATGTGTATAGTTCTATGTTGAAAAGACTGCTCTCTAAACACTGGAAGAATGTCAGTCACTGCCTGGTTTTCTTTTTCTTTCCTTTCTTTTTTTTTTTTCCCTTTCTTTAGTCTCTCTTTTCTAGTGACACTAGAAATACATGCTGTCTTAGTGTCTAAAAAGCTGCCCTTCTGGGTGCAGAAGGGATGGTGGTGTGAGCTAAAGCTCAGGCACTGTATCACCCCTGGGTTTGTGGCTGGTGGTCTCCAGGAGGTACAGGCCTTGCCACGACTAGATGGACAGCAGGGTTTAAGCTGCTTCTAGCAGAAGTTAGTGTTTTTCACATTCTCAAGGTAATCAACCTCCTTCAGTATTTGTGGGGTTGTAAGGAGTTCACTTGCTGCTAGAGATGGTCTTGGGGTGGAGAGCACAAAGGAGAAACTTTATTTTGCATCAGTTTTGTAGGAAATAAGAAACTTCCCTTCAAAATGAAAACACATGCCTGATCTATAGACTGTAAGGGTATTGACTGGGAGACAAGGGTTTCCTGCTGCATTACAGGCATGGAGCTGGCAACAGTGCCCACGTAAGCTGTGCAGGCTGAGAGATTTCAGCCATTGGTGCTTGCAAACAGTGCATTTGGCACTGTCCAGGTGCCAGCTAGCCTGCAGTGCAAATGCTTTTGAACTTCCGTTTACAGCATTGTGCTCTGTGCAGGGTCAGCAAAGTTCTGAAGCCCCTGAGCTTAGTTTATCAAGGATCAAAATACTAATGACAGCTCAAAGGTACTGAAGAAGTACACTTCTCTCTGTTTAGAGGCTCCCAATTCATCAGCCAGTTATGTTCACATTAACTGGGTTAGTGGCTTTAGAAAACACTTCATCCTTTCCCTTCAGCAATGCAGCAGGCATAATTCTTGTGTGATCTTCACCTTAATAGACTGGTTTCGATAAATGTCTGCAGCAACAGTAGGTGAGGATTCTCTGGCCTAACTTATGTAGGACTTCAGACAAGATTATCTTAATATTCCCTTCTGGCCTTTAAATTTGTGAATATCTCATTTGTTTTCTCCTTCTCCTTCTAAAGACAAGGATCGCTTCTCACCCAAAGCAGATGCTGCTGTTGTTGAGATGTCCAAAGGCACGCTCCTTCTATCATAGGTACATGAGAGCTGTCTGGAAAAGCTTTGTTGCTGATTTGGCTGCTGCTGTTATACTCTCTGTCGCCTTAAATACTCTGTGTGTTAAAATCCCAAACAAATCCAGAGAGTGTGATTTTTTATGTCTCCAGGTCACAAATTATGACAGTGCAACAGGTCTGTCGCTGGTATAGCTGTGGAACTTGATGGACATATGTTGACATCCCTATTTTTTCAGTACAGTTAGTTTATGATTATGTGTACTATTTATCGCTGATTAGGAACTTGCTGATGTTTCTCTGTACTGGCTTATTCACCTTTCCACTGGGTGGTTTTTTTTGTACCTCCCTTAAGGTGGTGTCAGTGAACAGAAATCTGGTGGGAAGAGGATGTGCTCAATGACTTGGCTGCTATCAGTGTCCTAGATTCTTGACAACTATTTCTGTCAATAAATATTGTTTTCCACTGTTAAAATTTGGGTTGGCAACCTCTCATAAGAAAACCTATCTACACCTTCTTGTACAGTTTTAGTGGTCCATTCAAATGTGTTTTGCTCAACTGTAACCAGTTCACTAGAAGCACTAACCTCATCTCAAGTGAAATGACAGCAGGACATTCTTTGATGACTATAGGCTGTTAGAAAGGAATGGGATCAACCTCTCTGTAAGAGGCAAAGGAATCTTTGGTAGCAGACTGGCCAATACTGTAAAGGCAGGATTCAAACTGATGGAATTGAGGGTGGAGTCCAAACTGGCTAACCTCATGTCAACAAATCCAACTGGGGAATTTGCCAGCTGAACTTGAGCAGCAAAAAATGTTCTTTAGCTGTCTCCCAAGATGAGAACCTGGAAGCCAACCACCTCCAGTGTGTCTGGCCATGGTGGACCTTCTTGAACCCCTCCAGGGAAACCTACATGCTCAATTATCACTTTGAAATGCCTGTATGTCAACAGACACAGAATGGGGTATAAGCAGGAAGAACTAGAGGTCTGTGTGCAGTCACAGGGCCATAATTTCACTGTCATTAGAGAGACATGGTGGGATAGTTCACATAATGGGAATGCAGTCATAGAGGGCTGTGTACTTTGTAGGAAAGACGGGCAAGCAAGGCAAGGTGGTAGAACTGCTTTTTGTGAGAGAGAAATTGGAATATATTGAGCTCTGCACAGTGGTGGATGAAGCGTGAATCCAAAGCTTATGAGTAAGGATGAAGGGGTAGGTTAATACAGGTGACAATATTGTGGGTATTTACTACAGGCCACCTGATGAGCAAGAGAAAGTCGATGAGTCCTTCTACAAACAGCCCTAGTTGTGGCTTCAAGCACCCTGATATTTGCTGGAAAGGCAACACTTGCAAGCACACAGAGCCCAGGAGGTTTCTGCAGAGCACTGATGATAGCATTTTGATGCAAGTGGAGCCAATGAGGAGAGGAGACTGCAGGTTTTCTGCAAAAAGCTTTCTCCTCATAGTTTCATTATTAATTACAAGGACATCATTGTTTTGATCTTCCATCCAATGACTGTGAGCAGAGAATGAGAAAGCAAGTGCACTCCTCTGTCTGTAAATAAAATAATGCCTGGCATTAGATCCTAAATGCCACAAGGTCTACACTTTTTTTTTGCATTAACAAAAGTTTCAAGGGTTTCTTCACAGCAGTGTTTTGGATTTGTGACCAAAACATGGTTAAGGCACCAATGTTTTACCTATTTTTGAGCAGTGCTGACACAGTGCCAAGGCCTTTTCTGTTTCTCATGCCAGCGAGTAGGCTTGGGGTGCACAAGAATACGGGAGGGGTCACAACTGAGACAGCTAACCTCAAATGACCAAAGGGATATTCCATACCATATGACATCATGCTCAACAATAGAAGCTAGGGGAAGGGGAGATGTCTGGAGTTATGGCATTTGTCTTTTCTAGTAAATGTTAACATGTGATGAACCCTGCTTTCCTGGAGATTCCTGAACACCTGCCTGCTGATGGAAAGTGGGGAATTAATTCCTTATTTTGCTTTGCTTGCACACAAAACATTGCTTTGCCTATTAAACTGTTTTTATCTCAACCCACAAGTTTTCTCACTTTTACTCTTCTGATTCTCTCCTCCATCCCACTGAAGGGAAATGAGCAAGTGGCTGTGTGGGGCAGGCCACCAGGATAAACCACGGCAAATACTTTATTCACAGTGCAGTTCAACTTAAAAATGTGGTTCCTTTATTGAGTGCAACAGCTTGATAAAGAGAAAATATGTGATTCTTTCACAATGTAATTATAGCTGCTTCTGTTAATTGTGGTAAATGGTTTGAATTATAATGAACAGTCAAGAGACAATAAACAGCACAGCAGAAAAAAAGAAAGTAAAAAAATGTTGAAATACCTCAGAAGACATTTTGGTCTCTTCCCTCTGGTGCCTTTGTTTTTCGCTGCTTTCATTATCTTTGGTCACTTGTCTAGATCATGGTTCTTAAAGGTGTTCAGAGAACTGGCAGGTCCATTACTTCCTGAAGACCATTAATTCCCATTCTTTCTTTAAGGTCGCTGTCAGGAAGGCATAAAAGATGGTAAAGATCTTTTGCTTCTGAAGTGCTGGTTTAATACGATCTTTTAGAAAATGTCCAATTAGATGCTTTAAATCTACAGCTACAATACCATATAAGAAACATTTTAAGGCTTGAGCTGGCTTTTTTATTTCTTCCCTCCTGAGTGGTAAACAAAAGTTTACCACTAGTCTGTGAGAAGAAAAAAGAGAGAAAAAGAAAATAAAAAGGAAAAAAGTTCTGTGAGAACTGAGAAAAAGACAGTCATGCTGTGTAGAGAGGGACCACCAAACAGTCCTGTTTATGGACTCTCATAGGCCTGAGTGAGGTTATTAGCATTTTTCTTCATTAGGAACAGCAATAAATATTTTCAGGGTTTTTTTTTCATTTACTTATTTGCAAGGGGTTATAATCCTTGAAACACCTAGCCCACTGGTTAGATTTGAAAGTTATTAAGAAAATTATAGCTACAGGACAGGAAAGTGGAACTGTGTGTTATGTTCACATAAAAGATTTGTAAGGCTGGCCTGAAGTAGACTACGTTGCAAAGCTCACAGGAAGTATTTCAGACCTATCCAGCTATGTATTACAAGAATACTTAATATTTGTTTTGGTACTCTATTTTAACCAGGCAAATAGTATGCTGTCCTTCCAGTTTCACCCAGCTCAATTGTGAGTAGTGGTTCTCTCAGTGTCAGGAGACCATCAGTTTGTGCTCTGTAAATGCAGGAAAAGGGCTGGGGAGAAGTGAAAATAAGAGGCATTCTGGATTAATTTTAGCTGGAGGCTCCTGCCACTAGAATGATTTTTGCCACAAATGTCCTCCTGGCTTTGGGGATAGGGATAAGCAGCCCTGAGGAGGTGTGTACTTGAAGATGAGAACCTGGTCAAATATGATTGAAGTGCCTCAGGCTCAGTTCTGTGACAGTTTGTTTGAAGATATCTTTTAATGTATACTTCATGATCACTGTGCCAGTGAACTCATGGAAAAAAGATTTCTGTTTTTATATTTTATCAAATGTTCAGTGTACTAGTGATTTATAAAATTGTATGGTTTTGAGATTGCATACAAAATATACAAGTGTGAAAATTTTACAGAAAGCATACTTGTAGAGTTTAGAAGTCTAAGGATAGAATATTGCTGTCTGGTCTTCCATTTCAAGTTACAAGTGGCTTAGTTACAGTTAAGTCTATATTCAAGTACTCCAAAAAAAAATACCCTAGAATAAAGAGCTAATCTAATAATTGATTAAATGAGCACATGATCTGCTCCAGCACATGTAGATCAATATTTAATACATCCTTGATAAGTTTATGTAAAGTCTAGTCACATCTTCATTAAGATATGTTCACAGAGGAGTTCATTTACTTGGACAAGTACTAGCATTCACAATCTGTTAGAAGTGTTGTACAGTGAATTAACAATGAGTAAGACTGTGGACAAATTGATTAAGTGGAATTAAAATGCTCACAAATCTGTAAGACTATCCTACTTTTTGTCTGGAAATTAATACCGCTTTGCTGTTCAGCAATACCTTTACCTGTTAGTTAACTCTATACACTGAACACTAATTAACAAGATTCATGCTGGATCAAACTGCAAATAAAACTACCTGAATGATTGTAACAAGCTCATTTTTCTTGTCATAAGTTTTGGTTTGGAAAATAGTGTCTCATTGAAGAAGCTGAAGACTGAAAAAGAAAAAAAAAAAGGGCTGCAGTCTTACCTGAGATAATACCACAAAAAATATGACAGCAAAAGTTTTATTCATAGGAAGTTTGCAAATGGTAATTTCCACAAAATGAAGTATTAGTAGACATACCAATTACATAAGTGAATTTTTAATTAAACCACCTTCTATTTACACATATTTATCTTCCTTTGACAATAAATATGCATTTGTGTGACTGAAAATTGTAGGTGTTTTGGGAAACTCATGTCACATGTGTGCATATTTGTAGTATATATGTTTATTTGTGTCCACGTGTATGTGTACACATACATCTGAGAAAAAAACCAAAAACAAACCAACCACAACTTGTGCAGAAATGAGACACAAACTGCAGCTTCATGGTTCAAATAAATAACAACTATTATTGGATCTAACCCTTTTGGTAATGACTATCAATTCCTTGGACAAAATGAATACTACCAAAGACAATCAAAAGCCTGCAATATCATTAAATGAAATTTACATAAGAGCATCCCTCCACTAATTTAAGCTGCAAGAGAATTAAAGAATGATCAGGCAGGAGAAAGCTCCGGGAATTTTCCTCGGAAGACTCAATTTTGCCAGACCTATGCATTTAAAATAAGGTGAGTGGAAAAAGATCTCCTGAGTAATACAAATTCTTATCTGCTCAGGAGGGAGAAGCATCAGAGGTTTGTCATATCTATTGTTCATTAAGTGAAATATTTCACATCTTATTTCTGGGTAATCAAAACAGTTTTAGCCTAAGTGTAACATTGCTTCATTTACACTCTAATACTTTTATTCAAAGCATTTGTTCTTTATCTTCCCTTTGTAATAAGAATAATACAAGAAAATGCAATTTATCAGGACTTCAACATTTACCAAAGCTTTTAGATCAATAAATTTAGCTTTCATGATGCAATCTAAAAGGGATTTGCTATGTTGAATGCGTGAAAAATGCCTTGTTTAGTAATCATTCTGATATTATGTAGTTCTAAATGCAAAGCTTGATGTAACTGTGCTATTAAAATCTATTATAAAGAATATCCCAGGGGTCTCTCTTGTCATTTTGACTTCAGCTTGTGCATAAATTTCCAGATGTAGGGAAATATTCTAAGTAGCTGTTGTCATGAAGCAGCTGAATGGTCCTCATGAGTCCTTCCAAGGGTTTATAAAGACATAGTTTTAGAAAGAACTTTTTCTAGCAAGATGCATATTATATGACTTCAAACATATAATTCTACCTCTAATTTATTGAAGCTGTACTCAAAAGTACCGGACTGCTAAAGTAATTCAATGTAGACCTTATGGATCAGGATGGAATCCTGAAAACACTAGAAACAGAATTGAATGAATTCATTCTCTTTGAATTTTTATTATTATTCATGTCATCTTCAACCTAATTAAATGTCCCAAAGGAAATCCCCAGTACAAAACTGGGCTTAATCTAGCTAAGCATGCAACCTCATGAAGTCAAGCAAGATCTCAACTGGCATAAATTTGAAATGCAAGTTCTTAGTATAATTTTGCACAGCTGAAACTGCCAAGAATTAACTTTTTATAATTGCCCTACTGCTTTTTTTCTCTATGGAAGGACACAAACAAGGAAACCATGGTCATGTCCACAGTGCTTCATCACCGGTGAAAAGCATCAAGCATTCAAGCATTTTCATATACTTTTGACACTGGTGATCAAGGAAACCTTTACCAATTTATTTCATCAAATATCATAGTGATAGTCTGGACCAAAAGACATGGGGTTTCTCTGAAAATGAGGACTGATCCTTTCCTCTGTAATTTTTCAGAGAGCAGAAAAGAAGTGGATGTGCAAATCTCCCTAGAAATGGGACATTCGAGCCATATCTGCAAAGTCTTAGCAGACTGAATATATTGGTTTCCTCAGATCTGCAACTGTGTCTTGTTCAAGGAATATGTGAGCCGTTAAAGAGGAACAGTTTATTAGCATTCCTCTTTTCTTTTCTTTTCTTTTCTTTTCTTTTCTTTTCTTTTCTTTTCTTTTCTTTTCTTTTCTTTTCTTTTCTTTTCTTTTCTTTTCTTTTCTTTTCTTTTCTTTTCTTTTCTTTTCTTTTCTTTTCTTTTCTTTTCTTNATTTTCCCTTCATTTTTCAACCTTTTATTTCTCTCATTTCCTTTTTCCTTCAGTCTGTACTTCTGCCCAGGCACATATACGCTTCTTTCCTTTAATCCTCTCATTCAGTCCCGATGCCTCTTTCCCCCGGCTATCCCTCCAGCATGTATTATTTCCTTTTCTTTAATCCTCACAGGCTGAGACACAGTGCTTAGCAGTCTCAGTCAGGTTTGAATGGAAAGTCTTTGGTTAGCTGCTCTGGATCATGAGGCTGTCAGACTAGTCAGACAGAAGTCATGCGTGTTCAGGTTGGTTGTATGTACAGATGCACACTATATAGTGTATTGCAGGGAAAAATGCTCACTTCATGTAGCCATATCAAATGAGGATTAAAGCCATGTGATTTATCTATCACATAATTATGTGAGACTCAGAACATTCAGGATCAACGAAAACACCCCAGATAAACTGCAGTACTAGACTTATTCAAATTTCTGAGCACCCTTCCATAGCTAGTCCACCAAAGTTGTAACCCCTCAGCTCAGACCCACACCATCGCACACAGCCCTCCCTTTCCCTCCCCGTCTCCTTTGCAATCCCTGAGGGAGATGTGGCACTCCAGCTCCAGGTCCCTGCCCCCCGCCTGCGTCTCAGCCCACAGGGAGCAGCTTTGCCTGTTACAGATCTTGTTTCTTTTATGTTGCGTTTCAAGGTGACTTCCTCTATTTTTCATTTTTAATTTTTCCCATTTCCTTTTTTTTTTCTTTTTTTCTTTTATTTCCTTTCTCTTTTTTTCTCCCACAAAGTCCCTTGGTAATCCCCTGATAACTGCTTTATCCAGCTGATTGTCCTCTTCCTCTTCAACATGACCAGTGTTTGGGCCCTCCCAGGCAGTTTTCTGTATTTTATACACCAATAGGATCTGCACCCATATTCCTAACAAATCTTACACAGACCATCTGCCAAGGGTGAGCCATACAATCACCCCCACACTATGCTATACAGGACATGTCTTCTATAAGGCTTGTCTTCAAGTATAACTTTGAAATCTTTGACCATAATCTCCAGTGACAGTTCCCTCAGAGCCTGAAGGCTTTGCTGAACCCTTGCATACAAGCCTGGATTCTCACTGCTTACTCCCTAACCCTCCTACTCCAGAGTGTCAAGAGATTACAGAGGTACAGAAACACAAGAAATTGCTCAGCACAGACTTTTAATCCCTTTCTGCCTTGATTTTTCTTTCTACTGCCTATGATCCAGAAACCAATCCAGAGGGAGATAGAGACAAGCATTTTGCAGATTAATAGATGGACAGCTCTGCAAGGAAACTTGAAATTGNTTATTTTCCCTTCATTTTTCAACCTTTTATTTCTCTCATTTCCTTTTTCCTTCAGTCTGTACTTCTGCCCAGGCACACTTCAGCTCAGACCCACACCATCGCACACAGCCCTCCCTTTCCCTCCCCGTCTCCTTTGCAATCCCTGAGGGAGATGTGGCACTCCAGCTCCAGGTCCCTGCCCCCCGCCTGCGTCTCAGCCCACAGGGAGCAGCTTTGCCTGTTACAGATCTTGTTTCTTTTATGTTGCGTTTCAAGGTGACTTCCTCTATTTTTCATTTTTAATTTTTCCCATTTCCTTTTTTTTTTCTTTTTTTCTTTTATTTCCTTTCTCTTTTTTTCTCCCACAAAGTCCCTTGGTAATCCCCTGATAACTGCTTTATCCAGCTGATTGTCCTCTTCCTCTTCAACATGACCAGTGTTTGGGCCCTCCCAGGCAGTTTTCTGTATTTTATACACCAATAGGATCTGCACCCATATTCCTAACAAATCTTACACAGACCATCTGCCAAGGGTGAGCCATACAATCACCCCCACACTATGCTATACAGGACATGTCTTCTATAAGGCTTGTCTTCAAGTATAACTTTGAAATCTTTGACCATAATCTCCAGTGACAGTTCCCTCAGAGCCTGAAGGCTTTGCTGAACCCTTGCATACAAGCCTGGATTCTCACTGCTTACTCCCTAACCCTCCTACTCCAGAGTGTCAAGAGATTACAGAGGTACAGAAACACAAGAAATTGCTCAGCACAGACTTTTAATCCCTTTCTGCCTTGATTTTTCTTTCTACTGCCTATGATCCAGAAACCAATCCAGAGGGAGATAGAGACAAGCATTTTGCAGATTAATAGATGGACAGCTCTGCAAGGAAACTTGAAATTGAGCTCAAGAAATAAGAAGTCCATTTGGTGTGGATAAGGATGATAAGGTCAATAAAGAAGGCTGGCTCGGTGGCTCAGGCTGGCTGACCACTGGAAGACTGAGCCCAGATATCATACAGCTACATACATGTAGTTACAGGGGGATGGAGACATGGTCTGTCTCAACAGCACTGCTTAGGCAAAGGTAATTCACAAAGACAATAATGCCATAAACTGATTATAAATCAAACAGAAATAAAAAAAAAATCTATTGAAATCTAAAAAGAAACACTTTAAGTAGGGGAAAACCACTTTTTTTTAAAACTTGCCAGGCATGAAGTAATATGCCATTATTCACAGAATCACAGTGTCTTATTGCTTATCACAATGTCCTTTTGGTTAATGTGTTTTCCTGCATTCTCAGCATTCTACAGGTCACTCTGAATAAATAGAACAGTGCAATGTGAACACTCAAAATTCTTGTTTGAAGAATTTTATGCTCTCAACTTGAAAAGTTTTTTTCTCAGACTTGAAGATTTGAAAGACTGAAAGTTTATGAACCTTTTTACAGTTTGTCCACTAACCACTTTTATTGTACAAAACCATTTCTATTGTTTTGATTTTTTGTTTGTTTGTCTTTTTTTTTTAATGGCAATTGTTCTGGCTTGTTGTGACAGTTTAGTGTTTGTGAGGTTTTTTATCAGAACGTGCAGATGATAGAACTAACCTCATTCTGAAAGCCTAGTCTGCAGAAAAAAAACATGAAATTGAGCACTCACATTCATCAGAAAGTTTCATAATATTCTGAAATTTATAAATGCAAGTCACTGCATTTAAATTTGGCATTGCTCATCTCAGTTCTCCAGTGTTATTTGGGAGAGGAAATATGATTTATTTAGCTTGCAAAAGCTTGCAGATCTGTGAGAATAGAAGAAATAGCCATACAGAGGTTATGGCTAACAAAATGCCTGGTATGCAAACTGATTTAGAATTGGTAAATCTAAGGTTTTGAAGTTGTCAGCATTCTTTTAAGGCAATTTCACGGAGATTTAGGGCTAAGCAGTTCATTACGTTACCTTCTACAAATTAATATAACTTTATCACATCTTTGTCCACTTTATATGCACTACTTTATGTAGATAAAGTAGTTCGTTCTTTAATTGCTTGGACTTTGCCTCTTCTTGAAAATTTTGTTAGAAAATATCTATTAAGTGTGTGGTTTTGATCTACCTTCCATTCGCCGAGGGATATATTGTACAGCTGTACTTGGAGCACAGTTGCATTTAGCTGAAAACTAATTAAAAAGGAACTGTGAAGGAACTTCAGGAGCAACTTTTGAAGATGAGAATAATATCTTAGAAAATGTATTGAATGGAGTCAGTAGTAAGATAACATTGGGCTAAGAAATGACATTGAAAAGCCTGTTAAGGCAAACCTATGTGTTAGAGCTTGCTTTGAAATATGACGAAAGCCAGAAGATTCAGACAGATGATATACTTATGACTTGGAAAGGGATCAAGCGGCTGACCAGCCAGGACATGGATAGATGATGTTGTTGATCTCATGAAAATAGGAAGAATTATTCCAAGTAAATCACAGAGATTGGTTTGTCTTTCATACCTCTGCAACTGACAGCAGAAAACTTATAAAATAGCGTAGCAGGAGACTACTAGTATCTCCATATTATTTACATCAGTAATATTTTACTTTTATTAGAGAGTGACAAACTTCCACATATTATAAAGCTCTCCTTTTAAAACAACAAGATATTGTTCTAACAAAAAAAAAATACTTGCACAGAGCTGAAATGAAATGTTTTAATATGATTTAAACATTTATTTTTTATTTTGCTTCTCTTCATATTTGAGTCTGTCATTAAAAATTAATGAATTATCATATTATGTAGATTATTTTTTAATCCAATATTTAAAAAATCATTGAATACAAAATTACTGGAGGTTAAAAATTTGTTGCTGTATCTCTTGTATTTTAAAAATTCAGATAAAGACAATAAAGCAATTAAATGTAGCAGCAAAGGCTAAATCCTGTAACACATCTGTTACATATTACTCAGATGTACAACAGCATAATAGTGTAATCAATAACGAGTAGCATAGACATTGTGGGGAATTATATCTCTACTTTCCTTATTCACAGAATCACAGAACCAGAAGGTTGAAAAGACCATTAAGTTCATCAAGTCCAACCGTACCTGTCCTCTCCTAAACTATTTCCCTAAGTACCTCATCTATCTGTCTTTTAAATACATCCAGGGATGTGGCCCAACCACCTCGCCTGGGCAGCCTGTTCCACTGCTTGACAACTCTTTCGGTGATGTTCTTCCTAATATCTAATTTGAACATGCCCTGGCACAGTTTAAGGCCATTTCCCCTTGCCCAATCACCTGTCACTTGGCAGAAGAGACCATCATCCCCCTCTCTACAACCTCCTTTCAGGTAATTGTAGGTAGTGACAAGATCCCCCCTCAGCATCCTCTTTTCCAGACTAAACATCCCCAGCTCCCTCAGCCTATCCTCAAAAGATTTGTTCTCCAGACCCTTCACCAGCCTGGTTGCCCTCCTCTGACCTAGTCCAGGACATCAATGTCCTTCTTGTAGTGGGGGGCTTAGAACTGAACACAGTACTCAAGGTGCAGCCTCACCAGTGCTAAGTACAGAGGAAAGTGCAGGGCACTGTACTGTTTTCAATTATTCAATAGTCCATTGTTTTATTACCTCTGATTTGGAAAAGTCATACTCAGACTTATGGCAGGGACTTGAACTAAGCATTGTGTGTTCCAGCTAACTGTTATAATCACCAGTAGAGAGCAATGGATGTGGTATCTGCATCTGTGTTTTACTTTGTATTTAGCGTGGAAAATGGAAATTATTTTTTGAAAAATCCCATTTCTTCCAGATATTAATTCCAAAGTACATGAGAGACAAAATGTAGCAAAATAGGTAATTAATCCCACCACTCACCCTGACAGTAATAAATTTCCAAGAAAGAAGATAGCTCTGCAGTTGTTGCTATGCAACCCCTTCCAAACGTATATAAGGCTGCAGGTTGCTCTTGTTTATGTTTGGAGACGGATTTCTCCAAAGGAAAATGTAAAAAAAATACAGGCCCAGAATGGGAATGTCTAACCCTCTGCTACCGTTTGACATTATGCATATCAATTTGACATTTGATATTATGTTGTATAAGCTTATTGTAAAAGTTCTTTCAAGCTTAGCAAACTCCGTGTTGAAATTATTTTTCCTGGTCAGAAACTGCAGTCCATTTCCAAGCTGTGACATTGACTATATGACCTTTGAGCGTAAAGCACAGTGATTTGAATTAATTTTACCACAGTTATATACACCCAAAGTGTATATAGGCAGGTCCACTCAGTATCCCCAAGCAATTCATTCAAATGCTCTTTACCACTTAAAGGAAACATTTTAGGTTTTGTTTCTTTACTTAAGGGACTCTCCTGTCTCAACCTGACCTGCCTAGCTGAGTATAATAATACCCTTGAACTGTCTCTCACCCTCTTTTTTCTCATTTCTGCAGCACAGTTGTATTGCTTGTGAATTTCCATTACTGTTCTTGGCTGAAATCTGCAGTTTCTCAGACATTGCAGACAGGCGTTAAGGAGTATAATACCAGTTAGTGGCACTTAGCTACTGGGAAAATGAAAGTATATATNCCTCCCTTACCTCAGGGATAGAAAGGTTTTTAGCTGCCTGGACTCAGGGTCAGCCCCTTGCACCCAGTGACCTTGGCCACAGCCAGAGTCAACACCCGTCCAAGGGGAGCCGCTCTCCCCTTGGCTTTGCCTGACCTACAGGTCCCACTGTCCCACAGTCCTGGTCCAGACTGTGGGCTCTGCTGGGCCATGGCTGCCCCCAGGCTAACATGCCGGCATGGTTCAACCCATCCCTGCGCAGGGAGAAGCCTGATTCCTGGAGCTGGGGCTTGGGCTGTCTCTGGCTGCTCCCAACTGTTTTTCAGGGTGGAACAGGTCTTGTGTGCCGGGCCTTGCCCAGCAGCCACTGGTCTGGCCCTCGCCTGACTCTTGCTCTGCCACAACAGGCATTGGATCATAGGATCATAAAATGGCTGAAATTAGTTAGGTCCTTTGGAAGTCTTTTTTGTCCAGCCTATCTAAAGCAGGGTGCCCAGGGCTCTGTCCAGCATGGTTCTCTGTATCTGTAAGGATGGGGATAGCACAACATTTCTGAGCAGCACGGTTGACTACCCTAGCTGTGGAACAGCTGTGGTTTATACCTGTTAGCATTCAAACACCTAATAGTCTCACTGTTTGTCAGGGTGCTGAATATGAAGAACAGATTTCTGTCAGAGTCAAGCTGAGGATATGGATGCACAGAGTGATCCCTCAGTTGCTTTCTTCCTGATGATTTATCTGTATTTAAGAGCAACAGTAACAATGTGTTCTTGTCTGGGTTTTTTACACATTTTATTTCAGTCAGTTATAATAGGAAACATTATTAGAAGAAGATACACATCTTGCTAATTTCATATTGGCTTATATCAGCGAACGTAGCTCAAGTCCTCTGTGCATGCACCCAGGCCCAGAGATCATGCACTATGAACCCAGAGGCCCAGGGACAAAGCTGGGGGGCTCTAACCCTCTTGAACTTTAATGGACCAATTGAAATGGCAATGGGTATGCACCCCATCACCAGGTAGAAGGTGTGGCTATGCCAAGGACTTATTGACTATGCATTGAGACAACACTGCAAAAAGGAACGTTCCCCTACCGGACCTGAAGGCATAATTCTGCTGGGTGATGCAGATCCTTGACAGTAGCTACTGAAATCAATATCCCTCTTGGTTTTTTTTTTTCACTCTTTCACCTCTTTCATCCCCCCTTCTCTTTCACATTTGTTGTGGGCCATATAACGTGATTGAACTCCATTTTGAGTCTTAATTCTGTTCCTGAGAAATGTGAAGACCTGGTCACAATAAAACACCTAATTGAATCTCACTCAGGAGTTAAGTCCAACTGCCCTCAAACACCCAGAGCAATCTGAGGCTGGTTGGAATGCAGGGGGGGTTTAGCCTCTGTCTGGCTGTGGATTGTGACACATAGCAAGCAGAGAAGTCTGTCAGAAACATTTCCCGTATGCTAAAAAGAGGTAGCTGTGAAAGTTAATCAAGTGTAATGGACTGTCCTGGTCTACCTGGTTTCTTACGCTGTTAACGTCTTGGTGGTATCTTTGAGTACCTTAAACTAGTAAATTAAACAATGTCAGTGGATCTTGTCGTATAAGATTTAATCTTTTCCTCTTTATTTCTGCATAAAGAAGAATTCTGATTATGGGATAGTATTTTGTTATTTGTTTTGATTGGTATGTTCATGGAGAATTTGTCATTGATGTGACAGTGAGTGTTTTTTTAATAAAAGAGCCTACTATTGCTTTCACCTGAGAGACCCTGAGAGAGTTGTCTTCTGTAGCAACGGACTTTAAATTTTGTCCTCTGTTCTTCATTGGAAAGATTACTGATGATAGATTTTATGACAGAGCATTAGTGATCTTTTAGATTACTGAGTCCAGGCCAAAGGGCACTTTGTACAACAAGCTTTTTCCATCAGAAACCAGCAGATAGTGTACTAAGCCATATTTTTGCTATAGTTTTGATAATCAAAAGATACATTTTACTGATAAAATCATGCTGAGTGACCCTAGTAATGGTCTCCCTTTGTAAGTATTCACAGTTATTGCTTGTTGCTATAGAAGAATTTAATGTTGGTAGGAACCCAGAGAATGTACTAATTGTGGAGTAACCACCTACACAAAGGACTGCATCCTGGCTAAGAAAATCTTCAAAGCTGTTTTATCGGTTAAGCAGTTAAACTTACAAATTTGAAAGGTGGTAAGCAATAAGCGATGAGTGAAGATGTCAGATGGCTGGTCCCTCCTTGTGCTTAATTTTCTTAATTGTCTTCGCACTTTTTCCAGCTTTGTTAGCTAAACAAAACTACCCCACCCCACTCCCACAGTGAGAAACGGAATACCAGGGCAAGTGCAGCTTAACAGTAGTCATTGAAACCCTCTGGTTATTTGAGCCAGCATCAACATAGCACTTCTTTCTTAACTTTATTTTAAGACTTTATAAATATTGATTTCATGTGAAGTTGCAGTTTTGTAACAAAAAAGTTACTATGACTATTTTCCTGGTATTTCAAAATTCAGCTCTTAGCAAAGAGAAGCAGCTGTGGAGCCTGAACAAGACCCATGTAGCCTGAAGCCCCAGACACTGCTCTCTGATCTTCATGGCTTTGGGAAAAGGGAAACTATACTTTTAGGTTACAGATCAGCTGCTTCTTGTCTGTTCCTTGCTCCCTCACTCCTTCCCCAAATGCCTCAAACAGCCCAAAACCTCAAGTGTATATAGCTTAAGGTAGAGATTATTCTTATCATGCATGCTGCAGCCATGGGAAAGGAAGAGATTTTATCACTGAAGAGCTCTTGGAGATAGCACTTCTGTTTTCAACATCCTTCTAGTAAAGTCAATGTCAAAGTTTTGCTCAATCTACAGGAACAGTATTTCTCTGAATTCTTATGAGGATTCAAGATGCAAACAGGTAGGTGAACAAGGTTTGTCAAATTATTAGGTCTGCTCCTCCTGTGGAAGTAGTTTGTACAAAATAATATTTTCATGTTTTACTAAAGTTGACTGTTTGTTATCATCAACAAAACATGTAAAGGAAAATGATTGTTATTTTTAACAGCTTCAAGTAACAGCAAATAGAAGTTTTTCTTCAAATTACTGGATAATGTCTCATCCTGGAAGAGATCCCAGATGTTGTCTTTAAGGATTTTCATTACTTCTTAAAAAGATGCTATCAAGACTTTAATTTTCTTACTAATCTTAAGATACTAATAGTATGACAGATTACAGGACCTTATTAAATTTTCAAATGATGCTCTTAAAATTCCCATTCTTTTCTTGCTGTGCAACTGATTCAGGTGGTTATTGTATTCTTGATGTTGAGTATTATACTTAGGAAAATAAGTGGATGAAATGATAGCAGGCTGAACCTGGGAGGTTCGCTGATATTTAGTGAACCGGGAGGTTTCTCCTTACCCTTTTTTTGTCTAATTCCAATTCTGAGGTCCAAAAGGACATTTCTCTATCTGAGGTTTGGAATCTGTTCCTCAACCAGTTTCAATGAAATGCTCCATTTCTTAAATGACTAAACCATGAGATATTGCTTAAGCCACATAACACTAAAACAGTGAATGTTCTCTTCTTTCTCTAAGGATACCAGTGCTTGTAAAACATGGGTTTATATGTAACACCTTTGGAGTATTACACAGTGCAGAGCATAACTGCATCAGTTTTGCCTGTGAGTAAAACTGGTGATAAAGAGCCTCAGAGGGAAATTGCTCCCTCTATCCTACATAAGCTCTTTCCTTTCATGTCTTCTCTGAACTTCTTACATTGACTTCAACAGTGAATCCAGCTTATGTGCTTAGGACTGTTCACTTCAACAGAGCCTTTTCATTAACCAGAATCTAAGAATGTCACTCACTCTGGTGTTCTCTATTTCATGGTAAGCATTAAGAATAATGTCACTGCTATAAATGGCAGTGGATCAAACAAATCTTTTATATGTACATCACTTAGCTACTATTTCAGGCCTTGTTTGTAATGCCTAGTGCTTAACAAAATTTTTACCATGCAGGTCGGTGTCACACTGTAAAGGGAGTATCAGGATAACTGCACAGATGTTACTGCAACCTCTGCAAAACCTAGGCCTTTACCGCAGAGACAAATCCTCCTTAATGGATTCTCTGCATAATAAATACAGATTTAATGATGAATATCTAAAATCACTTAGGGTGATAAGACTATTTTTCATCATCTGCATGTAGTAAAGGGAGAAAATTGGGAAATGTATGTCTTTAAACTGCAGAGGGAAAGATGTTAAATTTCTGTCTGAGCAGAATATATTCATGGTTTGTTTGCTTTTATAAATATTTTGTAGTACCTTGAAAGGGTTGGACATTGGCAGTTATTCTAAATAGCTAAGACTGTTTATGACACAAATAAGGAGACAGTGAATGCCATTCAATTTTTCTATCTTATTGTGTTATACTTACCATTGAAGTCTTTGGTCATCTAAACATAACTGTGAGAAAAGTTTAAAAGTTTGAAATTTCCATTCAGCTTTAAACTGAATTTAAGCTGAAATTTTACTGTGCCTGTAAACAATTGATGAAATTGTTATATTGGTTATTTTATTAGAATTTGACATATTTTTATATGATAGAACAATTAAAACATTGCTTAAATTTTATTTTATGAATGTGATTTCAATAACAGAATATGTCAAAACATGCCAGGAAATATTATGTTATGACAGAAAGTGTCATATTCTATTTCATTATATTACTTTGACTTGACATAATGCACTATTTGACATGGTTTAACCATTACAGTACATCAAATTAACATAAAAGTTGACATGTTTTGATTTCATTGAACTAAAAATGTTTCATAAGGTCAAAATATATTAACACTAGTAGAACATGCTACTTCTGTTATTTCACACACCTTTAAAAAATAATAATACACTCTGGTAAAACCATTTCATTTCATCAATACATCATTTTCTATCAGATAGGTCTTCTAGCAAACCCTTCTTTAGCAAAAGTAATATATGTGTGAGGACCTATAGGTTAAGGATCTTCATCTCCTTTGGCTTTATCCAAACAATACACCTTTACAACAGCTGAGGGTCTGTGTTAATGTTCCTCTTCATCTCCTGGTCAGTGATTGTTCTACCTTTTATGATGATGTTGGAAAAGCTAGGTCAAACATCTGAGCTTTACATTTGGTCACTCTGATCTCTGTCACAGTGAAATTTTTAGTCACAAGCCAGTTGATGAGAAAACTGTCCGCCACGCTCATGGGTCTTACTTTGATGTCTGACATTTCCACTTCCCCAAAGGAATGCAATTGTCACGGGAGGTGGTGATCAGGGAGACTGAGACCATCCTTTAGGTTGCCAAAGTCAGTCACATGCTGGCCTTTTGAGATATGGACCAAGAAACTGTGCTTCAAATCATATTCAGCAGGGAGTCAGCACTGAAAGCTGAGATAGCAGTGATGCACTTTTGATGGTTAGGGCTGCCAAGCAGTTTCAGGTTGTTGCATTCTGGAAAACATGGAGATTTTGAAAGATACATTGAAGAAAGAATAAAGAAGGACACAAAATGTGATTTTATTTCATTAATCTAGTTGTACTGTCAGGATGCCCTGAGAGCTGGAGGTTCCTGGGGATAGGGACTGGGAACCACAGGGGTGGCCAACTGGGGCCAGTTGGTCTGGACAGCCAGGGCCTGTCCCAACCCCAGTCAGGAGCAGGAATTATGGGGACACTGGGGCAACCCCAAGCACCAGAGATGGTCAGGAGTTCGGCTGGGACATGGGCCTGTGGGTAGGCACATTTTGGTGGGGTCCATGGACTGGACAGACAGGGCTATGTGGAGCTGGAGACTGCCCTTGCTACAACATGTCTGGGGTGGGTATTGATGGCCCCAGGGGCTGGAATGTCCAGGACCATGGGCAGGGTGGGTGAGCCATAGGAAGAGCATGGTAGGGACAGCCAGGGCTGTTGGTGGCTTCAGGACTCTAAGTACAGTACTGTGATCTTCTGTAACTGCAGATACTCATCTTACTAATTGCAAAGATAGAATCCTATCTTTATCAGTTGACTATTGGAGGAGAAACCAAAGCTTTCACTTTTTCTTCAGAACTGACCTGGAGTGTAAAGAAGGCATTCTTAAGTACTTTCTAGATGTCCACAACAGAGAGGCCCAAATACTATAAGCAAAGTCCAAAACCTCCATGCACCCACACATATATTCTCTCAGTTTTAATTGAAACATAATTTAAGACAATGTGTCAAACAGCTACAGCCTGCAACATCTGGCCCTGTGGATCACCTGTGGTTCAAAGATCATCCTCTGGAGCTTACTGCTTCCAAAGAGAAGGTGGTAGTCTAATGACATAAAGGTTTCCAGAATGTGCAACAGATAGCAGTGAAGACACACAAAACTGTGTTTTTATTTGGATTTCTTTCTAATAGTTTGACTTACATATAAAAAACTGTATCCAGACCATGTCTTATGATACATGAATGTCTTACAAAAGCCAGATTTCTAGATTTTCAGTTGATGGTAAATATATGCAAACTCATGTTCAGTGAAAGGAAGCTTTCTGTACTTATTTAAGGCAAGAGTAATTTGGCTTCATGCAGAGTAAGTCTAGGAAGGCTGGCAAGACTCTTTTCACAATAGAGTTACAAAAAAATAGACGTGCTTTTACATGTTAGATGCAGAATAGCTGTTAACTCTGTGGAAACAAATATATGCTTGGGGAAACAAATATGTGCTGGGGAAACAAGTATGTGTTATGCTCTTGTACAAGTAGGAGCTCTGGAAAATCACAGAAAATTTTCCCTCTTTCAAAAGAGAAATACTGATCTATTTTAAAATTTCAAAATTAAGTTGACTTTAATGGCAGTGATTTTAGTGTAACATGGAAAAAATTGTTTTGAGCAAGCCTTGAAAACCTCTTTGTTGTAAATAATTTATGGTTCATAACTAAAATTTACTTCCATATTTAATGCTCAGAATAAATATAGAATCTTTAAAAAGAAAAAAAAAAGGTCTGAGTGGTACACACTTTTAATATGAAACAAAGAAACTTGCACCCTTGGGAACTATTTTTCAATCCTAAAAATACCAAAAAGGCATTATGATCTAAGAGTTGTAAAAGCAAAATAAATCTAAAAGCTTGGAACTGACTTTCTAGTGTACAAGAATATAAATTGCTGCTGCTTCTTGAGTTGACATTTATTTACCATTTTGCAGTATGAGAAAGAGCCTCAAGATTAGAACAGAGAAAATTAAATTATGTTCCTGTTCCTTTGTCTACCGGGAGGATAGTGTTTTAGAGATAGCTTTAAAGGTACATAGCCACCGGTAAAGGCCAGTACATCACTGAATGTAGCTTATTCTTAGATGAACTGACATATAATCACTCAGCCAAAACTAAGGAAATCAGACAATTTTGCTTCCTCCCAAGTAATTGCTTATTTTTAAGGAATATTTAGAAATGCAAATAGTATATAGATGATGTTGTCTCTTTGAGGGCCGATAAGAAACTTCATATTAAAGTCCAAAATCCAGCTGAGAATGCAGCTAAGAAATGCAGCAGCTCCATATTTGAAGCAGCACTGTTTTAATTTAGTAGAGCTTTTCACAAATAGTGCTTTAACAAAGCAAAGATAATTAAACATGTTCTTGGTAGACTGAGTTTCTTGGCTGCAAAGATACATTGCAACTGTTTATAATGTTAATAGCTTTAAATAGCTTTTATTAATACTGTGTTAGGTAGATTTTTTCTGTTTAATAGTTAAGTACATATTCTGCTCAAGTAAGTATTTTGGGTCTCAGTGAAAATCAGGGCAATGAGATTGTAATAAAATGTATAAGGTTGTTAAAAGGAGTGTTACTTCTTGGTTTTTGCTTTCATAATAAGAAATTAAGTATTAAAACATTTATATCCTGGTTTCTGTCAGACCTGTGAGAAATAACAATTTTAATAGCTGTTTAACTGACAGTGATTGACTCAAAATACAATGTTTACTATTATCCCAATAAAAAGTACATTTCCCTTTTCACAGATCGTGCTGAATTTAATAGATTCTCTTTTTTTTTTCCCCTTAACCAAAAGTCCCTATAATCTAAATTGCTCTGATAGAAGACAGGGTGTGAGAGGAATATTCTAAAATTACCAAATAAAGTGTGGAGTTGGCAAATATTGAGTATAAGAGAACTGCCATGTCATAGAATTAGCATAAAAAATGAATACTACAAAAAGCTCTGTAATATGAAGTAATTTGAGTGTTTTGAACAGGGATCAGTGCCAGATAATTCTAATTTCTAGGAACCATATTAAAAAAGGTCACTTTCAGTGGGAACTGCAAAATTTTTCCATCCATTATGTTACCTCGTGCTGAAAACTGTGGTGATTCTGGAGTGGAAGGCTGGTTTGTCACCGAGAAGTGCAGTGTTTTAATTTTGAAGCTGATTTTTCTGGGAGAGGCCAGCCAGTCAGCAACTGCAACTCCTTCTGGTACCTGCCTTTCTGTGCTGGCAGACAGATACACACTCTGATGCTGCATCTCGGGTGACTGTGTAAGAAGAGCTTTCTTGGTGCCTCTCCTAGGCATCCTCTGGGACTGTGTTTGCATTCGCACAGAGACTCACTGAAATCACAGGAGATTTCTACCATCTGGATTTACTCAAAGCAGTTTCCAAAACTGTTCTGTGTGAAGACTGCAACTTACACATCTCTCACATCTTAGGGTAGTGGCTTTGCAGTGAACTAGGAGAGAGCACAATCACAGTTTTATTGTCTGTGTATCGGAAAACATCTTGATTTTGTGCTCTACATTTCTGTTATATCTGATGCTTACTCAGTAGGAGGTATAAAGCATAAGCAAAGAGAAGCATCTTGGACAGATGTCTCATTTTTGTTGATTGCCAAGGAGTTTTTTGGATACAGTTGCTGCTTTAGTAGCTCTGGAAGAGCAATTATCTTTGAGCTGCAGTCATTCAAATGGAGCCATAGTGCTAGATCATATAGGTAGTTCAGGAGCAGCAAGAAAAATTGCCATGTCTGGAACAGACTAAACGGCCCTTCAGCCCAGAATTATGTCTTTGATAGGAGCCATCTCTAGTAAAACATGAGAAGTAGAGGCTTTGTATAGAGTGGTACTTCCCTTGATAAATGCCCTCTCTTTGGAGAAGCTGTAGTACAGGTATTTCCTGAGGTGAAAGCTGTTGCTGCATCTTATGTGTAGCAGTCCTCAGCATGCTTTGCATCCATGATTTGTACAACTGTCTCTGTAAGTGTTTATACTTTTGACATCCACAGCATCTCATGGCAAAGAGTTCCACAGGTTTATGAACTGTGTGGAGACATATGGTCCCTTTGCTCACTTCAAAGCTTCAGCTTATTTAACAGGATGGGTATATAGAAGCTTAACCACAGACCAATATAGCAGACACACTGGACCATAATAGAATCTCCCAAATGCAACAGTGTAAAAATTAGGTAGAAACTTACAATCTGATTAAGCGATTCTTCTTATTATAAATCATCTATTCTCTCCTAAATTAATATCCTTAAGAAAAACAGTATCTGGAAAAAAAAAGTATTTGTAGTTGTTGCAATAGAAAAATTTCAGGGGTTCTCTGCAGATCTGTGTGTAATTAAGTTGTTTTAATTAGCTTATCGTTAGAGGCAAATGCTAATTAATCAAGCCAACAAACGACATTTCTCATCAAAGATCTACCAAGTGAAGGTTTGCAGTAGGGCACGTAAGTGTTCCCTGTCATATACTTGAGTGTGAACTGCAAGACTTCCTAAACATATGCACTAAGACTCTGAGATGTTAAACCTCAAGACTTCTTGTAAGAAGTAAAGAGGATGCAGCAACACTTGATCCAACAATATTTTTGTTTTAAAACAGCTATTGAGTAACATGGGCAGTCCATCTTGTGTTGGGTTAATTTATAATGGACACTGGTTAAATACTGCAGCTTTACTTTTGACAATGAGAAAATTTCCTCTTTTACTTGTGAGCTTGTAGCATTGAAAGGATTCTATAAGGCTGCTTTTTCTGATGCTCAGACATGCTGTTTATTTTTAGATTTGCCTCTGAATACAAAATTATATAGTGATCGATCCTTTCCTTTAACATTGGAAATCTGGAGCAGTTCTTGTACAAAATGCCACCAATTATCTAATTTTATAACAAACTTAACTGGGCTTTACTGGACAACTCTGGAATGAACAGGAGAAGTTATCTATGTGAGCTTCTTTTCCAAATTTTGTTTCCTACAGTTTAGAGAGGCAGATTTTTTTTACTCATTCACTCTCTTTGGTCAACTGTTTTGGAACATCTCATTCACCTTAACTGACTCAAAGTCTCTTTTTTGTAATATGTGATTTGTGTTAATTAGGATGCTACAAGTCAGTCTGATGATCTGCTTTGGTGTTGAATCTCCTCCTCCCCACAGTATGACAAATTAACAGAAAGCAGGATATCTTTGACTGATTTTTAGCATCATGGAGATGTATTCAAATAGACAGCAGGTATTGTAATTCCTACCAAAAATCATATGAAAGTTTTGTTCATTACAGTTGGTGGCTGGTAGCATTAGCAGACCAAAATACTCAGTGTCTGAGAGTAAAGTTATCAAGTATATTATTCATACACTTCCAGGGATGAAGGGATGATATTTCCCTTTTTTTTAAGATATTTTTGTTTCTAATCTGCTTGCAGAAGAAAGGTGGTGGTAGTCAGAGGAATGGCCTGAACATATAAGCAAGCTGAGTAACTGTCTGGAGGGACCATTTAATTTCCCTCACCGGATCCATTTAATTGCTTGCTATGCTAATGTAGATATGCTTGCTGCTTTTATTCTGGTCTTTACTTGTCTTCACCTGCATGTTTTGATTAAGGGCTTGAATGCTGATGAACTTATACTGATCTGATTGCAGTCAGAACATGCCAACAAAGAGAACAAGAGAAGGAGGCTGGGCATGTTTCTGAAAAAAAAACAAACAAAAAAACCAAAAACCCAGTACTGTCATCTTCCTTCCATTTCCCTCTGTGTTGCAGATTCAAAAAGATATAGGTGTGTCCCACGATACATTTTTGGGATCTAGTATTTGATGGAAAAGTCACTTTACTGCTCAGTAGCAGACCTGGGAACTGAAACTCTAAATCATTGGTATGACCCTTTCCAGAAAGAAAATAATACTATTTAATCCTTATTTATGTGAAAGAAGAAATGAAATCAACCTAGGAGTAAATGATAATAAATCAGGTGAAGAAAAATCTCAATATTCAACAAGTTCAAGGTACAGAAATTTGTGTTAAAAAAATCTTACAGAATCTCCAAATCTTTGGCATGATCTTAGTGAAAGAAGGATTTCTGTAGGGAGTATTTAGAAGAAACATTTGTAATGCTTGGTCTGCGGTGTGAAAGTGGGAAGTAAGAGGGCATACCTCTTTATATTTGTCATCCTAGGCTTTATTCTAACATTTTCTTTTCAGAAGTTACATGGTTAGAGGAGTGCATGCTTTTTGTCTAAAGCCAAGAACTGCTTCACCTCATATTTTATTCAAGATCAAAGATTATAAAATTGGGAATGCAGATAAAATTTTTCCTAGTATTTAGGAGACTTTGAAGCCCACAAAAAGGATTTAGTGTCTTCAATGGGACCTTAACAGGGTGTATGTCACTAAAATCCAAAATCCCTGCACTTAAACCCATCATTTGCCTACCTATAGATGTGTAGAGGAATTCCAAAGTTTTATCCTTACAACATCTGGAATGTGTATGAGTAACTTTCTGGGCAAGTTAGAAATACTTCCAGCTTGACAAACCACTTGGCATTCAGCTGATGATCAACTGTATGAAAGGTTTATGAATTAAGTGTTCTCTTGTCTTGCCAAAAAGGATCACTCTGATAAGTATACTCAAAATACATCAGAATTTAAAAAAGTATTGTGATTGGTCTGTTTTCCTTCAAAACATAACAGTAGAAGTGTTGACAATGATTACCATCCTTTGATTACCACCAATTGCTGAGATGATAGGTGATGAAGAATCTAACTCAGAATTTCAGACACCTCTTTAACTGCTCTTTCCTTCCTTATGGAAGAATCAATACTTTTCTAGGGAACTATTTTAACTACTTGGTAGGGAGAGAAAGACCTTTTAAAGTTGGTTTGCTTTGCACAGGAGAGAAAGAAAAGTTAAAAAGAAAATATGACTCTAGGTTGGAGATTGCCCTCTGATTTCTGTATATTTTACATTTTGTACTTGATAAGTCTGTGTTCCACACAAAATGAAAGTCAGACTTTATCCTTCTATGATAAGTGGTGCTTAGACACAATTATCTATTAGTCTTCTCCAGGCAATGAAGTAAATTTGTGAAAGTGGTTCAGGAAGTCTGATATTTTTTGTGGTTGTATTTTTTGTTGTTGTTGTTTTGTTTGTTTGTTTTCTTTTTTTTTTTTAACTTGATTGGAAAAAGGTATATTTTCGAAACCTAGGTGAAGTTACTGGAAAACAGTGAAAGTGTCTTTGTGGGCTTTAAAATGTCCATTTTAAAGCCCATAGGAATCATGCTGCTGAATAGAGAAGGTAGGATAGGAGGTTGGGAGGAAAACAGGGTAGAAGAATCAGATAGAATAACAGGGAGGGATCAAAAAATGCTCATCTGAATTCCCTGGGAGAGGGTGGCTAGGGGGACGAAAGTGCAGGTAAAAACGCCACATAATGCAGATACAGCTACTCAACTTTGTGTTCTCCACATTCACTTCAGGGCTACAGCTACCTCTGGTCTTGATACTTTCAAATTCTTTTAGTCCAGCACTATCAAAATTAGAAGGAGGAAAAAGAAAATAATAATAAAGATAACAATATAGTTATAGTAAAGTAAGAAAGAAACAGAGTTTAGCAAGGAAAAAAAGAAAAAAGTGAATATTAAACTGCCTTTATATCTACCTACAAGTTTCACCCTTCCCTATTCTTCTCTCCATCCTGCTGGGATAGAGGGTGTCAGCAAGCAGCTGCATGGTGCTTAATTGCTAGCTGGGGTCAAACCATGGCATATGCAAAGATGTGATACTTTAAGTGAAAATAACAACATTTACAAACTTAAACTCAAGGTTTTATCATGCTTAAAGGTAGTGTGATTTTTCTGTCACATACTAAGTGCATCTAACATGCTGACTGTTAGCATCTCAAAATGGAGAGATTAGGAAAGTTTCTTTACAGTTATGAAAATAATCTGACATTTTATGTGGATTTGAATTTAAATATGTTTTCTGTTTGCTTCCCCCCCCACCCCAGTAAAATTCTGTGGACAAATAAAATTGGTGTGGACATTAAATAAACAAGAAAAATTATATGACTGCTGAATACCTAAACCCCTCTTGTGAACATGGTAATGAAAATGTCTGTTTTAATTATCCACTGCTACTACTAATTATCAATTGTAAAATAACTTTTCATCATCAGGGCATACGATGTTATGAGAGCCAATGTTTGGAAGCTTGTTCTATTCACATTCAAATTCCTAATAAGGCACATTTTAATAGTGAGGATAATTAACTAGTGGTAGAAATTACATAGGGATGTGGTCTATTCTCCATCACTTGCAATCTTTAAATCAACAGTGGATGGCAATTAAAGAGATACATTATATCTAACACAGAATTTATGAGCACAGTTCAGAAATTAGTGCATGATTTGTCTGCTGTGAAGGTTAGAATTAATAGTCTAGAATTAATTAAGTGCTGTTTAATCTTACCTCAATTAAGATACTTAGCACAAATTCATAAGCAGAAAGTCAAAGTCAGATTAGGATTGAATAAAATTCAAATTAGAGTTCTGTTTTCAGATTTTAGGATTCTACCATATCATGGTTAAGGTCAATGCCTGAAAATATTTTATTATAGTGAGTTTTTTGTTCATTATGAGACTCTTATTTTTAATAAGGGTGCCTATTAATTTGGAGTTATTTTATGTATTTCAATTTATTTTAAAAGTCTCTGTCCCCGCAACATATAGATAAGAAATACAGTCTTTTTTGGATCTAGTAAGTATGATAGCTTTACTTTTAAGGACTTAATGAACATGATTCAAAAGACGGCTCAAAAGTGAGGATCTTTTTTTTTCCTGATTTACCAGCTGAAGAAAAACAGGAACAATGGCACAAGTCTCCTAAATCCACAACACATAATTCCAAATAGATGGTGCACAGATGCTGATCAGGTCTTTGCGAAAAATATTTTTTACTTTCAAAAAGACCAGAAAAATTCCGTTTATACTTTTGACAGAACTCATATTGTGATTAATGCTAAAAATGCCTTGTTTTCTCATTTTTCAGAGAAGACCATAAAAACACAACAACAGAGCTTTGGTAATTATTCATTCTAGAAACCTAAAAACATTATTTCTATGTGTATAGATTATTTCTTAGTTCTAAAAAGGAAAAAAAATATTTGTGCTCAACCTTGTCAGTGGTTTCCCACAAGAATTTATAGGTCAGGTCAGTCACCAGCTAAACTAATTATATCTGACATTATCGGTATAGTATTCAAAGTTGAATAAATTACATTTCTAAAAGAAAACCAATGAGTCCCATAGGTATGAAAAACAACGTTAAAATGTTTACAATGCCTACTGGAAAGAATAATGGTAGGATAACATCCCTACTCATGATATTGAAGTCATGTTTGCATAGTCTCCAATAAAATGCTCATTTTAAAGGTTTATCTTCTGACTGTTAAAATGAAAAAGAAAAAAAAAAAGAAGGAAATAAAGGCCTCAGATAAAAGAAAAGAAAAATTTGCTTTGGGCCCAAGAAAAAGAGAAAAGGAGGAAAGAAAGAAAAGAAGCAATAAATTTATACACTACAAATCTGAGTTATAAAAAAAGCACTTTACCTATTAAGAAGCTGCTTATTTGCAGCTTTGTAGTTATTTGCTCCCTAATGTCAAGTGGAACTTTTTAAAATGACTTATTATTTTTACTTTAATATATTATTCAATGCAGTTATCTTCTTTTCCTTTGTACAAGTTTAAAAAGCTTTAAGAAATTACTTGTTAAAAGTGACAACTTACTTTGCTCCAAGTGAAGGTATTTTTTTAAGGGCAGTTTATTTGGGCTTTGTTTTACTTCAGTATATACATATATACCGTGAAAATGTCACCCGCATTTTTACTCCCATTTGCTATTGGAGATTGGTACAGTAGGTGTATTGTGTCAGCTTATGGACAAACCTCCTGGCTTGTTACAGTATTGGCATCATCAGTGAAAACTGTGTTGTCATTAAATGTATATTATTAATTAAATGAGTTCTGACACTTCTTTAGTTATATACTTCAAAAAGGCAAGGATGCCATTTTTGTCACACATTTAGCCCAGCTATACTTGAAAACTGCTACTGATCTTATATTTATTCCTTTTTCTGAGCACTTTACAGCGCTCCTTACTGCCAGTTAAAATATGTGATCCATGATAATAATAACATTTTGTCTACCAGTTAGTTAAAATTCTACTGCTACTGGACCTTTCTCTATGGAGGACACTATTCAACAAAACCTGAAGATACGTCATGTTAAAGAGATAATTTTACTCAATCTGTCCATATCAGTTCCCTCAATAAAAAAGTCAATATGCTAATAAGTATCACTTGAGAATAAAAATTGAAATAATCACTTATGAATTTATCAACAGCTGACAGCTTTATTAAACTCTGTAGCTGCTGTCATTTGATAAAGAACAACATATAATAAAACAATCTGCAAATTACCTAATTAGGCATTCTGTGGCAGAAACTCTGCCATTATAACAGCCAGTAATCAGGTAAAAAACCAAAACAATAACATTTGTCTTGGCAAGGAACAGCTCTTTGAGAATCTTTCTTATTTATGATGATCTAGCTACAAACCAATGAAAGAATAATGATTCATAGTCAACAGCAATATTCTAGCATGTAGCTATGATTACTAACAGATGAAGAAGAATATTTATGCTCAGCAGGAAGTTCCTCTTCCAAAAATACCTTTTGAAGATATTCTGTTTGCTGCTGACTTTCTTAATTTAAAAAAAATATGTCAGGGAAGTGAACCCCATTTTAGCAATGCCTAACCACTGACAGTGTATCTTCATTCAACAATGCAGTTTTTGCAACATTCCTGGCAGTTTGAGAAATCTCCTTGTCTTCTCTATTGCTGCTCTCTGGTTTTGGTTTTGGGTGCTTTTCTGGAGTCCAAAATAATGAAATGCTTTGAGTGAAAAGGGTTTATTTTGTGAAAACAGCCTTTGCCAAAAAACCCAATACAAACCTTATGAAACAATGTATCATTTTATATATTTTTCATACAGTAGACTGACAGAGTACAAATAGTATTATTAAAGCTTGCAAATATGATATTTAGAAACAGTAACTTTACATAACAGTCAATGGAACCTATAAACTTAATTTAAAAATAAACTGAAAGACTGTGATGCTATATAATATTGTTCTCTTCGTTATTCTTAATTTTTTTCTACCTTTTTGATAGTTTAACCTCTCCAGAGTTCTGTGTCTTTTCAAACACTTAATCCAAGAAAGTGTGTGTCCAAAGTTGTTCTTACACAATACAATGCAAAACACATGAGAAATATAAAACAAACCATATATTCCTTTAGCAAGTGTTTATTTGATATCTTACAGTGAAAATGTATTTAAACTTGACTTTCCCAAAGGCAAAGTTCTTTCTGCTTCCTGTAATAAATTGGTAACATTTTGGAGACAAAAATGTTTGGTCTGGTTTTTTTTTTGGTGGTGGATTTTTTCCCCTCTTAATTTTTCTTTGTTTTGTTTTTGTTTGCTTGTTTCCAAATATCTTTCTACACTTATTCATGGATTTATCTTGGATATAGCTACAGACCTCTATTTCAAGCTTAGTTTAGCTAAAATCTTAAATGTATTAGATAATAGATTGACTTTCTGGATTTAAGTCTGCCACGAAAATTGGCATGACCTGACCTTAAAATGTTCTATCTCTCTGACCTGTCATAACAATTTGAATGAGACCCATATTTTAATACTCTTTTATACTATTTCCAAATGCCAAGTCCAGTCAGCTTGGCTATATTCTTTGCAGTTATGCATTGTACCACTTCCCTCTGCTGAGGAATGGCTTTTATGCTACTCTATAACCTGATCTGCATTTTGCTGTATTTCCTTGCCTGTCAGAAAAAAAACCACATATCACATCAATTTTAACTTTACTCTTATTCAATCCTTTCTTCTCCCGGTCTTTATGGTTTCGTTTTTACACTGTTGGTGTCTATGCTGGTAGAAAAGTTAAATGTTTCAGATTCTACCTCTCTTTTTCTTGTGCCCAGCACTAACACAGACCTTCCATTTCTCCAGTGTCTTCAAGAAAGCTTTAATACCAAAATGAATAGCAAGCTAATATGAATGCTACTCATTTCCTCTGTTTTTTATAAGTGCTGAGGGAAGATATTAAACATAAATGTTAATTCAGGTTCCTTCTTATCAAGAAAGTCTGTGTTATTTACAGTTAGGCTGAAAAATAATACTGCATATAACCATCTGTTCTGTTGATATATCTTCTTTGCAGTGTCTTCAGAGATAGATCAGTTTATGTAACCCCTCTGAAGAGAGGCCAAGGATCTCCCTTTGCCAGACACTGCTGATTCCATCCTGCTCCAAGGAATTTGCTGAAGGGCACATCTGAGCCCTTCAGGAAGGATGGGGGCTGAGAAAATATATTTAATAAAAGGTAGAAAAACCCCACAGGCGGAGGAAGAGTGAACAAAAATAGCGAGAAACAACAGAGGGAAAACCAAAGTTTTGAAGAGGAGGAGACACTCTGTGGAAGGGCAGGTGTTCCTTATGGGCTGGGGGAACCTGCAACAGAGCAAGTTTATCCTGATACTTATTTCAGCTATCTTTTTAAAAGGAAATGCCAACATGAGTCAGAAGTATTTTAGTACCCAAATATGTTGAATGAACAGAATTGAAGAGCATGAAATTCTGTGGGATCTGAAAAGTGAAACGTCTGATAATTCCCAGACTCACATCAGCAAAAATAATGGAGTGAAATTGTCATTTTTATTTTATGAAGCAATCATTGTAAGTTCTCTATGGGAGTTGTGTGAAGCTCCAGGAAGCAGGATTTCTTCTGAAAATTCCAGACATGCTGAGACTGTGTCCACATCACAGGTCCTTTTTGTACAAGGTGAATTAGTTAATCAGTAGAAGTTTCATGCACTGTCAACAAAGAAGAGACACAATTATCAGTAATTCTGAAGAAAACTCATACTTAAAAATGCTCTCACTATTAATTTGTAATAATGATGTCTTCCTTTTACTGACCATCTAGGTATCTATATAATGTGTGTTTGTGTTTGAGCTGACTACTGAAAATAAGGGTGATTATTTGTAGTGCATCTGAGTTAGGATAAGTAAAACTTTGACCTCTACTAAAATAATGTATACATTTGAGTATTCCCTGTTTCCCACTCTGCCACAGTACAATGCTTTGATTATTTCTCTCCAGATCACATTATGATGAAATGTGCTGTCCTCAGAAGCCATGAAGAACATCATAAAATGCCACATGTTGACCCTAGCAGTAATGGATGCAAATGCAGAATTTCAGTATCAGTGTCCTTGCTCAGACCATAATTGCAATTTGGTGCCTTGAAATATTAAGGAAAAAAAAGGTCTTATCAACAACTAATTCAAAAAGGAAAACAAAACATTAAAATGTAAGTGTGAAGGCAAAATAAAAGACATAGTTCCAGAAAGCGTCTCTGTAATGCCTCTTAATCAAGTTGTCAATTTCTTTAAAAATGAAAAGAAATATAACTAGGAAGAACCCAGGTAACACTAAATTTTATTTTCTTTAATAAAACTTAATGCAGATAAGGGGGTGTATATGTAAGCATAGATGTGAAACAGAAAGTTTAAGACTTCATAACAAAATAAGACTGAAGGTGGGAGATAATTAAATGTAAAGGCTATTACTAAGTTGCAGTAATGGATATATGAATAAAAATGAGCCACTGGTCAAGAAAAATATCTACATGATACAATTTAATTAAAGTAGTTGGTTGTCCACCAGAATTACATTACCTGAAAACTCGGAAATTATTAAAAGAAGTTATCTGTGCTTCCAGAACATTTAAGAAAAATACTGAAGCTGCAAAGGATTTTGCAGAATTTACTTCAGCAAAGATGTGATCCTAGTGGATAATGATAACAGAAGCCCTGTTTTCAAGAGTTGTGACTTTCATGTGTAGCAACACAAAAATGTAAATTAATGTAGACAATGAAAAATATGTAGCGGGGTATCTTGATGACAGAGTGTGTTTGCTGGCTTAAATACTCAAAATTTTATTGCAACTGTAAATCTCCAGAAAGTATAGCTAGCTAACTGCTTAGGCTATTAACTTGCACAAATCAAGTGCAAATGCTTTAGTAGAAGCCCTCCACGAACACATCCAGATTGTACATAGGTGGCAGAAATTTGCAGGATGTAGAGAAGAGACTATTTTTGGTAATGCTAGCGTGGGCTCTCTTGCTTGCAAATCAGAGAGCAGGACAGGATCTGATATGTAGTATTATAGAATCATAGGATATCCCAAGTTGGATTCATAATGATCATCAGGTGAAAATCCAGACTCCAGACAGAGCCAGTCAAGTCAGAACATGTCACAGAGTGAATCGTCCAGACACTTCTTGAACTCAGCCAAGCTGGGTACTTTGCCCACTTCCTTGGAGAGCGTGTTCCAGTGCCCGACCACCCTCTCAGTAAAGAACCTCTTCCTAATATCCAACCTAACCTCCCCAGCCATAGACCACGATGAGGTCTCAGTCTCTTTTCTTGAGGCTGAACAAACGAAGGCATTTCTCCTCATAAGACTTCCCCTTCAGACCCTTCACTATCCTTGTTGCCCTACTCTGAACACCGTCCAATACTTCTGTATCCCTCTTTTACTGCGGTGCCCAAAACTGCACCCAGTACTCAAGGTTAGACCACACCAGCACAGTGCAGAGTGGGACAATCACCTCCTTGGACCTGGTGCTTGATGCACCCCGGGATGTGGTTGGCCCTCCTGGCCCATGCTACTGGCTCATGTTTAAATAGTAGTCACAATTAATTTAATCAAAGAACTACTTTCTGATGCAAAGTCATTCCATATAATGTGATATGACTCCACTGCTGCCAGTTAAGAAATCAGTGCAAAGGCTCCACAAGAACATGGGGAAATACCGGTATTAATAAGCTGAGTTAAATCTTGTTATGGCTTCTCTAGTTCTAACGGTATCATTTATTGATCCAGATCTGAGAACAAATTTTATAGAAATGTATATGATGGGATTTCTACATAGAATTGTTATCAGCAGTATTTTATGATGCAGCATACTGTCAGCAATTACATTTTACACTGCTACTTTATAAAAATAGTCATTCTGGACAAGTTAATGAATGAATGATTAAAGACACTAATAAAGTAACAAAGCATAGTCATATTTTTAACAGTACTTTTCTTAATCACTTTATTACATGAGCCTGGCAACAAACTTAGATGTAGAAAAAAATTTATTTAATAGAAAATGTGACTTTATTACCAGAAATGTTAACATTCTGGAGGAATAATATCCCTCTTGTTTTACAACCATCATCAAATATTTATGTCTTGACGCTTATAGAAATTGTTCTGTTAATGCAAAAGTTTACATTAGAAAAAATACAATTAGAACAGAGTTTTAAAAAGACTATTATTTCATTAAGTCCATTATAAAAGTGACAAAACTGCCAGCTTTGTACTGCAATTTTTAATTGCGTTGTACAGTCCATTGTCTAACTTGTTAAATTATAAAAGACATATATGAGCAATGATCACAGATATCAAACTCAATTAAAGTAGGAAGTTCAGCTCATGTCACACACACATAGGGAGTTTAAAAAAATACACACTTTAGTTGTCAAGTCTGAGGGAAAAATTCTTTACTCTTAAGTGAATAGAACTGCAGATATTCACTAAGTGTCATTCAATAAATACACATGAGAAAGGCACTCCATGTGTTTATCACGTAGCTGACAAGCATCACTTTGTTCCTTAAGACAACATGGTAAATAAGGTCTTCCCTAAACACTGATTGAAATAAAGCACAGCCCATGATTTTGGCTTGCATTCTTCACCTTTATCCACTTGTTCTTCACCAATACGCTCATCCCTTGTCAACCTTTTCACTGTTGTATCTAATTAGACTCAAAGTTCCTTGGGGCAGAGACATGCTATTGTTAGTAAACATCCATGAGCTATGTCTACCTATGGTCCTGGGCAAATACAGCAAAGGTCCTAGACCATTAGCTCCTCTTAAATGGCATATAACAACTCCAACAGAAGTGGAAACACTCCCATGCTCCAATCATATAATGATGGGAAGAAAAATAACCCATATATTCATTTCAACAAGAAGAGGGTTACAGACCCTGGCCATGGGTGCTTGGTCATGGGGTCTCTGGTGAAGTTGGTCAAGACAGTTTTGGTCTGTTGTTACATTCAGGGACCTGATGCCTGGCAAACTAGGCTGTTTTTTTTCTTTGTTTTCTGTCCCACATCAGTGAATAAGCTTACCAGTGAAACAAAAAAAAAAATCACATGATAATTTTACAAAAGGTGAAATACTGCCTCATCAACAGTCAGTTGCTTCAATACATATGGTGGTGGCCAGCACAGAGTGAACCTTCCTACAGGAAGGTTCCTCTGTAGGCACCCTTGCTTTTAAGCCTGACCTGGCTTAAGAGTACTGACTTGGATACATTTACCTTCTATGCCTGAGCTAGGCATATATAGAAAATGGAAAAAATATTTTAATAACTTAGAGCAATTAAAAAAAACAACTTGAAAACCCATCAATTTATAGCCTAAGCCACATTTTCTGTTGTCAGTGGAAACATTGATATAGAGATATATACACACACAGATACATTTGACTGCAGTCAGCTTTGAATGTGACCTATATCCCACAGACAGAAATATTTGACAACATATGAGCTACAGCAAGTTGAAAATAAATAAAATATTTTTCACAGAAAATGCTTTTTATGAACTGTAATAATCAAAAGGTTTCCTCTGACTTGCTATAATGAATTGTTCTATCTCAAAACAAAATTGAAATTTAACTCAAGCGTTGTTTATATTAAACATGGATTTCTTTTTCTTTTTGTCCTAATGCTTGAGCCCACATTCTAAGATTGCTTTCCTACAGTATTAAGACTTTGCCTAGAATAGCTTAAAAATAGGAAATAAGTAAGTTTCTGGTAATGCTGTTATTGCAGTTATGTTATATAAACATAGAATTTTGTCAATAAATCTGTTTCTGTTAATGTTATTGTTGAGGCTATATACTTATATATTCCAGGCCAGTAGTTATTGTCACATCACACAATTATATTGAATAATATCAAAGCTAAATGAAAAAGCTGAGGGTTTCTTTCTGTCCAAATGTCTGCATTTCACAGAAACCTGTAAGTTTTAGAAATAGTCTTCGCACTTAGCTTTATTTTATTACCATCTCCACATACTACCCACACCTCTCGATGCTGATGAATGTGTTCTTTCAGAATGTATACACCTGAAATGCCATGCCCCTCCAAATCCTAGAAAAGTCTTTGCCAGCCTTTGAAGGTCATTTTCATTTCTCTCTGAATTATAGTGTGTGGCTGTGTCAAAGTGAAACCTTAAATAAAATAACAAACAGCAATGGTAGCATCTGTTTGATTACATTTACTCTCCTTTGTGTCCTTGACGTTCTGTGGAAGGGCCAGTTACCCATATGAAAAAGTGAGCATGCTGGTATTGAAGGGCGATATGAGGTTCCCTTGCTCACCCTCAGTCATAGTGGAATATGTATATTGAAGTTTTGGCCGCCAAAAATTATAGTCTTGTAAAAAAACCCAAACCCCAACAAACAAACAACCCCACCCCTACTGGTTGATATTGTGGATTTTTTTTCAGGGATCTGTGGTTTCCTTTGCTGATTAGGAAACCTTTCCAAATGGCAAGTACTGCAGACTCATTTTTCTACAACCCCTAGTTCAGTGAGTTGCCAAGTGCATTCAGTTGCTGCTGAATTCATTATTACTTAGGAGTGCTGAGCCAGTCCCTGGCTGCACTTGTAGCCACGAATCACTTGGGAAATACCTTTCTGAATGACCAACAACTCTCCTTGATTTACCAGGACCACTTGGACGCCCTGTTAATTTTATTTAACACTCACTGGTAGTGCAAGGAAAATTACTGACTTCTGTGGGTTGCTCAAGATATAACATTGGTATGTTATCCAACCTGTGTTCATTTATCTTGTTTAAACAATACATTTCAATGAATGGACTCCTTAGTTCCTGGCTCTTTATTAGTTAGAAAGGTTTTGGGAACATCTTCCAAATAAAGGAAGCTTTTTTTCCCTGCTTTCCAGTTTCTCAGTTTTCTATTTCCTCAGCCTCCTTCGTTCTCCCTTCCATTTTTAAATTTTCTTCAGTTTTATATACTTAACACATCTTCTTTGCTTCTGACATACACACATAGTCCTACATTTGCTTATCTAGCCATGTTTTAATGCAGGTAATCTTTCTGCTACTCTAAACCTAAAGACTGTAAAGACTGTCCTGCTATCTTATTGCACGAGCTCTGGGATTCAGTCCAGCAGGTACATAAGCTACAAAATTATTGCTAAAAAAGTTGCAAATAGAAATAAAAACCCAAACCACAAAAAACCCCAAAATGCCAAAGAATTCAGCCTGACAGGTTTTGCACTATGTCAGGGTCCTGTGCATTGTTACCATAAACATCCTTTTCTGACCATGTTATATGGTCAGCATTATAAAAACATCTATCAGCACTGGAAAAGGACTAATTAGAGTAAAAAAATTATTTTGGTGGTGATTACAATATCATTTTCATAATTTGCATATCCAAAATATAGAGACTCCTACTTAGCTACATGATATAAGAGTTCTCAAGTCTAACATGATGCTGTATAGAATGAATTTCATTGGGAAAAAAAATTTCAGACAACCGACTCTTTCTGATGAATTTTTAAATCAGTGAAACTTTCTTGGATTTTAGTTAAAAATATTTCTGTTTCTAGCTACAACAAAGGAAATTGTGGAATACTGTGATTTCTTACAACAATACAAGTAGGATTGGATAAATTTCTTTTTGTAAAGGAAAGGAAACAGCTGTCTTACATATGTGTCAGTCAAAGGATCGTTTTCTTGCACTGGATTTCATGTTATCCAGCTATGGATGGTGTTGGAGGACCCAGTTGGACCATGTGCCTTGCCACCCTGCTCAAGAGGTAGCACAATTAACATTCCATAAGTAATGTCAGCCCATCCTTTTTGTTTGATATTTGGCGTCAGGGAGTCAGAAAGGGTCTACAGTGTTCCTTTAGAAATATAACTGACATCAATATGATGGGAGGGCAGTGTAAAATGTGGAGTAATGAATGAAAGGAAGAAAATTAAATTGTTCTTTTTCCCCTATTATATTCACACCACAACAATCATTTCTTTATCCAGTGCTTTATCTAAAACTACTTACTAAAGGAAGAAATCTACTAAGCTGTCTTTACATACATATCACATTAACCTAATTTCATTGATGTTCTGAGGAAGTACCTTCTTGTTCAGTCTCAATCCACAGTAATGGTTCTAGATGTTTCATAATTCTTGTGGGTTTTTTTATTGTTGGCAGGAAAAATACAGCTACAGAATTTTCTATACATGCTCATGTACATGCAGAAAGAGAGCATATTTACACAAGACATGCCAGTGCCATTTGAATATACTTATTTTTATTCAAATGAGCTTCCACAGGATTAAGAAGCTTTTAAAGCAGAATAGGTTGGTTTGGAATGCTGACTAATGGAGCCCTATTTCTGTTGATGGGATCCTTTTCTGTAACTAGGCAAGGTTGCCCAAGGCCCCATCTAACCTGGCCCTGAACACCTTCAGGTTTGGCACATCCACCACCTCTCTGTCTTCCTCACCACTCTTTCCATGAAGAACTTCCCCCTGATATCCAGTTTAAACCTTCCCTCCTCTGTCTTAAGTCCAACTCTCCTTGTTCGACCTCTATCATAAAGGTTTTGGTTATTTTGCAGATGAGGCTAGGTGAGAGCTGTGGAAAAATGAAATTTTATGTATGTTTGAAACCTTTCTAAAGATTTCAATGGCAGAAAAGTCCAGTATGTTGTGAGCTCTGTAAGCACTTCATAGAAGATTAGAACATAGACTATTTAGATCATATATTTAAGTAAAGGAAATTGTTATGCTGTTTTGTGTACTGAGCTCTCTGCACTTCCTGTCTGAACATAGGGTTTCCTTTTCCAGAACCACTTACGGTTATTTGGTAAGCTCATACAGACGTGTCTTTTGCTAAGGTGACCTGTTTTGCATCCTTGCTATAAATTGCAGTCAAGCAGCATCACCTCAGAGGAGAATAGGGAATGGCATTTTATCACCTCTAGAGTTGTGTATCATCAGGTCAGAGTTGAAGTGTGCCAGAGGGAAAATGAGTTTGACTGCTGCTTGCACTTTGTTTTCTTTGTGACTACATAAAAGGACTTCAGTCTCCAGAGATATAATTACAGCAGCTTTCACAGCCGCTAAATCTGTGCACACAGAGCTGGTACACCAAAGAAAAAGTTACAGCGAACAAGGCAAACCTTGGGATTTTGGTTTGATTTCTTGACCCGAGTGAGAAGACCTCCCATTCTCCAAGGCTGGGAAAGAAATGCAGGCTCTGTAGAGCTTTTAGTTTTGTCAGCTATAATTGGCATTTGGAATTATAGGTGGCACTGTAGTTAGAAACTATTTGTCAATAAGTGCATTTATAATGCAAGCTTAAACCATACAGGTCAACAGTCGATCCCTACCAAAAAGTAGGGTACCAGAATTCACAGCCTGTAGCTGAAATGTTAATCCTTCCCTTTTAAATTTCCTAGGACTTCCCCACTCTGTGTTATATATTTGATTAATATAAATGGTTTTTAAATGAACACTGTAACACTTTACCAAGCTAAAAGCTTTTTTTCCCCACTAAGATATTAAATGAAGAAAAACCCCATCAGTGTACATTCACAACATTGTAATAAATGTGCAACAAATTAAAAGACAACACAGCTCATTATAAAACAGGCAGATGCTATTTTAAATGCTTTGAACAATAACAATATGATACCAGGACTTTTAGCAACGTGAAGACAATGGGCAATCCACTGTGTAATACCAATGCTGAAATGCCATATTCATTACTGCACATTTCACCATGATAAAGGTTTCAGGACAAAGACTTTCAGCTAAGAAAAAACAAATACTCTCAGTGGAGAGATGATATGGCCTTTTATGTTAGGATTAGTATCTTTAAGAGGCAAAGAAAATTACAAAGGATCAGCTTTTGATATGTGCACCATTGTACATTTAATAAAACTCCTGTTCATTATTTTGGGGCTTTACTCTGCTGACGAAGAATATAATTATGTGAGATGTTGCAAAAATAGTTACAACTATCTGTTTTCTTAATGTTCTCTGTAATGGTAAAACATATATATATATATTTATGGAAAAAATTAGTTAACTGAAAAGTGTCCCACTGCTGTAAAGATCGGCAATAAAAATTAGAACCATTCTAAACATTTCAAAAGCTGTGTGACCTGTTTTTTTATAGGTAAGAGCTGTGACAGCTGTCTAGTGATAAATTAATTTAAATAAATAATAACTAGATATGGTAAAATAGATCCTATGAATGTCATATTGAATATGCTTTGTGGATTACACAACTATAGTGGTCTGCTTTCATCAGAAGAGACTACCAGATACAATAAATACTATAACCTGACAATTACAAAAGAATACGTTTAGGACATTGCCTTCATATGATAAATATACTATATTTAATTAATCATCGGTTTATGCCCTGAGGTATGACATCTTAATTTTCTATTATTTTATCCTACTTAATATTCACAGTTGTGAACATTCTCATCTTCATATTGAATCATATCTTTCTAGTATTTTAGTAATGTGCATATTTAGGCATCTGCTGCGTGTTACTAACTTTTGACAATGAATACCATTGATAAATTACACACACTATAACATAGCATTTTCATTTATTGTTTTTAGATATGGTTTTAGTTTAACTGGATGTCCCTTTTCTTAAATTAAGGAAGGACATAGTCAAAGCCAACCTTAATTTCATACCTTTATGAAGTTCCTTCTTGTTAATTTGCACCCATATCTGAGTGCAATAGATTTAAACTTTTCTACTATTGGAGAATTAAGTTATTCTCTTGAATTTTAACTTTTCTCCTACTTAAGTCTTTCTGTCAGATAGCCCTTTAGGTAGTCTTTACTATTCCATGTCTGACACATATTTTCTGAAACCATATTAGAACAGAATATTCTGCAGTTGTATATTCTCTGATTTATTTCATGGTGTTATAAATTTTAAAAGATTACATGACATTCCAGTTTTATATTTCCAATCCTTTTGTTTTTTATCACTTTTAGGGGCTGATGAATCCTGCCTCCTGAATGAGGCAAGGCTGCTGCAGCTCCTTTCCCCAAGATCCAACCAGTAGTGAGGCTGAACTGCCATTCCTAATGGAACACACACACATACACAGTACGTATAACACTTTTACATACAGACATGACTGGCCATACAGATCAACCCAGGCAGAAAACACTCAGCACTCACACAAATATCAATCACAAAATGACTCATCCTGGTCCCATCTCCAGCCGATCAGAATGAAGATTTGCTAGCAGGAAATATAAGTATACATATAGACAATATGTACGTAAAATATTATCAATGATTATCTTGTAGCTGGTCTCTGGATCCTTGCTCTCCCCAGTTGTCTCACAGACAAATGTACATGTACAAATAGGTCTCCCGGTTCATCTCCCAAGCCCAAGTGTCCCCAGCAATTGACCTGGACAAACCTGATCCTGCCAGTTCTAAACTCTTGCTGTCTCTCTCCGAGTGACACCCTCCAGGATCCCAGGTCACTTCCCTACTCTCTGGATAGCCCAGCTTGATTTTTGCTAGTGCGCACACTGGTGCACACACCCTTACCTGCTCCAGCTGCTGGCACCACGGACACATGGGCCCTACAATGCATGATGTGACTCTAGCTGCTGGTACTCTGATATCCATACACACAAACACCAGCAGAAAGAGTCTCTTCTCTCAGGAGAACAGGTAGAAATGGAGTTTAATGGACAGGGAAGGCTGCTGATCAAGTGCAGGGCATGGCCAGGTGGGCAGACTGATGAGGACCTGTTTGACAAACCCCTTTTACCCCTCTATAGTCCTGTGTTTGTTCATACCCAAACTGCCTAAATCCTTCTCTTTCTCCACCTTTGGTTCATCCATCAAACAATCTATAATAGTTCTTGGACAATCTCAAATTGTTCTTCCCTAATACTCTGAAATGTGGGAGCGCACCTTCCACTGGGTCATAGTGGTGCCTCATGGCCCGTGGGGCTGAGGGTCTCCTAGGACAACCCTGTGGGGAGAGGGAGCTGGTTTCTCTAATGGGCATACTGGTGTGCCCTCTGCCCTTGAGCTTGTGGAAATGGGCCTTTAAAGGGCTGATGTCTCCTGTAATGGGTCTGCAAGTAGACCCATGGTGCAAGGGTATTTTTTGGGTTCCTCCACCCGCTCCTTTGTGTGTATGGAGGTGAGTTTTATGTTGCATAACCAACCAATTGCTACTTCATACTGACCAGGTGCTTTCATGGAGTTGTCAGCAATGATGCTAAAGTGTCTTTCCTAAATTCTTTCCATTACATACAACATGACAGTGAGTGTAAATAATCCACTTCTGAAAATCTGTCAATCAGAAATGGCATTACTAATCAGGTAAGAGTATCAAACAAGTTTTCCACATTGTAACTTGTCTTAATATTATAATAATTGCCTGATGCAATTTCTTCTGACAATTTTATATCTGTTTCAGGTAAATTTTACATTTTTTATTTAATATTTGTGATTAATAAACATTTTGAATGTATAAAGACTTTACACTTTAATTGATGAAACTGCAATGGTCCAGATCAACTTCTTTAACTGACAATCATTATGCTCTCCTTGTAACAAATATTATGTTGTGAAGTTTGGAAAAGCTGTAAGTGCATGAAAATGAATGAAGAATTTGTAAAATAAAATAGTTCTTTTTGTTTGTTTTTATCTTAAGCACAGACTGAAAGACAGATCCTTGATTCTTGCACTTAATCTACTGCAGGTATCAGATATTACACAATAGCCACTGAGTAGCTTATCTTGTTTTTAGGTCAATGGTTAGTACTGTCATAGATGACTAGTTTTATAAAATGATGGGATTTTCAGAGTCTAAATTTAATTTTCTATGACCTTGAGAGAGAATAGCTGTAAGACTGTGAAAAGAAGGAGAAAACCCTACTCATAGGCTGTGAAAGTTTCACTTTTGTGAAATTACAGATTATTTTTGGGGTGGATGGGGTGGGGTGAGGATTGGGGTGGTAGAATTTTTCAGTGTTAGCCTGAAATGTGACTGTCATGGTTTAACCTGTCTGTCAGGTAGAATAACTACACAGACGTTTCCTCACTCCCTCTGCCCTGGTAGAATAGAGAGGAGAATTGCAAAGAGACAGGTAAAACTCATGGTTTGAGATAAAGGCAGTTGTTTGACCCTTGCTGGAGGCCAGACTCCCACCAGAGTCATTCTGTCACTCCCCTCTTGGGGACAGATGGAAAATATCTATTGAGAGGCTTTGGGGTCGAGATAAGGACAGGGACAGATCATTCTGCAGTTAGCATCACAGGCAAAACAGACTCAACATAGAAGAAACCAAGAAAACTCTGTAATTTATTACACTACAGACACACAGAAACCAGAGTCAGATAATGAAAAGTACAAAACAGCTCTTAAAACACCAAACCCCTGCCCCTCCCTTCTTTTCAGACTTCACTCTATTCATGATNCTCAGTCCCAGACTGCTGGCCCCAGCGTGGTCCCCCACAGAGTCACAAGAACTCCCAGCAAACCTGCTCCGGTGAGGGCCTCCATCTCTCTATCTCTGACTCTTATCTCTCTCCACCAACTGCAGGTGCTGTCAGGGACTTGCTCCAATGTAGGTCACAGATTCTTCCATTTTTCTCCACCTGCTCCATGGTGAGCTCCTGCCTGGCCCAGGTACCTGTCAACGGACTACAAGTGGGGTGTCTTCATCCTCCATGGTCTGTGGGGGGACATCTGCTTCACCATGGTATTCTCCACAGGCTGCAGGGAATCTTCTCTCAGCGCCTCCTCCTCCCCCCCTTCACTGATCTTGGTGTCTGCAAAGTTTCTTACATCTTCTCACTCCCTTCTCTGGTGGCAAAGTGTGCCTGTCTGTGTTTTTCTCTCTCTAAAATGTGATTCCCAGAGGCCTGTGACCGACGCTGATTGGACTGGCCGGCCTTGTCAGTAACAGGGTTTGCGATTTTGGCCTTGGGAGCCCAGCTGGGATTTACTTTGTTGACCCTCAAGAAGCTTCTAGCTGCTTCTTAAAGAAACCACATTGCAAACTCACCACAGCAGTTTAATATGACCAAAAAGGAAGATGATGGTGATGATGATTATGATTGATGATGAAGATAATAAAGAAGATGATGAATATAGGAGATGCAAAACAAGTGATGCACAGTACACCTGCTCTCCAACCAGAACCAATAGTAGATTATTCCTGAGGTGCCCTACCTCCTGGCTATGCCCTAGTTATATGCAGAGCATGACATTATGTCATACGGAATATCCTTTTTGTTGGTTTAGGTCAGCTGTCCTGGCTGTGCCCCCTCCCAGCTTCTTGGGCATCCCCACCTTCTTGTTGGCAGGGCAGCATGAGAAGTTGAAAAGTCCTTGACTGCTTGGCAACAACAAAAAACATCAGTCTGATATCAACATTATTCTCCTTCTATATACAAAACACAGCACTATATCAGCTGCTAGGAAGAAAATTAATTCTATCCCTGCTGAAACCAGGACAGCAATTTTTCTACAGCATTTCTTTTAAGCATCTGTAATTTATCAGTTAGTACATTATGTTTCAGTTTTACTTTTGACTGTGGCTTATGGTCGTTTTATAAATTCATCTGCCTGGGAAGAATTCACTTAGATGTGCAGTTATTGACTAAAAGCTAGAGATACCACTAATAATATGTAATAATATTTTAAAACAAGCAGTTTTTTAAGCTCCCAGGACTTGCAATATGACAGTGTCCACAGTAGGCATTTTATTTCTTTTCTATTTAGAAGCTCAACATGAGCCGACAATGTGCTCTTGCAGCCCAGAAGGCCAACCACATCCTGGGCTGCATCAAAAGAAGCGTGGCCAGCAGGTCAAGGGAGGTGATTCTCCCCCTCTACTCTGCCCTCGTGAGACCTCACCTGGAGTACTGTGTCCAGTTCTGGAACCCCCAACATAAGAAGGACATGGACCAGTTGGAGAGGGTCCAGAGGAGGGCCACAAAGATGATAAAGGGGCTGGAGCACCTTTCCTACGAGGACAGGCTGAGAGAGTTGGGGCTGTTCAGCCTGGAGAAGAGGAGGCTCTGGGGAGACCTTATAGCGGTCTTCCAGTACCTCAAGGGGGCCTACAAGAAAGATGGGGAGAGGCTGTTCAGTAGGGCCTGTTGTGACAGGACAAGGGGTAATGGTTTCAAAATAGAGGGAGGGAGATTTAGATTGAATATTAGAAAAAAGTTCTTTAATGTAAGAGTGGTGGAGCACTGGAACAGGTTGCCCAGGGAGGTGGTGGATGCCCCATCCCTGGAGACGTTCAAGGCCGGGTTGGATGAGGCCCTGAGCAACCTGATCTAGTTGGGGGTGTCCCTGCTTCTTGCAGGGGAGTTGGACTAAATGACATCTGGGGGTCCCTTCCAACTCTAGCTATTCTATGATTCTATGATTCTATTTCTAGAGCTCTTTTCTTCAGCACATGTGACTGTAATTAAGTTGTAATGTCAACAAGCTTTATGTTGGATGTTTAAAGACTATGGGGCGTTCTCTTGAAAACCTCTTGAATAGAAAATTGCAGTTATCAGTATAAGGAAGTGTTTTCAGGGTGGACAACAGGAGACCATTCTATCTGAAATTTAAAATGTGTTTCTTAAAAAAATATTTTGTCTAGATTCTATTTATTATTATTACAGATATCTAGTACTTGCTTGATGTCAGAACACAGCAGTTTATTAACATTCATTATCAAGGGAACCTGTCATATGTTCTCCTAAGTCTCCTTTCTATTCCATGACAAATTCAGTCCCCTTCAGGAAAATTGTCGCTCTTGTGTTTCCAAATGTAGCAGAAATGCGGGTTGGTTTTTTTTTTTTTGTTTGTTTTTGTTCTCTTGTCTGTCATGAATTTTAAACGGGTTTTTTTGCCATTGCTTATTACTTGCTGTAGAAAATACCTCAGAATGATTCTGTAACAGATTGTTTCACCGAAGTACATGACTATCTTTTCTAGCTACTGTTACATAAGTTTTGACGAAGAGATACTCAAGTTTAAAATTCCTCAAACTGGAACCTTCAAATGTCATCCACATACAAAAAATGACAGAAACCAATATGTGAAAAGGTTGGTTAGCATATTTAGTGACACATTTTTGGATCCATCTATTAATTTTCTTTGCCAAACATATTTTAAAAAATAATAGAGCTAAACAGATAAGCTAGATCATCTCAGATGCTCCTTAGGCTTCCTAACATAATCTGTTGTGCTGTTAAAAGAGGTTTGTTTGCTCAAGCTTAGAAGACATTATTTGTACAGTTAATGTCAAAACAAATAAGCTGGAAGAAATACACTGTCTGAAGAGTACTTGAGTGTGTTATATTTTCTTCTGCTTTGAAAGAGTTGTATGTACCAATTGTGTTTATTTCCTGTGCTCCGATTTGTCAGATGATGTTCATTTGTCAGGGATGCTGAAAGAAACAAAATAAAAGCTAAAAAGATATGCTAATGGATCAATGGTGATAATGAAGATGATGACAACAGAAAATAAAAATTATTTTTATGTGATATTATACTTTCATATTGTTTAAATTATTTTTTACTGAGGCCAATCTTTTAACCACTGAATTCCTTAGAAAGCGTTCAGTTGATCTCATTGGGAGAAAAGCTAGCCATTAGCTGCTTAGAACAATGCCTTCTCTGTAGAGATACAGTGATATTTTTACACACATTTTGGAACTTGACAGAGTTTAAGGAACAAACACACAATTATTTTGTAGTACAAAATGTGCTGTTACCAAGTGGTGACAAGTTTGGAAGAGATACTTGCAACTTTTCAATAAGAGACTCAACCTGGAGCAAGACATCTGCCTGAGGTCTGCCTAGAGTCTTGGTAGGAACAGGTCTGTGCTGCCTAGAGTCCTGGTAGGAACAGGTCTGTGTATCTATATGGAAAAGTGAGTTCAAGGGGAACCTTACAAGAATAATAAGAAGAGTGTCTGAAGAACTAAGGGCTGTTCTGTGAGTGATGTCACAGGTAGGAGTGTAAAACAACAAAAAATGAAAAAAAAAAAGAGAAGTGAGGATACAGCATTTAAAGGATAAACAAACATTAACTATGCAGGGAGCAAATGGAGAGACAGTAGAGAAGACAAAAACCATGACAGAATAGAATAAAAAAAATGCAGAACCACAACCGTATTGATGTATGTGACAGGTAGACATCCTGAGGGGTTTTGGAGGAGCATGGCTCACGGATGCAGTCTGCTTTCTGGCAGACTTTGCACTGTGTAAAGGGGTTAAAGTACACCCTAAGTGTGATGACAATGCAGAAGCTTCTCTTCTGCCTCTGATGTCAGATCACAGCTGGCATATGGAGTCCAGACCAGGAAGGCAGCTGCAGTCATCAGATCATTTCATAAGTCAGAGTACAGGACAGTGGCTCTGCTGCCTGACTGCCAGCACTGATACTGATGAGGGGGGGCTATGGTTAATCCATGGCTGCATTCTCCAGACAGGTGTGTAAGGATCATATAGCTCTGAGTTTTGCAAACAGGTTTAGGTGATGTATAGTATACCAGGCAACTCATGGGCTGTAAAAGCAACTCAGCCTGGGATTGCCTTGAAGTCCTTGAGACAACCCATGGGGAGCTGTGTAGCTGGCTCAAACTTGAGCTGTCCTGTAAACTGAGACTAAACAGGGCAGTGCTGTGTAATTCAAAAAATGAAACCCTGTTTAGCCTTGAATTCCTGCAACAAACAATATGCCCTGAGTCCCAATCAAACCACTATTCAGCTGCCTAAAGGTAAGACAAGCTATTGGTTCCACATCTATCTTCAATGGGCCCAGACAATACAAAGATATGCGAAAGATAGGGCATAAGATAGCAGACATGGAAGGTGGTATTGTCCACCCAGACACAGTCCTGCCCACTGTCCGTAGATAAAGGAAATAAACCCCCTTGGGTTTGGCTGGGAATCGGCTTCTCCAACTCTTCAAGGAGACCCTTGCCCTGTGTCCAGAATGCTGGCTAAGGAAATTAATGGAGAGCCCTCACCTGGAGAGGGGTAAGTGAATATTAATTAGGATTTAAGTTTGTTGTCTCAGGTGATTGACTAATGCATGGGTGGTGTTTAGTGCGCTTGTGATCTGTGACCGTGTGTTCATAAATCTGCTGCGGGTGTAATACTGAGTCTCGTGAGCTGTCTACGGGCGGTGACAGTGAGTTTTGTGACTCTGTGGTGGGTCATAATACGGCATGTGGTGACTCGGTTGTGGTTGCAATAGTGCATTTTGTAAATCTTTTGTGGTGGTAATAGTGTAGCCTTACTTCTAAACTGCCATAGTGCATTTATCCTTTGTATCCATAAAACCTGCAATAGTGATGTGTTGACTCTGCATTTGGTTTTAAATATTTAAATATCTTTCTGTCACAGGGTGGGAAATGCTAAACTGCCTGTTGGAAATGCTCTAGTGCCAGGAGCTCTTGGGAGAGTGCTAGCTGGCATGAACAACACAGAAGCTATGCTAACATTTAAGATAATGGCAGGACTGTGCCCAGACTCTGGCACTGTTTTGTTTACTTGGGCAGGTCTCTGATACCATGTTTGTTCCAAGCTAAAGCAGAAGCAATGGTTAAAGCACATCAGAAACCTGTCTATCAATTCTGGCAGCAATACTAGTATACCATGTGTTTAGAGGTTTATTTATTTGCAGCAATACTAGTATACCGTGTGTTTAGAGGTTTATTTATTTGCAACATTTAATCTTTTGTTTTCAAGGACACTTAGTTTTATTTGACCATCAATTGTAAATGCAAGGATTTTCAGGGAAGATAGACACTTGTAAGGGAAGAAAAGTAAAAAAATAAGTAAAATTGTAAAGGGAGCTCAGTGAAACCCAGTGAGGGGATGATCTGGCCAGACAAGAGGGAGCAGTCAGTCCAAGTGCTCTGGGAGCCCAGGCTGCCACTTTGTTAATACCTCAGAAAAACCTAGACCAATGTTGTGTTTCTTAGCAGTTTCACTCCAACAGCTTTTTTTTTTTGATTCAGTAGGGCTGGTGGCAATGAAAATCATTAGCACTCAACTAAATCAACTCCTTTGCAGCATAGTGTGCATAGTGTGCCTATGAAAAACACAGAACATCCTGAAATAGAAATGGTTTATTAAAGATATGTTCTTAGCTCTTATAAAAGCTGGGAATTTTACCGAGTAATAAATTTAAGGGACTTGAGAGCATCCTGGCTGAGCTGGGATAGGCCCTGGCTGCTGGGTCTTCTGGGAGGCCCAATATCTGCACCCAGACCCCAGGGAGCTGCCAGCCCTTATAGTACCCTTACAGCAAGACTGACATTTCAAACTGGTTGATGCAGGCAGTTGTTTTTACTGCCACATCTCTCCATCTCTCCCTGTGTTATAGTGTGATGCCCTGAACAGGTTTGTCAACAGCCACTTACACACTTCAGGAAACCTCATGGGAGAAGCTTTTGTGAGAGAAGGTCACAAAACAAAACAAACTACTGTCCTTCAACATGTGAACTTTCGGAGACCTCTCCTGGTTTGATTTGGTGAAGAGTTTCCCTTTCTGTGACTCAGAGAGGCACTTTTCAGAATTAAAATTTAAATTTTAAAAGCCCCCTGGAGGGGAATCAGCTTTAATAACATCTCATTCAGAGTCCAGTGGGATTGTTGCTATTTTTTTTCTCTAACCAAATATTGCTCAAGTTTAAACTTCTTCAAACATAATTGAAGAAGAGAATTAAGGGTGCTGCTTGTGATTATGACCTACATGTATGCATATGTAATCATTTCTGGTACCTGAAAGGTGAAAAAGTTTACAGAATCTGAGGTATTTTTACCACAATACCAAAAACGTAACCTTTTCACTGTTTCTCCATTTGGTTTAATGTGATATTTTCCCTTTCATAAAGAATAAATGTAAGAAATGACCTTTAGATTTAACTTGATTAACTTGATTATTCATCATTAAAATGTTGTCTGTCACCCTCCATATGGAAAGTATGTAAATTTACCCAGAGAGTGGGGATGTGCTGTTTATGTTAAAACAGATAACATTTATATTATTATTGTGTTATTTCCAAATTTACCTCTACATTTGTTATGCAAGAAATCTTTAGGTATGAAATTATAATAACATTTTGCGAATCAGTAATTGAGGGTTTCATACTGAAATTTACAATCGCTGAGATTTTTTGAAGAGGTTATTGAGCTCATTGAAAGCTAAATGCATGCATAAATAAAAGCTAAAATATAGCTTGTTGGTTTAGATTTGGTAAGTATTCATTATTCTCATTCATGTCATACTTTATTCTTACAGCACTTGACCTATCGATAGTTGTTCCATTACATCTTTACACAGGAACTAATAAACTTGCACAATTTACCTATAGCCAGGAAAATTCTCATCAGCTATATACAGTTCCTGACAACACTTCTAAGGTTTTAAAGTTCTTTTTTAATAATTCTAGAAATATTACCCTGGATTTTATCATTTGGACTGATTCATGACATTTTGAAATTGGGAGATGTCCTTAATATGTTAACAGACTAGTAGTAAATAATGGAGGAATACAGTTACACTTTTGAAGTTCAGTGGAAAAACAGATTTACTGATGGATGAGTTTGCTATTATCAGAAATACAGGGATCTCAGCAAAGGATGGCCTCCTGCATTTCTGCTTCTGGAATAAAACCCAGCAAAAGAGATCTTCCATCAGGCTATAAAGTGACCACATAATTACAACTCAGTGGTAGTTTCTATACCCAGGACCTGCTGCAATGCTGTTATTCCTGCACAGCTTGGAAGGCCAAATCACTAGAGAATTGATATTCATTTCAATGGGGACTTGACTGCCCTTCCATCACTCTCTGCTCAGAGGTGTGGCCCTGCAGGACCTGGCTCATCTCAGAGCACACATCTGGAAGCTAGGGTTACAGTAACCTGTTCCTCACATTTTAGGATGGAATGGATTGATTTGTCTCTATGTTCATCATAGAGGAAATCTGAATGTTGAGATGCTTAACTCTCTGTGGCTGGCTGATAATATGTGTAGCTGTAAAGGAAGGTATAGGAGCGTAACCAGGACTGCTGGTTTTACACATCTACTGTCTTGAAATTAGACAGGAAATTATTGCTTTGTGGTAACAAGTGACTTCAGGGATCTTTCTCCAAGGTAATTTCTCTAAACAGTAGTGAGGTCATTAGACTTTGTTACTAAAATGCTGATGTAACTTCAGGTTTTATTTGGAAAATATGCCTAGTAATCAAAATAGTAACAGACCTCAGTTTAATATACTTTAATATGCAGTTTAATATGCAGTACCTAATGCGCAATGCTTTTGGTGGTGTACATGCAGAAACATGATTGTATGTGTTTCACAAGGAATTGAGGACTGATTGCAGACATTATTAGTGATCTGATACTTTTCGCTGTCAGTAGGTGGTTTTTAAAATCTGCTGCATGCTAGATGTCCCTCTGATTGAGTCCTAACAAGCACAGCAGTTTAAAAAGAATCAGTCTAAGACAACATACCATAATGCAGAAGAACAATTAAAAAAAACCCTTTAAAAATAGTTCTAGCTAGCTGTGATTTTGTATGATATTGCAAAGTGAGCACACTTCTAGTTGGATGGTTCCCTTTTCCACTGAAAGAAGTGAATTGTGTAAAGCAGCTGTTGCTAGTTACAAGATGTCTCAGAGATAAATATACATGCATAACTTCTTGTAATCCAGTGTTTATTGGCTACTTTTGTTTTTCACTTTCTCCTTCATTTTGTTTTCTTCATAAGGCATAATAAGCCTAACTATTTAATTTCTATGTCTGACAAGTCTGTGGCATCTCTGATGTGCAGTCTGTGGTCTCTTGAAACATGATACATCAAAACATGGTTAGACTGTCAGTTTCTAATAGTTTTTCATGTCTACTGCCAGCTATATTCAGATGACTGGCTTTAAACTTTGTCTTAAATTAAAATATTAGTAAACTGTAATGACAAAATTATAGTTTGCAAAGCAATACCATTTTTTTCTTAAGTGTTAATTGCTTTATTTTTTGTCTTCCCCTCTCCTTACCAGACGGTTTTTACATTGGCATGAATGATGGACTAAAGATTTTTTAAGGTTCAAACAGACTTTCAAAAAAGATTTTCAAATAAACATAAATCAGGAAATCCAAGTGGCACTTTTCTTTGAGACTTGGAGAAGAAAGACAAAATTCTTGCTCAACTGCCCCTGTAGCTGCATTGTTACCTGTAAAACAAAGGAATCAATTCCTCGCAGGAGAGGATGTGTAAGGAAAAATAGCACATATGTTTTTTGCCTGAAATGCTTCCCAGCCTTCAGCTATGTGCAGGTCAGAGTAATTCATAAGCCCAATGTGATTTGTCTGTTTACTAACTTTTCAGCCCATCCTTCTTTCGAGTTCTTGTTCAGTCTCTCCTTGAATCTATGTTTCTTGCATTTAGCATAGATGTTGGCACACTGCTGCACTGGTCTGATACCCATGCAGAGAACAAACACTTACTTTTGTTTTGAATTTGATTCCTGCTAGCTTCATACAATGCCCTATACTTCTTTTACTGGAAGAGACAATGAATCGCTGACCCCTATCCACCTTTTCTACGGCACTCCTGATTTTGGAGACCTCTATTACGTCTCCGTAAGCCGCCTCTTGCCCAGGTTGAAGGGTCTCAGGCTAACCCATTTTTCATATGGAATTGTCTGCTCATATGGGAGCTGAACATACATTTGATATTCCTTGCTGCCTTTCTCTGAATCTTTTCCAGTTCTAAAATAACATTCCTCTGTTGCTCACTTCCCTATCCATCATTTCAAAGTTCTGTTGCCAATTGTTTAATACTATGCTCTGTTAATGTTCTCATTACATGGGTTTTGCATCCTTCAACCTTGGTTGATTTGATCAACCCTGATTTATGTGAGGAAGCAGGTGACAACAATGAAAATGCGACGGTTTAGGAGGAGGCAGCAAGCATGTCACACATGAAGGATTTCCATGGGGCATTTAGCCTCATAGTTGAAAAAGATGATAACAGATAACAAAGCATATTTTCTCATAAGAATTAATGTATTTGAAGGGAGACAAATACAGGGAACTTGAATGTAAGTTTAAATACTTAGACATAAGTATAGATGATGTGGAGGATGATATGGCAGAAGGAAGATTACAGCTGAAGATGGCTTTTCACTCTGTAGAAGTGGTTACTCTTCTAGAAGATCTCAGCCCCTTCAGACAGAAAAAAATGCAGTGGTGGTGAAGTATTCAGTCTGATAGAATAAGAAGTTGGAAAAAAAGAGCATCTATTCAAGCTGACAATCTTAATTATTCTGCTTCTGTCTCTACATCCTACACACAGCATTTGCAGACAGCATAATTAAATTGCATGCATTTCTTTAGTCATTGCTAACATCCCCCACCTCTTACTGAGATCTTACTATAAAAAGTTTTTTTCCTTCTATTGACTTACTAACTTTCACTTTCTTCAAGAACATGTAGGTTATGGCTGTGTATTTCTCAGAGGAGGAGGTCAGAATGCACATAAAATTCAGCATGGGAACTATATCATATATTTGTGCAAAAGCATAATGAAATGTTGTGTTTGTGCACAGAATTACAGAATCACAGATGGTTGATGTTGGCCCAGATGCCTGGAGGTCATGTGGTCAAATCCTGCTCAATCAGAATAATTTAGAGTTGGTTGCCCATGACCATGCCCAGACAACTCCTGATTATCTCCAAGGATGATGACTCCACAACCTATCTGGGCAACATGTGCCAGTGCACAGTCACCCTGTGAGGTGACTCTCAGTCACCCTCATTCAGTATTCCTGAAGAAGTGTTTCCCAGTATTTAGGTGGAACCTCCTGTGTGGGAAAAGGAAAAGGAAAAGGAAAAGGAAAAGGAAAAGGAAAAGGAAAAGGAAAAGGAAAAGGAAAAGGAAAAGGAAAAGGAAAAGGAAAAGGAAAAGGAAAAGGAAAAGGAAAAGGAAAAGGAAAAGGAAAGATAGTACAGAACAGTTAGTGACCACTGCCTCTGGTCCTGTCACCAGGCACCTCTGACAGAAGCCTGGCTCCATCTTTGCACCCTCCATTTTGGTATTTATATGTATTACAATCTCTTCTAAGCCTTTTATTCCCTAGGCAAAACAGTCTCAACCCTCTCAGACTTTCCTGATGCTGCTTCAGTCCCTTCATCATCACTGTGGCCTTTCATTGGATTTTCTCCAGTATGTCCATACCTCTCATGTACTGGGGAGTCCAGAACTGATCCCTGGACGGGGGATAGGATAGACGTGACTGGTGAGTCTCCTACCCAGATGGATTGATCCCCTGTGGCTCTGGATGCCTGTCCCCAGGCAGCTGCTGGCCCCTGCTGAGCCAGGATACAACCCTTCTGGATGGCTCTACAAGACTCTCTGGATGGCTTTTTGCTGCTGTGATTTTAGATGAAAGTTTTATTACTGGTTTTGATTCTTTTTGCTGTTTGCTCCTCAAACTCTTCCTTGTCCTGTGTAGTTGCAATTTTTATACCTCAACTGTCAAAATTTATGAGGCTTTTCTATTTTTCTCTTATTTGTGTACAACAAAATTTGAAAAAATACATTCAGATTTCTAATACTATCATTTACTTTGCTTAATAGCCATGATGGTTTAATTTTTTCCTTTTTTTTTTTCCTTTTTTTTTTGGGTAGTAGGTGATACAACACACTGCTGCTGTGTTTGCTGCTGAGAAGCGTGTAATTCTGTTAGCTATCTGTTCTGGTTGCATTTTAAGACAGTTCCTCATTTTTACATAGCTTTCTTCCCTGAAGTAGGGCACAATGGTAGTACATGTTTTGGTCTTTGTTGATCCTGTTGTGATGTTGAAGCTAAATATATTCAGAACAGTTTTACACAGTGGTACTTCTGCTATACGATTCCATAAGCTCTGCCCTGTAAGATTTTGAACTTCATTCTGCACATTACTCACTAACAAGATCATTACAGCTTTCAGTTCTTACTTAAATACTTTGGGGAAATAGCATGCTAGTTTGAATCCCCTTAGGTTGAAAAGAAAACTAAACTTAACACTCCTGAGTATGGAAGAAATTTCTAACAATCAAGCTGTTGTATAAAGACAAATTGCCTCTCTGGTTGTCTATAAAATGAAAATAATTATCTGTGTTTCATCCTTTTTGGAAAAGAAAAAAAAAAGGGGGGGAGGGGGGGCCAGACATTCCTTCCAGGAAAACACTGTGGATGGAGTGTACTGGGAAAAAAGATGCTTTTATGAAGCCCTGACCTACCATCCAATGTGTGAAAGGTAACAGTGTTCCATGCACAGCTATGTGCTCATTGTTTCCTCCAAGCTTGCTCTAAGGAAGCGCACGCTCAGTGGGGGTGGCTGCACCTTTGCGGTGAAAACAAGTTACTAGATCTCAGAAATTCATACAGTATAGACTGGCTTTAATTTCCTGACAGAGATCCAGGCGTGGTATTTCAGGGTAATCTAGATCATCAGCAACGCTGCAGTGGTGTAGTCATACTATAACACATTGTTATCAAGAAGGATCCTTCTGAGGCAATCGGGTGATTTTGATTTGAGTTAGTGACTTCATGAGACACAGTCCAAAGTCAAGGATGGTGAGCTGAAGTTCTAATTGTTGGTGGCCTTATGTAAAAGTCCAAATCTAATTTTTCATCTCCAAAGTTGTTACTGTAACTATAAAATCAACTACAAACTTCCCTTTGTCCTGGACAACTGCATTTTATATTCAAAATATGAAGTATGGTATGTACTAGAAAAGGAGGCTGTGGGGTGACCTCATGGCTTTCTACAAGTTCCCGTGGAGGGGAAGTGGATATGGAGCTACTGCTATCTTCTCTGTGCTATTCAGTGATACGATTCATGGGAGTGGTTCAAAGCTGCACCAGAGGAGATTTAGACTAAACAGGTTTCTCAGAGAGATGGTTGATGCCCCAAGCCTGGCAGTGTTTCAGACAATGCCCTTAGTAACATATTGCAAATTTGTTGGCCCTGAATGACCATGAGTCAGATATGTGTCCTTGTGGCCAAGAAAGCCAATGGCATCCTGGGGTGTGTTAGAAGGAGAGTGGCTAGTAGGTGAAAGGAGGTCCTTCTCCCCTTCTACTCTGCCCGGGTGAGAACACGTGGAATATTGTGCCCAGTTCTGGACCCCTCAGTTCAAGAAAGCCATACAACTCCTTGAAAGAGTCCACTGCAGGGCCACCGAGATGATGAAGGGAGAGGAACATCTTCCTTATGAGGAAAGGCTGAGGAAGCTGGGTCTCTTCAGCTTGGAGAAGAGGAGACTGAGGGGTGACCTCATGTTTATAAATATGTTAAGGGTGAGTGTCAGGAGGATGGATCCAAGCTCTTCTCAGTGATGGCCAGTGATAGGACAAGGGGCAGTGGGTCTGTGCTGGAGCATAGGAGGCTCCATGTGAATGTAAGGAAAAACTTCTTCACTGTGAGGGTGGTGGAGCACTGGAACAGGCTGCACACAGAAGTTGTGGAGTCTCTTTGTCTGGAGACATTCAAGACCAATCTGGACACGTTCCTGTGTGATTTAATCTAGGTGATCCTACTCCGTCAGGGGAGTTGGACTAGATGATCTTTCCAGGTTCCTTCCAACTCCTGACATTCTGTGATTCTGTGATCCTGTCAATTGACCAGGCAGTTGGATTAGGTGGTTATTCTAGTCCCCTTCCAGATGAAATTATTCCCTGTTCTTTTATGCTTATTTTATAGCTATAAATGCAATAAGACTTTATCCTACACCCAGTATTACTAACTGTTAAATCCAGAACTAAAATACGAGAGTAATTCCTGACATTAAGGAGCTCTACAGAAAGGGGATGTGATTTAAAAGCTTCTGAAACATGTTCTCATTGATAGATAATAACTGAAGTTATTTACTGTAATTTACTGTACAGCAAATTCTGGATAAAGCTATGGCCGAGGGTAGAATCTGCAATAAAATGTTTAATGGCTTTCAAATTTCAAGGAGTGCAGCAAAATAGTATCTACTTATTCTGTGGTTTATTTTCAGTGGTTTCTTTTAGTCTGATCACCACCATGAAAAATCACACCTGTCACTAGCTATTCATGCCTCTGTTTATTGGTATCTTTTTCATTTCCAATCCTCTTGTTTTTATATTTTCAGCTAAGCAAAAATAATTTAAAAATATTTGGAAGTAGTTATACAGTATACAGTTCTCTGAACTGTGGAAATAATATATAATTCTTCATTTAGTTTATGCCAAAGTATTTGTTTACTTTGAATTCCAGAGCCTTTCTTGTAACATTCTGAAGTCTGCAAAAATACAGCGTTTCATTTCATTCAAAATGTATGAATGTCCTTGGTTTCAAAAATCAGCACAGAAACTTTTGTAACGAACTGAGTGCACTTCTTTGCAACTGAAGTAATTCACACTCTAAATAACATCTCCACTGTTAAATACTGCACTCAAACACTTTACCAAGACTGAAGGACAGACTTCTCTGCTCTCTTTTATGTATAGTAATCTGAAGCATTCTCAATCTGGAAATAAAGTAGTGCTTGAAATTGAGAGAAATGGAAGATTATATTTAGTAAATATTATCCTTGTAGGAAGAGTGAAAATGAAATGTAGAGAATTGGAAGGAACTGCTCCAAACCACGTGAAGTCAGCATCACAATTATGACTGGAAAGCGTACTTCTCTGCCTCTTCAGTCTTCAGTCTGTTGGCTTCTTCTGTCAGCATGGGTAAATCCCTTCTCTTGCCTTCTGGTTATGAAGCACTTCAGAAGACATCAGAACCCTCTCGAATGGCTACCCAGGGAAGAAGTTGTTCTGCTAATAGATTTCAGGTTTAGTGCAGAAAGGCTAGCCTTTGAAATAAGCTCAATCTACATTTGAATTGGAATTTCTTGGCCCGATTTTAGTTCTACTAAAAAAGCACACTGTTTCAGTATTTGTCTCCTACAGTACTATGCTGTTGCTTTTAATCCTCACCCTGTAACTTGCTGTTAAAGTCCTCCTTGCAGGAGGAATATGTAGGAAAAGTGTGAGATTTGAACAAGATTCTCAGCCCAGCACATGGTCTCGAGTGCAGGGAGGTCTGGGAAATCTGAGACCCCCATATCAACAAGTCAATTAGCAGAGCTGTTCCACAGGTACTCCCAGCCCACTGAGACAATAGCGTTTCAAAAAAATTCAATGATCTTTATGCCCGTAGTTTGTTAATAACTAGTATACTGTTCTTCTTTCTGACTTCTCTCAAATGAACTGTCCTTTTAGCTGCATGCTTTATTATATCTTTAATCACCAAAGTCCCATTTCACCTGCAACAGTTGCTTGGTAACACCTATAGTTCTTTATCAAGTAAGTTAACACTAGAAAAGCCCTAGAAGGCAGGAAATCTAACACCCGAGCCTTTCAAGGAATTTTGACTGTCCAAATATATGCCTGAATATCAGTTGAATGTCCATCCATACTGCTCACCTCATTCTTGATGCTAAGGAGTTCCTACCAAAGCTATCACTTACCTACCAATGTCATGAATTCTCTCTCTCTGCAACTATATTCTTTCAAAAATGTTTACCACATTTAAGTGGAAAAGATTATGTAGGGAAGAAGATGGAGGACAGAATTTCTCACTAGCTGGCCCATGGCTGAAGTTTTCTTCAGCAAGAGAAAGGGATGTCTCTGAACATCCTCCTTGTTAGTGCTCTTTTGAATTCACACTTACAATTGAAGAGTACAAAGTCATACTACATACCCTTCGAAATCAACATATAACCACAAAATAGCTGTGCAATGTGCAAAGTAAAAGAGACTGGGCACACTTGTAAATACCAATTAAGAACATAATACTATTCTGATTCAGTAATGCTCATGTTATGATTTTACAAAAGTGAAATAGATGTTGCAAATTTGACTAAAGCATTTTTCCAGTCAAATCTCTCAAATATATTCTCACTACCACTGTGGTATTTTCTTCACTGTAATGTTAGTTAACAAGAGGGTTATAAAATTCTCTGATCGGTATATAGTAAGCATTTATTTTCTTATATGCATAGATTAAAATTTAGCTGGAAAATGGATGGATTTTTATAATCCAATGATGGAAACCTTGCACAGCACAGGCAGGAAAAGTGGCTGACAAGGAAGAGGGTTATTTTGCCTGCAGAAAGGAATGACACACGTAGCTGAGCTACTACCATCAAGACAGCTTTGAGTACAGTGAAAGATACAGGAAAGGTATAATCAGAGAAAAGAACTATAATTTTCCAGAACTAGATGGGGAGATTTAGAAAAGACTATTTAACAAGACAAAGAAGCACTCCATTCATTGCCTGTCATACACATTCACGGACAGACATTGCCTCCTTCACAGAGGGCTCCTCCTGTCAGGTTTCTCCTGGCAGATGGGTAAAGGAAGGAGCTCTCCTGTGACAGAGCAAACTGGCAGTCCTTGTGACACCACAGGGCAGCTCTGGGCAATGCCCCTGACTCAGGGGAGCACACTCATTGCTTGTTTCCTCACTTCTCGACTTCCCTTCCCTCTGAAGCAGAATGTTCCCATCATGTCAGCACCAGGTCTCATTGTCTCTCTCTTGAGCAGACTGTGCTTATTCTCTGTGCTGCCAAGCTATACACAACACTGCTGAGGCTCTTGACCTCAGAAATACTGTCCTCTACCCATCTTCCTACTAGCAACCTACTCCCTCTCTTTTTTACTCTGGCATTTTCCACGCTACCTGAAGAGGTGGGCTGCTGCACCCTTTGCTTCCCACAGCGTGAACATATGTACAGATGGTGATTTTAAGGAAGTCAGTGTGATTATATAGAAGTTTATTGAGATTCTCCTCTAAGTGTACCATTAAATTTACAAAGTGCCAGCCTGTGGTGAGGCAGTTTGTCAGCTTCACTTCTGGTGCGTTTCTCCTCAAAGGGCTAACAAGAGGATTAAGTGTGTGTCTTGTGTGTTTTAGTAGACTGCAAAGGAACAGGAACGCAAACATGATGACAGACCCTTTAGAACAGTACGGAGCATAAGGTTTCCAATGCTGATCCCGAGTACTGCCATAGCAACACGAAGGAAAGCCGGCTGCTCTCGCGAGAGAGGCAGGCGGGACTTGGGCGATGCTGGGGCAACCGGGGAAGTGGTTGAGTCCCCACCCCTGGAGGTACTTAAAGGCCGGGTAGATGCGGTACTTGAGGACATGGTTTAGTGGTGGGCTTGGTGGTGGGAGGGTGACTTGATGACATTAAGGGCCTTTTCCAACCTTAACAATTCTATGATTCTATGATAGCATGATTATAGTTAGTGTTTATGAAAGTTCAACAATACCAAACCATAGCTCTTTGTATGTAGTGGCTCCTAATGTAAGTAAGAAGAGCAAAAGATGGGAGTGGAAGTTGAGACAAAAAGTGCTACATCAGAGGAGTTCTGTGAATATTTTTAGATGGGCAAAATTCATTATTTTTTCATAGCAAGTTAAATTTCAGCTACCAAAATGCAGCCAATTTTCAGACATCAAGCCAGTTCTACAGCTCTGAAATGCACATTTGAAAAAGCAGATCCACATTTAATTGTGTAGAGTGGCCCTGTACAAGATCTTCTCAACAGACAAAGGGGAGGAATGCTGACTGAAGGAGACAGAAGCTTAAGCAAAGTCAATCAAATTGTAACAGTTTATGAGCTTGCCCTGTATTAGCTCATTCTATGAATGTGTGGTTTTCATCCCATCTAAAAAGTAGACCATGCCTATGACTGTAAAGCAATGTTTTCTGTTTTGCAGGGTGGGTAAGCAAAAAATAGCAAAGTGGTCTCCTAGTGTGAATCTTAGAATGTGATAAATTCATTCCTGTTTGGCAGTCTGTAAACCAGGATTTCTGTGTTCAAGTTGTGTCCTATGTTTTGCTTTGACAATATTGTAACTTTCTCTTCTCAAGGTTTGTTACTGTCACATACTTGTTTAATCCTAGGTTGGAATGATTGTTATCTAACATTCCACTTTCTCAGTCTAGTTGTGTGTCAGCACAACTAGTACTTCTGATTTCTATTTTTCATGTTTGGCAGAAAGAAAAAAAATCTTGATTAACTGTATTTGAAGTTTCTTATGAACACACTTTTTTTTTTCATTCCCCCTTCAGTTACACCAAAGTATTTTTCCTGTCAAATTACATGCCCAGGAATATCTAATTAAGTCTAGATTCTAGAGAGAAAATTCAGCATTTTTTCTTGGCGGTGTCACTGTAAGAGTCTGATTTGTCACACCTTACTCTTGTATAAGGAGTAGATTGTTCCCCTTTAACATTGCTAGACCTTAAAAAAAATCTGTTGGAGCAACTTGTCTGGTGACAGTCCACTTCAATATGTATTTAATGTTCTCTGTGCTATAGTGAGTATTACAAATGCAATCTTTGGAAGGCCCGGATGCATCATACTGGGAAAAGGCATATTGAATTGATCTGTTATAAAAATGAAACATCCAGCACTGTGAGCACAGTGCACCACAAATAGCTGCCTCCCAAAAATAACCATTAAGTCTTCAGTTAGCAGACTGTTCTTACGCACCCATTCCTGTCCTTCCACATCTCATTACTTCTGTGTGTCATGTGGAGAACTGTGATTGAAAGGTGGAAGCAGGACAATGAGGACAATATGAAAAGCTGGATTGATGACAATTTTGAAGAGAAATAATATTGATACAGTGTTGTACCATGATCTCTCACAAAGTTAAAAACCATCCTAGCAGCTCAGGATGAGAGGCAGAGTTTAGGTTCTGATAGACCCAACCCTCTGCTCTCCAGGTACTGCTTTTAGACCCCCAACAAGCAATCCCCTCCTGAATCATTCCACCACTGTTCCACCTGGGCCTTAACTCAGCCCTCACCTGTGGTATCTTTGAACATCAGATGTGCCAATAAACAACATTTTTCCTTCACTGAAATTTTCTGCCATGCCCTGAATCTAACCTATGCCCTGCTCAAGCCTGGACACCTGCATTCCTTTACCCAGCATCGAAAGATGCTGTGAAACGTTTCCTGCTGCACTACAATCACTCTCTGACCTGCCTGTGTCAGGCAGCCATCTATCTGGCTTCCCTAGAGGAGGCTGAAAATCTCTTCTCTCCCTCAAGTTACACTCTCTGCTTAACTCATTGACACTGTATTTATTGCAAGGTCAGAAACAGCAGCAACAACCTGGAAAAGACAGCAACTTGCAGGGAACTCAGTATTCAGCTTCCCTGGGATTAAAGAAAAGGTGTTCCACAGAAGCCACCTCCTTCTTGCCACAGTCTACATGTATGGCAGAAAAATGTGGAGGCACTGAGATACTCTGAGACTGGTCTGGTAAAATCATACCAAATCCCTGGATTTGGTGATCCTTTGGGTTGTTGTACATCAGTCACACTGTCCTGTGTTTGCAGCACACCTGACATAGCAGGGCTGTGAACAACACTAAGCCTCAGCTACTGCTCGCTTCCTGCTCTGCCCTTCCATTTAATTGCTGGTGATAATATAAAATTATATATATCAATATTATTAATAATTATTATTAATTATACCATTATTAAGAAATAATTCTTATAAATCATCATCATCTGGTGAACTAAACAGCTGTTAGTCTTTTCCTGCTGATGGCTAGCAGTACATTTATACATTTCCTTGCCTTGCTTTTCCCACATGGCATAATGTGGGTCTTCAAAGGGTGTGTAAATGCAAAATCTGGGGCATGATGCAAAGCAAATATTCTATCATTAAATTAAAAAATACGGATGAGCAATCAAAATGTGGGTAAATGTAATTCAAATTCAAATGTAGCCTTTAGAGTTCTGTTCTTTTCTTATCTAGAAAGTTAAGGAATTAATTTTATTCTGCAAGGTAGCTATTTTTTAAAAAAATCTGGCCCAGATGAATCTTTAATGCAATATGAATTCTGCTGAATTTAATCCGGTAGGCTTTCCCATTTGGTTAGAAAGAAATAGTCTCATGGTCAGAATTATTTTAGTGTGGCTCTTATTCTTGCAGAACTGAATGCTGCCTGAAGAGTAATTGCACTGGTAAAATGCTACATTTTTAGGTACTCATATTGTGAGTTCTTACTCTGACACGTCTCTGTTGCACAGTATAAGTTTGTGGTGTTAGCTTAAGACTATATTTACTATAATTTCTTGACTAGCCTTAAAAATCTTGTTTCCATATACAATGTTTCCTTGTCTCCCTGATTGTTCTGATTGAGTGTGGGGCTTGATTCCTTATTCACCTTGATGAACACTTATTCATATATCTTCTCACTTATTCACTGCCGCCAGTGGAAGGGCATACATATTGTAAAATACTGAATTATTTTAGGGATTAATGTTGTAATTGCGCCCCCCTAACTTTCTTAAAAGCACTTTCTAGTTATGAAATTGATAATTAACTTTATGATGAGTTATAAATAAGACTATAAGTAGGTGACGATACAGTTCATATCAGAAAAAAGTCACTGTTGATATCAGCCAATCCAAATACACTCACAATAACAATACATGGAGAAAAAGTGAGCTATATCTATAAAGTTTGTCATGTTCATAGTTAAGAAATCATGTTATATTTACATAATTTCCCACTCCCATGTCCTCACTGCAGGGGTGGCTTCCGCAAGAAGCATCTAGAAGCTTTCCCCATGCCCAATAGAAAAAATACCAGCTGGGCTTAAAAGGCCAGACTGCCAAAGGCTGAGCCCATCAGCAATGGTCATAGTGCCTTGCAGAGTTAGGAAAGGAGAGAAATCATGAATAAAGTGAAGTCTGCAAAGAAGGGGTGTGGGTGTGTGTGTTGTGAGAGCTGTTTGTACTTCTCATTATCTGACCCTGGTTTCTCTGTGTGTGTAGTGTAATAAATTAGAGAGTTTTCTTGCCTTTCTTGTGTTGTGTCTGTTTTGTCTGTGATGCTAATTGTAGAATGATCTCAACTCCAAAGCCTCTCAACATGTATTTTCTCCCCTGTTCATCTAAGAGGGGAGAGATGGAGTGACTTTGGTGGGAGTTTAGCCTCCAGCCAGGGTCAAACAGCCACAATGAAATAATATATTGGGGCATTGGATATTCTAGCATGTCACTTTTAAGGATCTGTAAGGAGGATAACATGCCAGTTGCTTGTCAAATCAGTTAAAGACAGATATATCACTTCGCTTTGGTATGAAATAATACATTTAAAGCTAGAAACAGTAAATGTATAATATTAGAACAGCTGAAAAAAATATACACTCTATTAATGTTATACTTAATGCAGTACAGTTCTCAGTTACTTCATCATCTCATGTCAGGCAAAACTGAAATCTCATACTGGTTTTCTGTGATGCTTATGTTTCTGTTACGTAAGATGACTGTTATAATCTCCTTCCTATAGTGCTCAATAGAAGGTCAGTGTCTCAGGTCAAAGGCTATGACCTTCCTATGTTATCTCAAGTTAAAATTCCCTCCTCTTACATAATACCTTCTTATGAAAACCTCTACCTGCATTTACTGTGGTTGAGTAATGAGACATCACATGATGATGTGAAGGATAAACCTTCTTTTCTTAAGGTATTTTTGGTAACACTTTCATTGTACATCATACAGGAATATTCCTGCCTAAGCCTCTCTTCATACTTTTCTATCTGCTAAAGATATTTTGGAGATATGTTGGTAAAATGAACTACAACATGTTATGAAAATCATACATACATAATTTTCCCACTGGGAGCATGGGGGTCCTGTTATATGAACATAATATAAAGATTGTACACTATTCCACATAGAATATAACTGAGAGGTAAGTGCTGAAGGTGAATAGCATTCTTCACTCGCTGTACTGAAACCTGTGGTGCTCTGTCATCATTAAGTTTAACCCTTTATATATTATTTTGTAGTACTTAGTTATTACTGAAATCACATTTCCACACGAAGATAATTTCTTTTCGGAAGTATCTCCGGGTTTGGGGAGATTGAAAGGTACTTCCTACCACTAGGCTTTTCAGGGTTAAATTACAAAGTTCTGCAAGAAAAGTTGGAAATTCTTCTTTGTGCAAATAGGAAATCAGTAGTGGCCACTTTTATCTTTGTCACTTAACGTGCACATCAGCAATCACCTCTACTGCTTGGTGTTAATTTTTGGTACCAAGAAATAAGGGAACTATTTTTTCAAGCAGTTTGTTACTACTTCTGAATCCCAACTGATCCATGAATGTGAGGGGAATTTTTCTGTCCATGTTCCAAAAAATATGGAGAGTTCAGAGAAAGTATTCTGATTTTTTTTCTGAATGGATTAATCCATTTTAGTTTGTATGTTTTCTCATTGATAGAGGATCCATTAGAGTATGTTTTGTCATCTTGTAGAAAGTTTACTAAAAGCTTGACTTTGAGTTTAGTTCAAACGCGGTATTCATTGAACACACTTAATCTTCTAAATTCTCTGATACTGATCTGCAGAAAGAAAAGCTTATACCTTTTGATAGAGATTTATGTCTTTAGTCCAAATTGATGATGAATCTCAGCTTATCATACTGCTGACCTATCTTCCCCCTTATTTTCAGTGACAGTACAACATCTTGATAAATTTTGTAATATTAGCTTCAAACTGAACATTGTCATTGCAAAGAACAGCTTCTTGCTAATATGGCAGGATCTGTAGCTTCCAGTCAAAAAGAAACCCAAACCCCACAACCCAAACTACAAAAACACGTATATATTAACTGGTTCTCTTCGCATACCAAGATTTAATCATGTTTTGAAAGGGTGCTAACATACCTACTACGATACACTTCACTCTGCACACTGGAACACACCGTTTCCTTATAGTCAAAAACCACAAGGGGGCAGTTTAGGATAACAAACCAACAACAGTGTGGTAAAAGATGCCCAAAAATTCAGTTTTAGAAGAGAATCTTAAAAATAGGGTTGCATAGATGCAGAGATTACCCTTAGCACCCAAAGACTCCTGATCCAGATTTATAGACAAGAAATATAATAGCACAGAATATATTTTAATAATGAACATGCACGGTGAGGGGAAAAAGAGGGGAGAAACAGTTTGTACCAGCTGGCCGCCTTGGAAGGATCTTTCTCAAACGTTTTCTTTTTGTTTAAGATTTTATATGCATCTAGAGAAAAGATCAGACTGTTTAGCTCACAGTTTTAATGTGATAAGCATTAGTGCAGCCAGTGGCACCACAGCACCAAGACAGATTTAAAACTGGATTTCTTTATCATTTACCTTTTTTTCTGTAGAGAATCTAGTTCAAATTTTGCAACATACTTAACTGTGGCATTGAAGAAGCGCTGTGAATAAAGGCTGTATAAACAATGGCTGGACATACCAGTTAAAACTTTTATCTGTCCACGAATATGATACAATCAACTTTCTTTGGAAAGTTCTTAGCATTTTTATTGCTGTGTAACCTGTTTACTGAAATACAGTATCAATGTCTATAGCACTGCTTGGGCAGTAGCAGCCCAGAATGATTCGCAGTTCAGTAAAAGCTTGCAGATAGCTTGCAGTGTGCTTTTGTTCTGTGTTAATTTCAAGTGTACAGGAAAGGTAAAACTTCAAGAAGGCAGGGGTTTTCTTCACTAAAGAATGACTCTCGGGAAATTGAGACAGGAGGTGGGAAAGTGAACATTTCAAAGTATGTCTCCCACATCTGACTTCTGTCCTTCTCACACTCCGGTGTTTCTGAAGAATTAAAGGAAGTAAAGCATCCCCAGGAAGAGTTTGAACTGACTTAATGGGTGGCTCTTGCATAGAATAGGGAAGGAGAAATCCTTGACTAAATTCAGGCATGACAGTGCACTATCAAGCTGAAATTGGCTGAAGGTGAAAGCCCCAAATACTACATTCATTTCAATTATATGAAAAAAATGGTTGATTGAATTACCATTTTGTGATTCTGTGATTTGTTATTCTGTGATTCTCTGATTTTGTAGCGGGAAGCTTCTCCTTTCTGAGGAGTCATCTAAATATACTGGGTTCTGCATGAGGAAGTGAAGATCATAGAACATAAAGACATCTCTCTGCTTGAATTCACCACAGTATGATTGCATTGTTTGGAATATTTTTTGCTGTTCTCTAATAGCTTTTAGAGCTACTCAGAAAGCACTTTTGTAACATAACCATGAGATTTTTACTGACTAGATATCTTCCTGTGTTGATTACAGAAGGTGCGGAGCACTGTGATTATATGCACAGTGGACCACTCCTATTCTTAAACACATTGTTGAATCGGAAGAGACACTACACAGAATCAAACCATGATTCTTCTTTACAGTTCTGCAGTTAAGGTTGCTGCCTGATGATTTAGTCAAGCACTTATTTAATAGGAATCTGTGGAGCACTGTCACTATTGTGCAATAAAAGCTCTTAAAATCAACCCTCAGATTTGTGTTAGATTCAGATTAGATTAGAATGCTCAGCAGCAATATATAAGGATACTATTTCCCCAGCTGTGATCTTCTCTGAAGTTTAATGGTCACAGGGTCCTCAATCTCTCATTTATTTCCTGCAGAAAATTTAGTCTAATCAGCTTTTTCTTTTAGAAATTTGACTTTTTTGTGTATGGCTTCTTGCAAAAAAGCTAAGTATCTGTAAAATGAATGAATAAACCAAAAATATAATAAACACGATATCCAGGCGCAGCTGGTAATTGTTGTCAATGACAGGGTACTTTCACTGCACTTGGATTATTTGGAATTATTATTCCTCCTAAGAATTGGAGGAATATTAAAAAGGTTCAGTTTAGCAGTTTTTAGATTCCTTCCAAAGCATAAAGTCCTCTTCACATTTGTTACCACCTACTCACAGCTTATTCCCCATCTGACACTTGAGTAATTGTTATAAACCTTTTCCATCTGTGATTTACTTTGTGTTTCCTATTGCAGGTGACAGTTAATGTATCTTGTCTGCTGCTATGAAATTAAAAAAAATGGTCTAAAAATGCTAAGAACAAACACTTGCAAAGATGGGTGCAGGAAAAAAAAAGCTTTTATATTTTCAAAATTCACGTGCTTTGAAAATCTCTCAGCCCACACTGTAATCAGTGTTAGGGTGCCTGAAGTATCTTCTTTCAAAATAAATGCAAGCGAGGATGGGATACCACTACTAAAGAATTTATATTTCCAAGGTAAATTTCTTCAGCTACAAAAGTGATGTGGTGTAGACAGTAAGCAAAAATTTGTAGTTAGATATTTCCTCAGACTTTCTTAGTTTACTCTGTAATTTACTCCAGACTTTTCCTAACTGAAATCTACTGACATCAGAAGAGTTTTAAGTATGCTGTTTTACCTAAGGTCAACAGGAGAACCTTAAACTAGTAAAACTTGATCACCACTGGAAGAACAAAGATATAACAAACAAGGCTAGGATAGGTAGTGGTAATTCTCAAGATATCTGTTGGCTAGAACTTTGCATCTGGAAGTGATCAAGATGAGGAGGTCACATAGCTCAGAGAGAGAAGGTAGAAAATAGTGAGCAACCTTATTTTTGAGAAAACAGCATGCTAAATTTTCTGCCTACCAAAAAATGTCATCTTCATTTTCAAATAAGTTATCTTTCAAAGAGGATGAAATACCTGTGCACCTGTTTCACTTTCCAAATGCTGACAGTTTGATAGTATTAAGAATGTATTTTACCTACACCTTAACTCATTGATTAGATGAATTTTCTAGTGCAAAGGACATTTTAACTTTCACCATGACAACTTCAAATACACAGAAAAATGTATAGATCACTCATAGCTAGGTGCATCCATAATCACTGCAGATTAAATCACTGCAGACTACATCAGTGATTGGCAAACACTGGGCTACAAAACAAAATGGTCTACAAAAGAAAAAATACAGTGACTGCCGCTTTGAAAGATAACATGAAAATGAAACTGCGTGGTAAGAGTACTTAATGAAGTTTAACATCTTCAAAGTGTAAGGTCTTGCACTTGGGCCAGATGAATCCCAGACATAGATACAGGCTGGGAGAAGAGCTTCTTGAGATTAGCCCTGCTGAGAAGGACCTGGGGGTCTTGGTGGGTGAGAAACTGAACATGAGCCAGCAGTTGCTCTTGCAGCTCGGAAGGCCAATATTGTCCTGGGCTCCATTAGAAGAGGGGTGGCCAGCAGGGACAGGGAGGGGATTGTCCCTCTCTACTCTGCCCTTGTGAGCCCCATCTGCAGTACTGTGTCCAGATCTGGGGCCCCCAATTCCAGAAAGCTGTCAGAGAGCGTTCAGAGGAGGCCACAAAGACAATCAGGGGGCTGGAGCACCTCCTCTATGAGGACAGGCTGAGGGAGCTGGGCTTGTTCAACCTTCAGAAGATAAGGCTGCGGTGGGACCTCATTGCAGCCTGCCAGTACTTAAAGGGAGCATATAGACAGGAGGGGAATCAGATTTTTACAAGAGTAGATAGTGGTAGGACAAGGGGTAATGGTTTAAAGCTGGAGGGAGGAAGGTTTAGATTGGATATCAGGGGAAGTTCCACCACAGAGAAAGTCGTGAGGTGCTGGAACAGGCTGAGAGGTGGTAGATGCCTCAACCCTGGAGGTGTTCAAGTTTGGATGGGGCCCTGGGCAACCTTGTCTAGATCCAGGCCTGGAGGTTGGTGTCCCTGCCTGTGTCAGGGGGATTGGAACCTGATGATCCCGGGGTCCCTTCCAACCCAGACCATTCTGTGTTTCTGTGTAATATGGTTTCAGATGGTGATGACATAGAGAATGTCTTATGTACATGGAGGTGCCATGAGTATACATGGGAACTGGTAGTCTAAACTGATCCATAGTACAGTATTTTGTTATATTGATATCAAGCTTTTAGCTGCTTCCATGCTGAAGCACTTGGCTTAATCAATATCTTATGAAGTCTTTTTGGTGGAATTCCTTAGCTCTGTAAACCTTGAAATGGCTTTTTAATGCACTCAAAAACTCAGCTTTGAATAAATTACTTTCTCTTCAGCAATAAATATATCATTTGCAACCTTGCCAAACTCATTCTGTCCTTTTTAAGTAATTGAAGTTCATTATTTATTGTTTATTATATATATTTTTACAGGGAATTTTAGATTATTGTAGGTAACTCAAGAAACTGTAGTTCAGTTTTATTTTTGTGAGGGCAACTGATTAAGAATTTGTCAAGCCAAACATCAGTGGAAAGTCTGTGGAAATGGCTGATAAAAAATAAGAAGACTATGCACATCACACACTAGGTGTACAGTTTCTTTGTGTTCTGGGACTTAATCCTGATAGATGCTACTGGACATTTTGCATAGACATTGAAAGGAATTTTGGGGTGTTCGACATACAACATTGAGTATATAACATCTGTCTACCCCTGCTTTAACTTTCAGGTTTTGATGACATGCTTAGTCTTAACATTTGCTCATCATTTCATCCCTTCCATCTCAGTTTTCAGCATTCCTCTAAATAAAGCCTCAGACATATTGCGATAATCCCTCAGTTTGATGAATAACTCAATTTCTGCCAACTTGAACATGTAGTAATAAATAAAACTACTCAAATTCTTTCATGGCACTTACCTCTGAAAATCAGAATGTACTCCTGGTATTGTCCAGATGTCCTTTAAACAAGATAAAATTTACTGTGCAACCTTCCAAGTCTTGGATATAACATTAAGTCTTCTGCAGTCTGAGTTCTCTGCCCTTTTCTTTAATACCTTTGGTAAAATCTGTACATGAGAAGAGTGAAAATGAGAAACTCCAATAAGACTGGAAACTGATGCCCTGATTGTCTTTTTATAAGATTTGGTAGGTAAAAATAATTTTGGAAGAAATTAAAGCTGCATTTATCCGTTTCTATTTCATTCTTCATTATATAAATGTGTCTTTCTAACACCTTTGCTCAGTACATTTATTCTATTTATTTTGTAAGTAGCTTTAATGATGTCTATTGCTTTTTGGGGGTGTTTGGTCTCATAAACCATAGTAATTTTGCTTTAATTTTTAAGTGTTATGTAAAAGGTGGAGTAGGGCTGCTTTCCCCAAATATGTTACAACCATTCTTTAAAAATTATAGTACAGGGTATTACAGCTTTGAGAGATCCAAAACAAGTAGTTGCTCAGTCACTAGAATGACAAAGTGATAGTGTTGTAGCTGAGATGCTCTCCAGCCTGCAGCTAGAGTCATCAAACACAGGAAAACAAGAGCTCTTAAGTACCACACTTGTACACAGCTCTAATAGAATGAAGAGAGCTTATAGAACTTATTGAAAAACAGAAGCAAAATTAGGATACAACATTGATTATTTGCTACATTCCATTAAAAAAGGCCCTTCATTGTTTCAGTGTACTGAAATTATACACTGCACTTGGGTAACTTTTAAGTCTCATTTAAGTAAGCCCCAATTGCTGTGCTGCAGCATGCTGATTTGCAATACATTACAACTGATGTCTTGTAAAGAGGTAACTTCCAGTTACATATGAATGAATGGCCAAGTTTTCTTAGTCCCAGATAGATCTGCATATCTGTCTTGTGACAGGAAGATACTCGACTGTAGGGTTTTAATAATGACAACATCAACAATGATAACAACAACAATAATATTTTAAACCCACATGCAGATTCAATCCGTCCCTTGCAGGTTTAATGAATACAATGGAGAAATGCACTACTGCAGTTCAGAAGTATGACTACACATAACCACGAAACGCACCACTGCCAACACAATCGAGCCACCACATGCCGTATTACGACCCACCACAGAGTCACAAAACTCACTGTCACCGCCCGTAGGCAGCTCACGAGATTCAGTATTACACCCACAGCAGAACACACAGTCACAACTCACAAGTACACTGAACACCACACATGCGTGAGAGTGGTGGTACAGACACAAACCTCACTTAAAGAAATGTTCACTTAACCCTCTCCAGGTGAGAGCGCTCAGTGTGTTACCTCAGCCAACAGCCTGGCCAACGAGAAGGGTCTGGTCTCCTCACACAGCTGGAGAAGATGCTCCCAAGTCTCAGCCCGAATGAGAGAGGTTTTATTTGATTTACGTCTTTGCCCACGTGACAGTGGGCAGGTCTGTGCTGGGATTAACAGCGTTCCGCTTATTTTATGCCTCAACTCTCATGTGTCTCCATACTGTCTGGGCCCATTGAAGCCAAGTGGTGGCCAAATTACTTCCCTTTGTCTTTTTTTTTTAGGCAGCTGAATAGTGATTTGATTTGGACTCCGGGAATATTGTTTGTTGAAGGAATTCAAGGATGAACACACGTTTCCAGGTCTTTGAATGATGCAGAACTGCCCGGTTCAGTCTCAGTTTACAGAGCACCTCAAATCTGAGCCATCTACACAGCTCCTCGGGAGGTGTCTCCTCAGAGATGGGGTCTCAAGGCAATCCCAGGATGAGTCGCTTTTACAACCCCCCATAAGTCACCTGGTGCTCCAGATATTACTGAATCCTTTGTGTGGAGCTCAGAGCCAGGCAACCTTTACATGTCTACATTATGTTCTGTCATTATTTACATTTTGCAGAAGCATATTATGAGTTAGGAGAAGCATACTATGAGTTAGGAGATTCAGTGATTTGCACAGGGCAACAGTTACCACTGGTGAATAAGAAGTTTGAACAACTGAAGCACTTTATTCAAATCTAGAAAAATGATCTAACTTGATCAATGCCTTAAAACGACAACATTGCAAAGTGTTGGCCACACAGCTCTTTCTTACCTCATTGTTAATTCATGGACAAAATGAAGTATGGCTGAAATGGAAATACAAACCATAAAAATTACCATACTTTAAGAGCTCAGTGGTCCACATAATTTGGTGTTCTGTTTCCAGCAACTGCCTGGTGATTACAGGAAGTGGTGTCATCAACTACTTTTCAGATCTATGTAATGCAGCTGAAAGGGCTGCCTTAGTGAATTTGGAGAGATCTATTTAATCCATTTCATGGTATCTGTTCCCAGCTGTTTGTTTGAGTAGCTCTCACTGGTGTGAGATGGGGATCAAAAGCCCTCAAAGAAAGGTGTCTTTGTCTTCTAAGCAACATGGGCTCCTGTCTCCCTGGCAGACCATCCAACACAGAAAACTTGGACACACTTTTATGAGTTTAAACAAATCTAAATGCAGTCATGATGTGGAGAAGGAAGGACTCCTTCATTCATGATTCAGACCCCTAAATAAAGCTCCTAAAAGTTAGGTAGGATAAATCTTCTGCCCTATATGGCATGTGCCAAACACTTTCCCTGTTATATAAACAGATTAATCTGGTCTCTGTCAAAGCAAATTCCTGATGATGTCCCATTAAGGACTAAAATTAGGGGACATGAATCCTTTTCAGAAGTGTAATTCTTCTAATTATTCCGAAAAAATACCCTTGAGGTAGTTTTTTTCATTCTGTTTCTAGAATGAATCCCTCAATTGTATATAGCAGTGAAGACACATTAACAATAAAATTTTACTTCAAGTAAGGCTGAGAATGCTCTTCTTGCAAGCTATTTAAACATCACTCCTTAAAAATGAGGGAGTCCTTCCAAAGTGCAAAGCTGAAGCTGATCCTCTATCTCAGTTCTGATCCTTGCAGGATTTAGCTCATAATAAAGTTAGCTATCTATTAATTGACCCTTAGTCAACAAAGTAATGTGCATAAGCCATAATGAACAATATCCTCAGCACTGGAATTCACAAGACATAATGTATTTCAAAGTAAGCAAGTATTTCGGCAGTGATTAGTGTATATTATGTCAGCAATGCCTCAAACTAACATCAGAAAATAAGAGCAAACTTACCGTAAGCACAGAACATGGGAAGAATATGCTCATTAAAGACACCTAAGTTTTTTAGCAGCTTGGCAACTACAAAAAAAAAAGTGAAACTGAAGAAAAGACAGTAAGTCAAAGGACCAAAGTGAATGGGGAACTATTAATTGAGCAAAGCGTGAGTAGCACAAAATATTTAGTGATGATTAAAGCATCATTCTGTTAATGGTAGCAGGTTATAAAAAATTAACACTGTATGGCTATGGAACAGAATGACACATTTGAAAATGTCTCGTTAGATGTAAACATTTTTCTTGACGTGAAAGGATCTTGTTTTTCTTAGGACTTAGAAAAGAAATATGTGAAGAGGCTGTGTTTCTGCTTCTCTGTACCTTTAAAAAAATTGTTATCCTGAAGGATAGTGACGACACAGAGAAGACAATCTTCAAACAGATAGAGGGAAAAAAGTGCAACATTGTAATGGCAATAAAGTTCCATAAATAGTACCTTAGGGTTTTTTCCGATAATTTACTGAAGTTTTGTGAATCCATTGTCAGCCTCAAAAAAAATAAAGGATATATCTCAATGGCTTTGTGTAGCCTTAGTGAATTGCAGCATTTAACCACAGTTTATCTGTTTTTCTGTCATCCTAAGGCAATAGCTGAAAGAGAAAAGGGTGGACAAGGAAAGGAGGGAGAAAATCTGGTCCTTGTGCAGAGCCAGAACTCCTCATAGTGTAAGAAAAGTTTACCTTTTGCTCTGCATATGTAATTTATAGGAGAAATTGTCCTGTTCTGGGAAGAGTTGATTTTCCCAGAGACAGTCCTGAGTAGTGGCTGTGGAACAAAAATATAGCATATAGCCTTACAAATCCCACTGGTTCTAGAGAATCTCTGAGATAGTTTTAATTTACCATGTCTACACTCAAAGTGATTCATGTCCTTCTTAATCATTAAAATATTAAAAAGTTGTAAAAACTATTTTCCTTTTTGATAAAAAAATTACCCAATTAGATTTTTTTAACCTTTTGAGCTGTAAAATAGTTTTGAAGTTTAAAAGAAAACTAAATGGTTTTATAATCGGTTGTCTCAGGGAAGGTGTGTTTTTCCTCCTGCCTGACAAAGCGATAATCAGTTCTAAAAGTGGGTTGAGAAAGCCTGCATTTATGTGTACTCAGGTAGTTCATATCCAAGAAGGTCAGGAAGTACAAAACTATTCATGAAACTTTCAGTTCCTCGCTTGCAATATTTGTGGAGGAAAACAATGAAACTTAATTTTAAAAAATAATAAATTGCTTAATGACTTATTACAGATCAAAACTAAATTTTGTCTCAAATCAGGATCTGGAAGACCACACACCTTTCACTTTGACATTTTTGCATGAGTATTTCGAAGTTTGTTGTATATTTTGAGAAATTCTTTTGAACAGACTCAATAGTATTTTTTCAGGTGACTTATCAATGGAGGGGGCTGAATTTAACAACATATTAATCTGTGATTTTTATCAGCCTCAGTGCTGTACTTTTATTTCCCAAAAGCCACAGCGTTTAGCTTACTTCATGGCTGAAGCATCTAACAGAACGTCAGGCAGATGATACTTTTAAGTCTTAGCAGCAGTGAAAGGAGTTAATTAAGGTTTGGTTTGATGTCTCTTATATGGATCATAGTATCATGACATGTTACATTCATTGCTAATAAGGACTTGCAGCTCTGGTATCATGATGGCTCACACATTTATTCTCTCTTAACTGTGTTGTGTTCTCATTTTATGTCCAGGAGTGCTTCAAAGGTTATATGTAATATATTTTTGGAGAATAAGGTCTCATCCCACAGAGCAGGATATTGCACTTATGAATACCTATGCATCACAACAATCATGTCTTGCCCCAGATGCTCTCATGTATCCAGACATTCAATACCTATGTGAATTCACAAGTGTGATACTGGTCTTGTCCCAACTCCTCATGACCTACACTTTGCAATACCTGATAACTCTCTTCTGCATTGTTATTGAACATCACTGAGATGGCTACTTTAAAAGTCAGAAACTTATGATTAGTTTCCCTATATCCTCTTGTTAGAAACTATTAGTGAATGACATTTCTGCTTTTTCAGGTCATAGTTTATTTATGAGAACAATTGATTTAGCAATACATAGAAGCATCAAACTTTAAATAGATTACACGGTCCATGCTTCATAAATCACATTGGTCACACATTCTTACCTTTTACAGAAAGCTCAACTGTTCTAATATTTTCCACTAACAACAGTAGATACCCCTCTAATAATTACATAAAAAACCAATTACTTAGTTTTTGTAGATTATCTATAGACAGGTTTAAAATATGAATACATATTTAGAAATTTTTCTTTCCCTAAATGTTCTTGGAATGAAGTATATCAGCAGCATTTCACACTAGAAAATGCTACTCCTTTTACAGCAGTATTACTTTCACACCAGTACTGTGTATTCTGCAAAGTGTTTGTGTTCTTCACATATTATCTGTTGTGGATGATGTACTAAAAGTGATACGTTATATATTTACTCACACTTCATTTTGAGGCTGACAGTTGTAGCATATACTTCCCTTCTCATACTTCACCAATTACCTTAACCCTGACCCGCATGAATGTAATTTTCTGCATTAATGAGAAGTAGCTGTCCCTGTGAAGAGCCTGAAATGAGTAAACACTGTCGACTGTGTCAAATGGTGGTGATAAACAGCTTTCACTACTTATTTATGGCTGCTGGTGCTGATAGAGGAATTCACACCTATTCAAACGCCTCTTTATTTGTAATCAAAAGACTACTGTGAAGTTCTGAAGACTGAAGGAGCATGGTTCTAAAAGCAGCTTCAGGTTTGGGTTATGCTGTGCCTAGTCATGAGAAAATTTCGTATTGTAAGAAGTTTGCAGGTGTTATGCTGCAGTTTCTGGTTCTGAATGGACACTGTAGAACAATAACAGATTTTGAAGTATAGATCTGAGCTTGAAAAGCATCTGAACTTGTACTTAGTTCAGGAATTAGAACTTGTTAATATTCAACATTTCTGTACCAATTCTGTTACCAAAATTTAGTTTGGAAACCACCAAAAATGTTTAGAACTCAATATAGAACATGAATTCTGATACTTTTTCCCATTTATAGGTGTTTAAATTTTGAGATCAATAGTCTGTGAAGGAAAAGGAGACATTGCCTGTGGTGAGCATCAAGGCATTCCTCATGCTTCTGCAGACTACTGGGAACCTGTACACCTCAGTGGGAGCAATCTACCACCAAATGCACACATAACCTGTCTGAGACCCAGAGAGGTCTATTTAAAACACAACAACACTACCACCCCCGACTTTACATAGAGGTCAGTGAATTTATAGAACATGATGAGAAGCCAGAAAGAATTAGATGTTGTAAAAGGAACAAATTCACAGAATCACAGAATGTTAGGAGTTGGAAGGGACCTGGAAAGCCACCATCCTTCTAATTCACCCCAGGATGCCTTCTTGGCCAGGCTGCCTCCAATCTTAATACCTGAAGCTGCGTTTCACCTCTGGTCAGTCTGTCCAATACCTGAACCAGAAAGTTATCACCTATAGATTCCAGGTGTCTCCTGGATCTCTTGCAGCTTGCCATGCGGTTTTCCCAGCAGATACCCGTGTAGTTGAAACCCCCCACCAGAATGAGTGCTTGCAAGCATGAAGCCTGCAGCTGAAGGAAGGAAGTCAGGAAAGAGTAGAATTTTGGATCTGTTTTGGTGCTTAGGAGTTTTTATCGCTGTCTCTTTGTACCCTCTGCTTTTTGATTGAAGCTCTGGCCTTGCCTCTGGGAATCCTTCCACTCACTGTTGACTGGGTGGACTAGGGTGCTACACAGCCTCTCTGGGCCAGTATTAACAGAGGAAGTGTAGCTGGATGAATGCTTGGCAAGAGCACTATCTTTAAAAATCAAGCTTTTACATTCTTTCAAACATCCTCATTAGTTAGTTAATATTTAAAGAATTTACCTTTACGTGTCAGTTAGATAGATATATAGCTCTCACTGTAGCCAGTCTTGATTGTATAGTTGAAATGCTTAAAGCTCACAATTATTGAAATTCTTGTGGGTTGCCTGTATGCTTTTATGTCTAAAGAAGAATGCATATTATACTAGCATTCAAAACCCTTGGAAATGTTTTAAACAAATGTATAATTATTGTTAGCTTTGGCTCTAATAATTTTGCTGTGTTAAGGTTCTGAAATACCTTGACTTTGAGACTCAATTACTTAATGAACTTAAAGTAGCAGACAGATGGCTTTTCCTCTTTTGTTAAATTTAAAGGGCTTACTAGTGCTAATTATTTTGAAATGGATTCCTATGGTATTATGTATTATTTCAATGAATAATGAAGGACTGGCAATTTATTGGCAGAACATTCACTGGAGTGCCATAAATTGAGAAAAAACATAAAAGCAGAGTGGATACATATTTTAAAAGCACAGCTTGGGGAATCACATTAGTGCAACTCAAAAAACCTTCTTATAAGTGTGCATATTTTTAAATATGATCAAATCAAGAGATTTTTGGTGAGAGGCTGAGGTTTATTCTACGTACTGTGACAGCTAGTTCTTGGAATAGAAACGTGTACTAGATTCTTGGACAATTCAGGAGGAAAAAACCCAGTAAGGCTGCACTCTCAGGAACTAGCAAACCAAATATAACCCCAATGGAGCACCTTGATACAGTCACCCACCTCTTCAAAGGAGGTTGTAAGAATAAAACTGGCAACAGCTAAAGAAATATCTTCACAGTTGTTTAAAGTAAGGTTTCCAAACTTGAAGAGCAGTTAGAGAATTGGGTAACAAAGAAATCCCCTACTAAATGCAAAGAGACAGTAAAATGCAAAAAGTTCTTTTTTTTTTTTTTAATTTAAAGTATGCTTTTATAAGTGACATTTCAGTCTAGGGACACTGACACATGAAAACACAGTTGCATAGGTTTTTGTTTTTTGAGTTTATACCTCTGGCAAATTAAAGCAGCTTCAGTTCTACCTCATATGCACAGCTATTGGTTGCATTGTAAGGCACAGGGATTTAGACAGTTATTTTCATAGTTGCAATAACATTTAAAGACATTTAAATTATCAGATAATGGCCACTACTGGAACAGGGTAGTAATGCTGGTAAACCTTTGCTTTGCCACAGCAAGATTACTTCTGTGTCCCTTCCATTAGATTAGCCTGTAGTATTCACACAGAATTTTTAGGACTGATTCTTGACAATCTTAATGCTAGTCAAACCCTATAGCACAACAGGAAATACATACAATAGAAAGTACTTCTTAAAATGATGATGCTCTAGAGCAAATAAAAAGTGGCAAGAAAACAAATTCTTGATTCGTATAACAAAGCAATTAGGTTAATTTTAGTTGTAGAAATTTACTGACAAAATTTGGGCAATAAATTGAATATCCTATAGTTAATTTAAGGAAGTGAGCCACTGCATTCTTTTGAGACTGCTGATCACTATACTAAAGAGATTCAGTGTAAGGTGTTCAGTACCTTTCACCACTGGGATTTACCATGAATATGTGAACACATAAAACTGCAATGCATTGTGACAGCCCAATCATATTCATGACTTCTAAATCAGAGAGTGTGCAAGTAAGACTTTAAATTGTGGGCTTTTTTGAAACCAGTACTAGCTGAAACACAAATAATGAGCGCTTAAAATACACTGGCATATACAAGCTCTATACATTAAAGCACATAAGGTTACGTATGTGAGTAGTGTATAGTAGATATAAATCACAAATTATGAAAAAAATTATTTGCCATCATAGCTTTGTGAACAATTCTATATAGTAAAGGTTTATATTCCTATGTACAAAACCGTATATTTTTAATTATATTACAAATGTACTGATAAGTCAAACTGAGAGAGCAGCCCAATTTTTATTGCCTTGCAGAAATACATGAACTTCTAGAAATAAAGCAAATACAAGGACTGATATACCTAAGGTCACTTTGCGGAGAGGTTTTCAAGTTATTATTAAGAGACTCCTAAATTAACATTTGATAAAAAAGAATCCAGTAATATTTTTTCATTATCATTGTACATCTTAGAGTATAAAGGATCTTTTGCCCTTGTGCTTAGAAGCCTCAGCCAAGAACACAGGGCAATGTCAGAAACTGTTTTATATGTTTTATGCATATAAGCTTCTACAGTAAGGCAATTGAAATATATAGACAAAAGATTTTAGAAGATAAACAGTGTTAGAACTCCAAACTTAAGCAGATCAAGGGATCTTAATTCAAGTTTTAGAATAGATTAAGGCTCCTAAATTCATTCTTAAGCAGTAAAATAAGTAGACAGTTTTTTTTTTTTTAATACACCAAAGACCCATTTAACCCTGTTTGTTATGAAACTCTGTGAGTCATTTTAATGTTGACCATTTTGCAGATGATGAACATAACAACTATGCTGAGCAGATGTGATTCCAGCACTGCCAGATAAGACATGATTTTCCACATTCATTTTGATAGAAATGCTAGACTGCAAGAATAGAGATGGAAGGTTATATTAGGGTAGTAATTAAGGTAATTTAAAAGTTTGACCTATGAAAACAAAGAGAAAATGGTAAAGCTCTTAAAATTGAACCACCAAAGTCATTCACGAAGTGTAGATGCTACTTGGATTGGATTTTTTCTGAGGATTGACTTAATTGAAACAATGAATAGAAAGCTATAGTATGAGGTAATTTGATTTAATTGTCTTAAATTTCTAGGAGAAGTACTTGTAGCTCTGCCTACAGAGGTACTCAGACTAACCTGTTAACTTGCCTGACATACACAGGTCCTGAGCATGACTACAGATTGCATTTTGGGTGGTAGTTCTTTACATAAAGAGTATGTTGGTTTTTTTTTAATAGGTTTAAACTATAAAAGTTCTTAAACAATAGAGAAGATTCTCAGTAGTGTAACCAATTGAAATCAGTGTAGTGAAAAATTCTCCACACAAGAGCATGAGCCCTATGGCCTCCCCAAGGAATAAACCAGTATTCAGCAAGGCAGAATTTTATCAAAGTAGCAGCAATGAATAAATAGAATTATAAAGTTATTTTATTTTTATTAAGTATTAAAATGTTCATACATAGTTGGTATCAGTTTGCAGAACTTAGATAACTGACCATTTAGTACATTTGATTTTATTTCACAGTACTATATAGTAAGCACACTAGTAAATAGAAATTGGCTGAGAAAATATTTGATACAATTTTCTCTGTGCATTTATGTAAGTTTCTGTAGGTTTTGCTTTTCTGTATAAAACTTCCCATACTACACTTGAGAACAGACTATTTACAATCAAATTTATATTCGGTACTATTACTTTGTCATGATCTGCCCAGATTTTATGTAGAGGTGCATATAAAAGGTACTATTAGTAACAGCTAGCATGATCACGTACCCTGAGTTTTCATTGTGTCTAGCAAGTCTGAGGGTTTTTTTTATTAATAGTTGCAAATACTTCAAAGATAGTTTACAGTCTGACAGACATAAGACTTTGCTATTAAATTTGGTCAACTCCTTCCAGCTGATAAAGGAATGATTTTTGTTGCATTTGACTTCAGGAGGAAGATGAGGGGGAATTTGCACTACAGTAGGTTAGATTGTATAATGATGACTCAGTCATCCACTTATAAAGAGCTACATGTTTAATCCCAGTGTCAGTTAATCTTCTAAATTAACTGCATCCAGTCTGAAACAATTACAGCATGAAATAAATGTTGAGCTCTCTTGATCAATAACATATATCTATTTTTATTGCTCTCCTGAATATGTATATACATAGATGACTTCTTAGAATAGAAGGAAAAAGATCTGGCTGAATTCTTTGGCATTTGTATTTATATAGCTTTCCCTGAAACTCACTTTTACTTTAGAGTTTTTCTTGATCTTTTTTTTTTCTTTTCAGTTGAGTTTCTTTGTAGGCCTGAGAGTCTAAAGCCTTTTGCAAAGCCTACTGTGTTCTGCATGTACATATTCAGCACACAGGATAGTGATGGTTATGACCATGATTATAATAAGATAATCAGTGTCCCTGGAAACATACTGACACAACCCTCTTTGGGTTGCTATCCACCTCTAGAGGTGCCACCTAATCTAGGCACATGTGTATATAAAATTCAGATATAAAAGCATTGGCAGTTTAGATTTGTATGAGTAATCAAAATACCCAAGTACAGTGTCTGTAATAGGGTTTTTCCACTTGAGCTGAAAAGCCAAGTTCAGTTGCTGTGAAATACAGCTCATCCATGTCACTGGCAGGTTTAGCCCCCTTTTTCAGTAGCACTGGGAAATGGAGAACTGTTGGAACTGAAACTGTCTCAAAACTTTCAGTGAAATTCCAACAGCCAAGAAGAGTTTGGATAGAGTTCCAACATGGCAAGCCTGTCCCCAATCTGACCTCAAGCCACAGACCTGAGGGAGCAGGACAGGCTGTCTCCCAGATTTGTGGTTTCCCAGCATCTTAGGTTTACAGTTACAGAACCCTCAATATTTCAGAGAGCACAGTGTATCTTTCTAGCTCTTCACTTCCCCAATTGTACAATTGTACAATATTTCATGTTGCTTTAAATTACATTGAAAGAATCACATAATATCTACCTGTAGACAGGGAAATGCATGTTAAAAACTATCTGGTTCTCCCAAGTCACCTTAAAGGACTCTCATTTGCACAGGACACATGGTCAGTATCTGAAATTCCATAAGGTGCCAAGCAATGAGAATTTTTATTCTCTCTTACTACCTGACTGGTTGGGAGTGACAAAGTCAATATAGAGAATTCCACTTTTATGTAACAAATAGCTTAAAGAACTATTCATATGCTTCCTACTAGGATTGCACAAAGTGCATTTTTTTAACAGGCATTCACTGTTAGGACCAAGTGTCCTGTGGATTTCGTTTTCACGGAATTGTTCTGTATGAAGCCAGTGTAAACTGGGGCTGAGATAGAAGCTCATTTGTAGCCATAATTGGAAGAACCATATTCCTATCTTTTTTTCCATTAGTTCTTAGAAATTTTTCTCTTTTAATTCTTTCAATGTATCTGTATATCTAAAGATGTTTCTTCCATTCAAATTGAAAAAAAACCCACCCTGTTAGCTCATACAACTAATAAAAAATAGTTCATAGGAAATAAAGTTTTTATCAATTTCTCCACCTTCCACTTCTGTTTCAAGTTTTTCTGTATTAAGAAAAACAAACAAGTCTTGCTATAGAAATGTCCTGAAAGTAATTTACTACCATTTTCTTTCTAACAAACAAATAGCCTTGCTGTGTTTGTTTCTTAAATTTAGTATATCTTTTCTGTATTTATGCAAATTATGGGAAACTGTAGACGAAAGTGATTCTGCTGTAAAAATGCCTTAATTTCAGCCTTGTGGATATGGCTGAAATATAAAACAAATTAGATTATCACTGAATTTGAAAATAGAGAATACCCTTCAATTAAAAAGGAATAGAAACATTTTTACTTTTGTCTAATCATCTGCAAATCCAGATACAACAGGCAGAAATAACCTTTAAGGCTCATATTTAGCTCATCATGATCTTTATTAATACATCTTACAATTTATTCTCACCAATTTTATATAATGAACACCAGAAAAGTTTAGTGCCTATGGAGCACCAAACTAAATGCTAAGGGATCAATAGACTGAGAGCAGGAACAGAACCTTTTATCTGTAGACTCAAAACCAAATGTACAAATCCAGACACTTAAAACAAGGAACCTGAATTCAAATTTGGACACAATATGAAGACCATATTTTTAAGACAAGCTTTTTCCTTCCCACTTACACCAGATATAATTACAAGTCTGTAAGTATTTACAGAAACAAGTAATGTCATTTACAAAGCAGAGTCTTAATATTTTGAGCAGGACTGCTAAATTAAGCACATTTCAATGTGTAATAAGCAATGTATCACTATGATTAACTACTTTTTGTTAGCAAACACTTCATGTTAGTTAGTAATAGTATGATGGTTAAGAAATTGTATATTTTTTGTCATTTAGATCTGTAATGAGCTATACTTAGTGGAATGGCATAATTGTCTTCATTATATAGTTATTGAAGAAAATATGTCTGGTTTTGTTGCTGGGATTTGAAATCTGATCTTGCATTCATTGAAACTGATGATAAAACTCCTTGAGATTCAGAGATGGAAGGACAGCCCCACAGTGGAGATGCATAAGTTGCTCCTGGAAGCAGATGGTCCTGCATTTAAATGTTCTTTGCATATTTCTTCCTTTATTTCTTTTTTTTTTTTTTGTACACTTCTGAATCTGTTATTTGATCATTTCAAACAGAAGGAGGGAGAAAAAAATGCAATGAATCATATCTGATTTCTTTTCAGCATTTTCTATTGAAATTCTAAATTATGGGTTTTGTTTTTTTTTTTAAAGTTACTGGAAGAGAAGAAAGAAAATACATGAAATAACATGCAAGTGTAGGATTGACTTTAGACCTCTGTGGATCCCCAGGATATATTCTTCTTAGTTTTGCTTCATTAAGTTTAATCCTAAATTACGTTGACTCGAGATGATCAAATTCAGAGTTGTTTCTGCAACCCAAATAATGACTCTCTATAGTATGCAAAAGCTGTGCTCATTATAATGAAGTTATTTGTTCAGGCTAAATCCCAAAATAAACATACAGAGCCAAATTCATGTCTCTGTAAATGATAGTCTGACATGTTGGCACAACTATCTGTCTACAGTGAACTGTCAACTGTCTCACCCTGTATTCTGCAATTCCAAATGTGAAAGCACAAGAATGGACTTAAGCCTAAATGTTAATAGGCTATTCCAGAGAAAGCAACCCCCAGACTTCAGTGAGGACACTGGGATGCTGCTACTGTGTGTTTTCCTAGTGCACATGATAAAATGCTTTTCAGTAGACTTAACATGTTTTGGTATCTTCTTTTCAGATGGACCGCTATCTTTCTTGGGGAAGGAAGAGAAGTAATTAGTTACACTTTAGAATTATTTATAACCAACATGTACATCATCAACCAATATTCATTATTCTTTACTGCTGTAGTGAGCCTTGTCCTGAAAATTGCATGGGAATTTAGCTATTAACTCATGTTGTGTTCAGAGAAGCTGAAAGGTTATTTTCTGTGCAGGACTAAGTCCTTGAGATCTTTCAAAGGAATATGCACAAGCTGCTATTTTAAGAAATATTATAGTATGTGCTGTACAATATACTTACTTAATGAAAAATCCTACAAATCTCTTTGAGCTGATACAGGTGCAGAAAAGACTGAATAATAATTTTTGAAAGTTAAATTAACAGTACAGTTAAAAAAAACATTGAGAGTTCTCCTAGTGCATACATGTGTCCTGCTGAGTGTAATCAGATTGTTTTCATGTGCAATTATAACCTGATTTGGTTTGAGCTATCTTTTTTTCTGAAATTAAGCTTGAGTATAGATATAAGCATATGTGCACACATATCCACCCCATGGATATAATATGTTATGTAATGTGTAAAACAATTCCACTTGGTCTCAAGTAAATTTCTTTACCTGTTTACCTCACATAGAAAATCTAAGTGCTGTGCTTCCACATGTACCAAGAAGGAACGATTAATGGCTTACTTATCTTTCCAAGTAGTTCATCTTCCTCTAGAATCACATCTACTTAGCAATGTAGAAAAAACCCCCACAATATTTATGTGTATGTATTCCTGTGTGTTCTCCAAAGAGATAATGTCAGGAACACAGTAATTTTGAATGGTGTATTTTATTTTCTTATGACTAAGGATTCTGATTTTAATTAATTTAATGAACAATTCCATGATAGTAGCCATACAATGAAATAACTGCATTTACATACACTTTAACTGTGAATAACATGTGCTCCTCTGGTGTTAGTACTTCTGTCAGATCTCAACAGGTTAGAAATTTTAGATGTGGAATACGTTCTTTTGAAATATTGGTTATCATGAAAAAGAATTTTATAAGAAAATGTTAGAAGAAAACGTGTTTAGAAACTGGAATATCAAAGGTAAAAGTTCTCATTTTTCCTTTGTGAGAAATAGGCTGTATTTTCTTGCTTTGTTGAACTGATATTTGTGATAGGAAGGATAGAAGTGAGGAGCTACACTTATCTGCAAAGCATGAAATAAATTTGGTGCCGAATCTTTTTGGATCAACACATGATTTATTTCTGAGGGAAGTGAGGGAGATTTCCTTGTTACTCAGCTAAGTTGTAGTAACTTTGTTTTTTCAAGGTAATAGGTAAATATGTAGATAATTATGGAGGCTCTGCTGATTGCTGACTTGTTGAGTGGAGGTAACTTGACTGAATAAAGGGTCTGTATGCAATACTGTCCTTTCGCAAGTTTTTTTAAATTTTTTTCCCCTCTGTTGTGGTGCGTGTACCCTGATTGGATGCCAGATGCCCAGCAAAGCCACTCTTATCACTCCCCCTCCTCTTCTGGACAGGGAAGAGATGATGTAACAAAAGGCTTATGGGTTGAGATAAGGACAGGGAGAGATTACTCACCAATTACCATCGGGGTAAAACAGATTCAGAAAAAAACATATTTATTACCAATGCAAATCACAAGAGAATAATGAGAATTAAAATTAAATCTTAACACAACTTCCCCATACATCTCCCTTCTTCCTGGGCTGAACTTTACTCCTGAATTCTCTGCCTACTCCCCTTGAGCAGCACAGGGGGAAGGATGTGGAATGTGGGATGAAGTCCTTTCATCACACCTTGTCTCTGCTGCTCCTTCCTCCTCAGGGGGCGGACTCCTCACGCTCTTCCCCAGCTCCTATGTGGGGTTCCTCCCACAGAAGACAGTCCTCCAGGAGCTTCCCCAGTATGAGTTCATCCCACAGGTTACAGTTCTTCACAAACTGCTTCAGCGTGGGTCTCTTTCATGGGGTGAAGACCTTCAGGAGCAGACTGCTCCAGTGTGGGCTTCCCATGGGGTCACAGCACCCTTTGTGCTTCTTCACATGCTCCGGCATGGGATCCTCCACAGGCTGCATGTGGAATCTCTACTCCCCATCACTACACAGTACTGCTGTTGTGGACCTAGGGGAAGCTTCTAGCAGCTTCTTGCAGAAGCCACCCCTGTAGCCCTCCCACTACCAATACTTGACCATGCAAACCTAGAACCTATATGGTCTTTTAATTAAGATTTTTTTTTTCTAGATATTCAAAGTGGATTTATTTCCTGCTGTCTGCATAGTCCTGGAGGGCATTAACGAATCAGCTCTGTTTCTTCTTTGTATATATTTTGCATTCATAAGCTTAAAATCACCCTATTATCAAAGCTTCAGGAAATAAATTAAATCCATATTGATATTGTCTAGACAATTCTATTTTTCAGTATAAACCTTTTTCTTCCCTGAGGTTCTAATAAAATATATTTTACCATTACATGCTATTTTATAATTCTGTCTTTGAACATTATATAAAAGGTAGATAACTGTCAGTAGATATTTTAATACTCTTTATGTGATCATTGGAAAGAATAGTTATTGATATATGTGGCTTACAGCTTAGTCTGTACTCAGGGGAGTAGTGAAAATGTAATTCAAAATATACACTGCATATCCGCTAATAACTTTTTACTGTTTATAAATTATATGTGAATACAAATGTGATAAACACTTTCCATCTTTTTATACAAAACCTCGAGATGGGTTGTGCAGAATTTGGACTAGATTTTTATGTTTGAGTCTTAAGATGCTGAACAACTCATGGAAGAACACTGCATTTAGTGAGTAGTTACAGAACTAGTGAGTTTGAACTGGCCCAATGTCTCGGTCTCCAGTAGATTGCCATAACCAGGTTCATAAAACTTTCCTCCTCTGCTTCCAAAGGTACTTTTACAGTCCTGGAAAGATGAGTTAGGCTGGAGGCCATGGTCATAACCATTGCCAGCAGTAGACAGCACCGAGAAATTCCAGTGACATGAAGATATGTTTTCTGGTTCTTTGTCATCACAAAGCATAAAAGCATTACTTAATTTTCTTTCATATCTTAAGCTTGTTGCGAGAGTTCAGTGTTCCATCTCCAAATTATATCCTCAAGTGTTAAAAATCCTCAGTGATTTATTGTATATCGAATATATGTATATGCACTGAGTCAATGGCAGTAACAGGAAGGAAAAAGTATTACAAGTATTTGTTCTGTAAAGATTGAGATGAAAGATTTCCTTATGATTGAGTAAAGATTCTGATTGCACAATTAACTTTTACCAGGAGCAGAACTTGTAAGCAATGAATTTCAAAAATCCATCAACTTTTATTACCAAAGAAGACTGCAGAGTTGTTGTTACCACAGCTGTGGATACAGTTAACAATTGGTCCTGTGTTATCTATAAGCATGATAAAACTTCTCATAGGAAAAATATTACTGTAAATGAAATACTGAGTTATGAAACAATGATTTAGAAATTCATTATAATTTCAGGAAGGTATGCAGGCTTCAATTATCTATAAACTCTGATTTCAGCCAATCGGTCCATTTTCCTTTAAGTTTAGTGCACGCTGCAGCTATTGTGTGCATTGCAGCTACTTCTCAATGTGTTATTAATGTCTACAGTTTCTCTTAAAACTAGGATTTTACTCTATATACATATGCAGAGCTTCAAAAAGATTTTTCTTGAATAAGTTTGTTTTGTTAGCTGCATCTGAGGAAGTATTATGGGTTGGCATTTGAAAATCGTCTTAAAATAATTTCTCAAACATTGTATTCTCTCATAGAATATCTCTCGTATCTCCTGCTCTGCATGGTGCAGGTTGATCAAAGGAGGAGAAAGTAATATTATCCCAAAGACCTAAAAAACATCAGAGAAATGTGAACAGAGCCAACATTACCATCCTGATCTCAGACTATTCTGTTCATTCAAATATGCTTTTTAGTCCATTTCATAGAGTTTATTTCTATGCTGGTAAAAGGATGCATGCCTTTGAGGAAGGAAAATGCTTTAAAATATTATTTTAAATTGTACTCTTTGCTGGTCACTACATGAAGGTAAAAACATTTTGTATTTATAATGAATTCTGGTGATGAGTCTTTAAGTCAGTGGGTTGTCTATTGGTGCCTTCTATCAGGTAATATTAATTTTTTATGCACCCACTAAGAAAAAACTCAATCTTGTTTTGAAAACAATTTCCACAGCCAGTTTGTAAAAGCATAATTCTTTACCTAATGACCACATCTATGTCCATTGGACTGAACCAGTAAGTAGAGACAGGTTGTCACCGTGAGGCTGACGTTTCATTATTTGGCCTTATTTCCTACAAGTCAGTACAAACATAAGTGCATGTCTAGAGGTAGAGGGTAGAGGGTACCAGAACTTGTACTGCACTCTAGGCAAGAAAAAATTAGATAGTGAGCAGTGTATTGAACAGAGACCTGTGAAAATACGTGCTGTATTCCTGCAACTGCTGGATGACTTCAAGCAAGACACTCTACTTCTGTTAGTTATTTGTAAAATAGAGGTGATGTTTTAATATCTTCTAGGGAAAAGTCCTACATAAAATAAATCAACTGCTCTAAAAAAAGTATATTCCTGAAACCTGTCCATGTACAATTTACTGCCAATTTTAAAAGAAATGCTGATCACAGCATCCTGGACAATTTTCTAGTCTTTCACCTACTTTCATACTTTCAGAATTTTTTGCTTCAGTTTTCTTCAAGTCATTTCACATTTTGATGTGCTGTTCTCTGTTGCCATGTTTGATACTTCGGCAGCTGCTATACTCTTCCCTAAAGGTGGATGCATTTCTGTTGCTATATATATTCCCAATCTACTTCAGAGGTAAACTGTGAGATTTTAGAGTTCCACAGTGACCTTCTCAAGGACAAAAAAAAATAAAAGAAAAGGATCTGTCCAGCATGCTGTTGTCTATATGCTCCCTCCTATTTTCTCATAAATTAAGTGCCAGTCATTTTAAATCTACCTTTTCCACAAAAGATTTTAATTTGTATTTGGCAAATTCAACCTGAATAGTTACAAAAACCTCTCCCTTCCCCACTGAAATTTAGCCCTATTACATAGATATTAAATATATAGCTTACATAATCTCTTCTCAGAACTTTCCTCTATTGTATGTGAATGTGGTGGGTTTGCAACATGTTTTCTTGCTTTTCTTCTGTGTTGAGTCTGTTTTGCCTGTGACACTAATTGCAGAATGATCTCTCCCTGTCCTTATCTCGACTCCAAAGCCTCTCAATAGATATTTTCTCCCCTTTCCAGCTAAGAGGGGAGTGATAGAGCAGCTTTGGTGGGAGTCTGGCCTCCAGCTAGGGTCAAACCACAACATGTACACTTAATCTCATTTGCTGTGAGTGGATTCTTTAACGTTAGCTTTACCTTACAATTACAAAGTTTTCCTTGGAAAACTTTGTAATTGTGATTAAAACTTTGTTTCTTGTGAGAGAATGTAAAGTCTGCTGTAAGTTAGGCACTCAGCTCTGCATCTCAACTCTCAAGACTAGCTTGCATCATGCAGTACAGATCAGTGCGCCAGAATCAATACCATGAAAACGACATTTACTGTACATTAACTGAGACATCTGTCCTCAAATATGAATTTAAATTTTGAGCAAAACAACCACGTAAACCACAATGATATTATGATATCAAGGCTCCTAGTGATGAAAGTCATACTGAAGTATAAATTTGTGCATAAAATTCCAAATATAGTACCTGTGCTGATAGCTAAAGTCATTAGCTAATGTCCTTTCTATATAATATATGTGTTATCATTACTGTGTAAATTGCAGTAAAACACTGAATGGGCTGGGCACATTCCAAATGAGCTAAGCATCTTGGTCCCAAATAAAGTAATCTTGGGAATTTCATGAGAATTTCAAAGCAGAATCAAAAATACAAGAGTGTTTCTACGTAGAGGCCTGGCAGCCTTATATGCCTAGCTTCAAACTTTCTGTGTATTTGCAGCCTGCTGCCAATTTTCATCTCTATGCTTTCATATTAATGCTTCATTATACAACCACCACTACCAGGAGGAAAGAACTACAATTATTTCTAAAATATTTTGCAGTGCAACATATGATTGATGCTGTGCAAACAGAAAACGTGATGCTTGGTGCTGTACAAACACAGACCATAGCTACTAGGTGTTGGCATGACCAAGTTTATAAAGTAGAGGAAACCATATTCTGCAACCCTTAGTCACTCAGACATTCTTCACTTATACAGTAAAGGTCATGTCCCTATTTTATTATCTATAAGAGAACAGTTTGAATTTTATTGTTTGGGTTTTTTTTATAGAAAAGAAATAGAAATCCTCAGGATTTCTCCTGGGTTAATATTATATGCAAATGTCATATTTTACTCAAATAGACTGAAATCTGTTAGTGTGTAAGCTTGGGGTCCCAAGTAAAGGATGTTGATTTTTATCTCAGAAGAAAGGCAATTACTGACAGTTTTGAAAAGTCTGGTTTGTTGAGTGTTGAATACCTCATGCAGTGAGAATTCTTCCAGTTACTTTCTGCAGGAAAAATTGTACATGAGAAAGTTTATCTTATTCCCTCCCTAGACCACAAAATACCTTTCTCTTCCTGTCTCAAATAGAGAGACCAGTGCAGTTATAACAAGTCTATGCCTTATTCAATATGCATATTTATGATTATTTTTCAGGTAACTTTAGGTCTCTGTGTACCTTATATACTGAGTAACTGAGAATAAAATGTCACCTGTTTAGCTTAGACTCCTAATTTCCTTAATGGTTTACATAGGCCAAATAGCAGAGTTTAATTCTGGAAAATCAACTAAACAGCTCTAGAACTCAGTATTTGGATTTGATGGTATATAAGCCACTGAAAGTCCCATGAGAAACTTGGATAACAAAGATGCTGAAGATGCTGATTTCAGAAAAATCACTGATTTTCTGCATAGTATGTCAATATAAACATATACATGCACCAAGGTTATTTGATTTATTTATATTATGAATTTTAAATATAAGTTGAACAGCTAACTGAAAATTGGAAAGGAAAGGTTGTAATTATAGGAAAGAAGCTTATTGAGTGGGGTCTCACAGTGTATTTGAATAAGATATTCAAATTCTGCTTATTAGACTTTGGTGCACTATTTTGTTATTAAAGCTTTTAAAAGTCTGAATATTAATTTACTCTGTAGAAACAGAGCTTATATTCCTAAGCTTATGCTATTCATCAGCATTGCACTATACAATAAGCAACCTCTAAAAACCAAAAATGAATATAAAAATATCATTCTACTTTTTCCTATTAAAGTTAGGATAAAATATTGGCACATAATGAGATAGTAAAAATTATAATAATTCATTAAAGTTATTTTTTCAAAATGATATATATTTTCTATTAATTCTAAACTCACTGTGGTAAACACATAAGATAAATGGAGAAAACCTTCATTTAATAAAACCATGAAGAAGAGGTGGATGTAACCTTTCACTTTACTATCTTCACAAATACAGATAGTGAGTTCATTGATGGCACAAACTATTCTACAAAAAAAGGGAATGGAGATGAATTACATTAACACAGAGTATTATTTTCTCATAATGTAGGTTCTAGCAGTCTACTCCCTCTTGGAGAGTTCAAATGAAGGACTATGTTTTCGTTAAAGTTGATCATTTCTAAGTTAAAGTAAGAAACACACTAGTTTCCTTGCTAGGTGGGTACCAATGAAGAAAATGATTGATTTAATGTATTTCAGGGAGATCAGGATAATACAGAGGTAGTATATGCTATCTTATTGAAGACATAAATATGATTATGTCTAATAAACTGAGGTTAATATGAGACACCCACAAATAATAAATCTTGGATAATCATTTCAAGCTAAACAAATGATATCCATCAAAAGTAAATTTTCAAAGACTGCTCCATCAGTTGAAAACTATGGGAAAATTTTACAGTAGAGATATTACAGATGAACATACTATTCAAGATGCATACCCAAACAATCTGTATTCTTAGATGAACCAATTATGTAAAATCCAGTCCATTCTACTGAGTTCAAAGGGCCTAACAATAGAAAAAGGCTATATGTGTATTATATGAAGAACAGGTGGAACTGGTCAGCTACTCATCCAGGTATGGCTAACATGGCCATAAGCAATGTAAAACTTTGGAACTAGGTGGGAAGAAAAATACTAGGAAAACTAGTATTAGTTTTCTAAGTACTCTGTTCTTTTCCCTTCATTTGGCTCTTGCAGTATCTGGAATTCTTTCTCTCTATTCCCACCCTAGAAGTAATGGAGGGGGTTTTGGGTGTTTCGTGGTGGATTACTGGGATTTTTTTTTAATTATTATTCCATTGTGCATCTAGTATTCTGACATACTTTTTTTTCTTCAAAACTCTTCTTTAAGCAACAGGATTTAAAAGAGCAAAATAATTTGGAAAAGCTAAGTGTGGGAACTTCTCAGCTGAGCTACATCAACATCTGAATAACTGGGCTTTAGATAGGAAAGTCCATGCTCTTGGCAAGGCACGTGTGTTTTGATGAATGTGCAAAACCAAAGGTCATAGATAGGAGCTAGGAGTATGAGAACCAAAACAGATACTTTGAGAATTTAATTGACTTCTGAAAAAAATCCTGCTTAATGAAAACAAGGACAGGTGATTATGCAGCCAGCTTTCTCACGAGATGTACAAAAAAAGGGGTGTCTTGCTGAAAGAGGGGAAAGAGGAAGATGTATGCTGAACAGAAGTAAAGGTTCTCCCGAACTCATCTTGGTGTGCTGAGCTCTTTTCCAATCACCGATACCCCTTGCATCTCTGACAACTGGGTATTTTGATTTAGGGGAGTATTAGACTTGTTCAGTCCCATTCACAGTTTTTTGTGAAATTTTTGTTCCATTTTTCATTTCTCCATTTTCCTTTTTAATCTTAGTACATTAGGACTCAGTTGATTGAGATGCGTAATGCTGCCTCCCTATTATCAACCTTTTGGTTTGGTTTGGAATATGTAACCTACACCAGAGCTGGTGTTTCCATATAAAGTTTTGATTTCAATGGAACACTGTTTTCAAATGAGTAGCAATTTGTTTGAAGTACATGGCAGGCTTGCAAAACTATACTGAAAATGTCTCTATCAGTGCATTGGCACAGAACTCTAAATACTTTCTAGGATAGTTGCCATTGTCTCTCTGGTGGTGTTTAAAACTTTGGAGTTGAGAAGAAAGTAGAAATTAGAAATAACTGGTCAAGATGATAATGTTTTGATTTGAAATTATGAGTATTAGCATCCGGTTTGAACTTTAGATTAATATATTTGTTTGGGGTTTTTTTTTGTTTTTTTTTTTGTTTTTTTCTGGGAACCACTTCCTGTCTTCATAGGAGTGAATGCTTTTGACCTGGTTTGTTGGGGTTTTTTTTTGCCACTGTAAGAGTCAGCCCAAAAACCAGAATTGTCTCAATGTTGTCATCAGAGGCTTTGATAATGAAGTACCCTGAAACTCTGGATAACACAAGTTTGCAGACACAATCTTGCATCGTCCTCCCTGGCACCACCTGGAACATTGTCAGTGGATTTGTACTAATGTCATTGAATATACAAGTCTTTAATATCTTGATGCATGGAATTGCACTGACTAGTTGGAAGTGACCTCTGGAAGCCACCTGGTCAAACCCTCTTGCTCAAGCAGGGCACCTATAGCTGTTTGCTGAATACTATGACTAAATGGTTTTTGATAGGAGATGTTTGATCCCACTGCTTAGACACAACTAGGGTGTCTTGGGAATATTGCATGTTGAAAAACCCCAGTGAATTTTTAATTCTAACCGGTACCTTTTAATGTTTAATTCTCATTTTGCACAGTACAAATGCCACATTCAGTATACACAACATAGAGGAATGTAGCACTTCTGACACAGCTAACCAACACTCCCAAGAATACTGATGTACTTGATTAATTTTATTCATCTTGAACAGTCATGGGATTTCAAGAGGAATTCCTGTATCTGGCAGTCTAAATTCTCATTTCAAGGGGTCATGTGGAGATTCAAAGATTTAATTATGCAGAATTAAGAAAGAAAAATTTGAAAAAGAGAAACAAAGAAAGAAACCAACTTCCATTTGGCAATATGCATAAGAGAAATATTCAAGACTATGAGAAGGGATTAGGATGGTAGAAAAGGGAATTTTTTTAATACATCAAGGAATTGCATATGAAGCACAGAGGAAGAAAATGAGAGAGGAATAACTTAAAGGAATTGTTACAAGTAAGGTCAAAAAGAAGAATTAAAACCAAAAGGGAAAGTATTTAAAGATGAGAACAAGAAACTTGCATTGAATATGTAATGAAGGGGAAAATTAATGAACAGATTCAGATAGGTTACTCATATAATAAGCACATAGGGTGAGATGCCATTTTTGCTACAGCCTTTTTGGGTGTCTGGATGGAGTGAATTAAATGAAGTGTTAGTGCTCCATTTCAGCCTCTATAAGTATTCAGTTCTCTGTTACTCGCCTAAAATTGTTCTTGAACACCTGTTGCCTATGAAATTTCTGAACTGGATTGAAGATGCCAAAGAGGAAGGAGAGCCAAAAATAATATAAACTGGTTACATAAGCTCTTCTCAGTCTGGTTAATCTCTGACTATAGTGTCTTTTAAAACATTTCTCTCTGTGTTTTTCTAATCCCTGAACAAATATGTATCCTTTCCAGTTAAACTCTTCACAGTTTCAGTAGATTTCTAGTTCTGCTTATTTCAATATTCAGCTACTTGGGTTAACTTCACAAAGGACTGCATCATGAAGGCACCTGTCCAGGAGTGATTGTCATAATTCTACCAATTTACAGGTCACTGGACAGTCATCAAACAGCACACAATTTTATTCATACTGACACAGAGGCCATTGACCTCAGGTTCATGACTCCAATGCAGGCTAAGTCTGTCAATTTTCTCAACCATGTTATCATATATTGTCTTCTGCTTTCTTTCTATTCACTTCCCAAATTGTCAAGACTTCAGAAGTTCTCTGTGGACTTCACCCACATTTTGAATTTTGATCCTTTAAAAGTGTGAAAAACTGTAAAGAAAGATCCTTAGGGCAATTTCTAAAGTTGGTATATACTGAATCCAAATTTCTGTCTTAAAGGGGAACCCTGTACATCACTTCATGATGCACTTGTGGGGAGAAACTACCTATCTGGGACAGGGAAACCCATTGAACCCAGATGAGGAAATTTAAGGTAGACACAACTGTGAAGGACCTCCTTAGTCTCAACATTCAAGTGACAAACTTACATATTCTTATATCAATTTCCAAGGCTAAATTAAGCGATTAGGCTACCTCTAAACCAGTTGGAGAGAAGTGGTCGGAAAAATTTGGGTAGATTAATTAACCAAAGATTTTCTTCTCTCTCTGCATTAAAAACACACAAGCTTTTGTAACTAATTTCTGTTTTACTGAAATTCCAAACTTTCAGACAGATTAAGAGGTGCAATGAATCTAATTTTTCATGTAAACCCCTTTGACATTAAGTTAGCCTATAGGTTTCTCTCAGCTTATTTTCTCTTTTATATTGCAAAATTAAGACCAATTATCCAGCTTTGACAGTATTTCTTTGTGAATTATTGCAGTCTTCTAGCATTAGAGAAAACCAGTGAAATTTAGAGAGTAATGTCAGGACACTTTCACTTATGCCAGGAGACAGCACTCAGAGTCACAGAACCATAGAATCACAGAATAGTTGAGATTGGAAGACCTCTGGGGTTCATCATATCCAACCTCCCTGCTGAAATAGGGCCACTTAAAGCCCAGGACCATGTGCAGACAGCCTTTGAATATTTTCAAGGATGGAGACCCTACAACCTCCCTGGGCAACCTGTGCCAAAGCTCAGAGTGAGCAAGTGTTTCATAATTCTTCCTGATAGAAGAATGTCCTGGGTTTCTGTCCTTTGCATCTGTTCCTGTCACCAAAAAAGGAGCCATTTTTTTGCACCCTCAGTTGAGATAGATAGACAGACACACATTATTAAGATCTTCCCATCTAGTAAGAAGTGTCTCAGAACTGGAATCACAGAATCACAGAATATTCTGAGTTGGAGGAGATCCATAAGGATCATCGAGTCCAACTCCTGGCTCCACACAGGACCAGCCAAGTCAGAGCCTGGGACTGAAATGACAGAAATGACATTTGCAGTCATTTCTAAATTATTTCCACGATGAAAGTGAAAGTCAGAGAAGACCTGAGAAATACGGCATGTATTTCTACTGTCCCTGTTGCTTCAATGTCAGTGTTAAGTTCTGCTTTCACAGATATGAGTGCAACTCCTATTGGAACTAACAGGACTATCTGCAGCAGTTAAAACGTTACTGTAGAAACAGAAGAAAATTAGCCATTATAGAGGTTAGATCCTGCCAGGTTTTACCTTGTCATCCATGTTTCTTCATTTCTTTTATGTGTGTGGAATCGCTATATGCTAGACTTTTCAGTGGCCTGTGGGGAATGGACAAGGCACAGTGGTCACATGTTGGACCACAGGAGGCTCCGCACTGAAGTGAGAAAGAACTTCTTCACGGTGTGGGTGACGGAGCACTGGAACAGGCTGCCCAGGGACATTTGGAGTCTCCTTCTCTGGGGATATTCAAGACCCATCTGGACACCTATCTGTGCGACCTACTCTAGGGAACCTGCTTTGGCAGGGGGTTGGACTTGATGATCTCTCGAAGTCCCTTTCAAGCCCTACAATTCTGTGATTCTGTGTGACTTGTTACTTACTGTTGTAGCATCCATTTTCAACATCAGGTTTAGTTAAGAATGACTGCAGGGGCAAAGTCAAAAGTAAGGAATGTAAGGAAAACACACCAGGATCTGAAAATAGTGCATCCCGATGAGGATCTTAATGTATGCAGTGTCTCCAAAGTAAGAATATTTTTCAATGTGAACAAGTTATTTACATAACGGGAGCCAGCAATGTGCCTTTGTGACCAAGGAGGCCAGTGGTATCCTGGGGTGTATTAAGAAGAGCGTACCAGCAGGCTGAGGAAGGTTTCCCACTCTCTATGCTAGCCTGATAAAGCCATATCAGGAATATTCTGTGCAGCTCTGGGCTCCCAGTTCAAGAAGGACAGGGTACTACTGGAGACAGTCATGGGGAGTCTACAAAAATAATGAGGTACCTGGAACATCTCTTGTATAAGGAAAGGCTGGTACAGCTTGGTCTTTTTAGCCTGGAGATGAGAAGCCTGAGCAGAGATCTTATGAACGTGTATGAATACCTAAAGGGTGGGTGTCAGTAAGAAGGGGGCAGACTCTTTTCAGTGGTGCCCAGTAACAGGACATGGGCACAAAGAAGTTCCATCTCAATATGAGGAAAAACTATTTCATTGTGAGGGTGACGGAGCACTGGAACGGGCTGCCCAAAGAGGTTGTGCTCTCCTCTGGAGATATTAAAAACCTGCCTGTGTGCAATGTTGGGCAACATTGCTCTAGGTGATCTTTCTTTAGCAGGTGAATTGAACTAAATGATCTCCAGATGTCCCTTCCAACCCCTACCACTCATGATTCTATGATTTTGTAAAGCAGCTTGTAGAGCCTTTCCTTAAAATGCTCTTTGGAACATTAATGCTATTTACAAATAATATTTTACTAGATACATTTTATTATTATTTTAAATATCTGGGTTAATGATTAGCCATTAAATATAAAGGATATAATTTTATACATAGAATGGAGGGTATTAATTTTTATATCATTAGAGTTGCTTATCTCTTAATACAATAGCAAATTTGTTTTAATTAGCACACAGCAGCTGCTTCCATTTATTGATATGAGAACAAAATCACTTCTGCACTATTGTAAGCTGAAGAGTTTATCTATGTATAAGAAACTAGCATTAATCAATATTATTTTCCAACTTATGAAAATAACTTTTAGAGTAAATAATTATGTTATTTTGAGGTTCAAGTTCCTGTTTTATTTTAAAAGAAAATGGTGAGACTATGCAGGAAAAAAAACAAACCAACAAACTGAGAAAATACAGAGAGAGTACACTTCTTCCCAATTCATCTTTTAGGAGGAGGCAACAAAATAATTTCTCATTCTGTAAGGGTAAATGCTCAGTTCTGGTTCTGAATGTCCTTTGTTTCTGATTTCCTTTCTATGGTGTTGCTTAGCAGATGAAGTGTATTGCAGTCAGACAAGTGACCACATTGACTCTACAAATTCTTTGTGCTCTCCCAAAGCAAGGGGAAATAACCCACAGTCCCATATTCAGTTCTGTAGGCTCAGTAAACAGTCATTTTTCATGTAATGACTGTTTTGTAAGGGTAACATTAGTACTTGAAAAATAAAAAACATAAAATAGAAAAGATTGGATCTTTGGCTTGCCTTTCTCCATCTTTAAGAACAGTGCTTGATTCTCAATGGAGGTTTTTGAGAAAACAGCAGAAATTTAGACTAAAAATTACTTTTTCTTAGTGATTTTTGGTGGAAAGTCCTCATAAATAATGATAACACACAAGAACATTAATTTCTTTATGGGTGCATTACTAAACACTACTATTTTAAAATACTTTATAAATATTAGTACTTTATGATACATTAATAGTTTTTTATATTTTCAGTTGTGTTTCCTTGATTTTCACTCTTATTTGCACATGTAAACTAAATTACTTTATGTAAGTATGTTTTAATTATATATCTCATTATTTAAACTAAGATCTTTAGCCTTATCGAATGCCACCTAATTTTAATGAGAATCTTCCTACCAACCATTGAGAACTCATTTAAATGCAGCTTCTGCTGTTCTGATACTAAAAACTAATATGTGGCAAAATGACAGAAGATTCCTTCTCTTGTAGTCCACCAATTAAATGATGAGAAAGTTATCTTCTTCAAGCTGGAATAATTTGGATTGCTTTAGGAGTATACAAAGTGTTTCTGTACTTGGAAACTTTTTTTTTTTTTAAATTCAATGGCACAAATAAAAACTAATGACTTATAAAAAATTAATTAGGTAAAGCATTGACATAATAAATTGTATTCTTTCTAGAGCCACACATGGAGACAACAGCAAACACATGCTTGGTATAATACATCATAATTGTCCCGAAAGAGTTATGACTATGTATTAGGTCAATCCATAATGTGAATCTGTTAAAAAGTTAATATAGATAAACCCACTAATCCAGGTTATGTAGAGAAAGCCTGTAGGGGCAAGGCAGCTAATTCTTAAATGTTAACTTGAATATTATGCTGGGAAAATTTAATTTAAAAAATAAATAGGGCTAGACAGTTCACGCATGTCAATGAGCACTGTTGTTTCCTCATGTAAATAATATTTTTCGTTATCATAATGTCATAACCAGAGCAACAGCAAACAATTCTGGAGCAGAGTGTTGTGTAAGATAAATATTAAAGTAAATAGACTTTGACTTGATTTTGAAATCAAGTTTCCACTATAGCAATATGCTCAGTAAAATGTTAATACTGGGAAGGTTATATTCATTTCTGGGGCCTTCCAGTTTGTTTTTCTCTAAACCTCCCATAATTCTGCATTTGTGTACACACACTGTGTGGCATAGCAGCTAAATATCTAAGCATTATGTAACGTACATTTTGGATGTCTTTTTTGTGCAGTATGGACAATGGTATGTGTAAAGAGTTAATTCTGAGACATTTAAGGAAGACTATCAAGATCAACCCATTTTAAGTTCAGTAGTAAGATGTTCCTAGGTTTTAATTCCATGGGATGTAGAATTTCTATCAAGGATTTCTGTTAAAGAGAACAAGATTTTTAAATAAAAATAAGTACATAATTCTTTAAAAGGAAAAGAGTTCCACAAAAGAATATGTAGTGTAAAGGAATTATTGTAAGGAGTCAGCTGATGATTTAAGCAGTTTGTTATCCCTGAACTGAGTAATTCATCAAGGCCTTTCACCCCTGTGGCAGTCAAGATGCGAAATTATGCTTAGTAATATAGAATATTGACTCTCCCTGAAACACAGGCTGGTATTTCCAAGGTTAGAAATAAGGAATCCCTGAAAACTAAAAAAGTCTGACCTAGAAATGCTTTTAAAATTATTAATTTTGTAGCCTACCATGGCTGAATGACTAGTGGTGTAACAAAAAGGCAAACCAGGCCTCTGTTATTACTGTATTCCTGAATAATGTTCTAGTCATAAGCAAATGTGAGAAATACTCCAGAAATACATGAGAAGAAAGAATGCATCATGTCTAGTTCCTCTACTCATGGGTAGTTTATTTAACTAAATATTTTACACTTTAAATCTTTTCCAGTCATTTTTTCACAGGATCTATGTTATTGAGGAAGGGAGCTGGGAAAAATTAATCTCAGCATATGATCCTGTGAAAATATGCATAGATCTGAATATTCATTATTCCCATCGAACTCAGAGGGAATATGACTGCAACATAAAATACCGAACTGCAAATATAGCAAGACTCAGAAAGGGACTAGAGAAATTTGTATCCAGTATGCTGATCTTCAGAAATCTCACATTTCATGCAACAGTTAGAATGATTGGCTGATATGTGATAACTTGTTATTTGATACATGCTTGTTTATAGCATCTCATGTTAGAGTACAAAAAGGAGAAAACCATTCTTTTCATTGGATGATGAAGAGAGATGGCAGGTGCCAGGTGACAAAACAGAGCTGTAGGCTGTGAGTAGGATATAGGAAGCTTCCTAAGTCCAGGAGATGGTGAAGATTTAAAACACTACTTTCCCTATTTACCTTGTAAATTAATTTCAGGTTGCCCTGCTCAATGTATTTGTTGATGTAAACCCATTTTCAGGTGAATATAGTTTTCCATCGTTTCTGTAGCAAACTGGGTGACTGAGTCAGATTTTCTGGTTACGACATAGAGAAACCTGCCTGGAACTTAGATCTTAACTGCAGTCGTCCTAAAGCTTCTAAACTAATGATTGTGTCCCCCTCTGAACAAAGGCCACTGTGCAGGGCCAGAATATTCTAGTGACAGTCTGCATTTCAGTTATCATTATGCTGTGTTGACAGATTTATTGCTGACATTCACTACTCGCATTCATGGTTATTGAGAATAAAATATAGAAAATCTTTACTTAGTTGACTCTTGACAAAGTTCTGATGGGAAAAGACTCCACTGTCCCCTGTGGAAGTCACCGAGGCCACTAGAGTACTGTGCATGGTAGAACGTGGGGATTTCCCAGGGTCTGAGTGTAAACAAACAGTCCAGGAGATGTGACACTTTGGAATGCCTGCAGTGGCGATCATGTCAAATCAGAGATAGTTGCAGAATATTGTGTTTAGCAGGTTGCAATCTACATCTCTCTTTCTTCATCTTAGTTACATCTCTGTACAACAAAATTCTTATTGACTTTTCTGATGAACTAACCTGTGAAGTGACTTCAGAAACATTGCATTTTCAGTCTGCATTTATTTTTTTTTTTTTTTCTAAAAAGATATTATGGGTTCCCTGGAAAGTGTTTACTGCTGAAAATGCCTATGTTCTGTTCAGACATTTTAGAATTTAGTTGTCAATCTCAGATAGTTTTGTGGGATTACTTGTCATTTTAAAATCAATTTTAGACAATTAGAGAAAACAGTGTTATTTCACCTAATTTCAGTAATAAGAGAAATAGTTCCCAAGTGGATGAACAAGTTTAATGGCTTAAAAGTTTCATTTTTTATTGTAGTTTGTTTAATTGTTTCAGTTCAACAGTTATGCCAATGAGTAACAGTTACGCTCATGAAAGTCTATGAGCAGGAAAATGCAGTATCTTCTCTCTGAGTATAGTACTACTTTACATGAATTTTTCTGCAGAAAGCATTTGTGTAAGAGACAAAAGAGCACTTAGAAGGGAAAAAAATCAGTGTGTTATAACATTTTTTCATTCAGTATATGACAAATGAGATGTAGAGAATGCAATAATAATCTGAACTTTACTGATCTTAAAATCATGGACTGCACATACCAGTGGTGTAAAACTTTTATAAATCCATGATCATAAGGAGGAACTACAGTGGTCTCATGGCAGCTTAGGGACAATGGTGCATACCGATGAATCGATATGATCACATATTTTACTGTAATTATTTTACATACCTCTTTAGTTAACAGCTCAGTTTCTTAAGTTTGTCTTTCATTTTAGTTGTTGTGCTTGAATCTGTGAAAATGGAAATCGTATTGGACCTTTTTTGCCATTTTCATTTTACTTGCTCAATTGCATGAGTATGTCATCAGTTTGCTCATGCAGTGCTTGACAGTCCATACATCTTTCAAGGCCTTCAAGGAGCAGAATCTGATACTGAGAAGTGCTGCTTCATAGATAGAGTGGGCATTATTAAAATTCAGTATTTGCAAACCAGGGAACTGAATCCCCTGCTCTGAATGAAGCAAATACACATGAACACCAACATTTTGGAAATGTACAACCACCTGTTAATTATTGAGAAGTGTGGACGGGAAGGAATAGAGGGACCTGGTATGGTTCTTCCCCTCTGACAAACATATTTTGAGGGCTGCACATGTGATCCCTCAGTGTAAGATAAGATTAAATCCCTGAATGAAACCCTGTATCATGTGTAATGCTGCATTTTAATCCATGGTCCCATAATTTGAAAATTAATTACATACCTGAATGCCATGTATCAACAGAATCATTAAATCACAGAATGACTGAAGTTGGAAGGCTAGAGATCATCTAGTCCAACCCACCAACACATAGCAGGGTTACCTAGAGTATGTTGTCCAGGACCATGTCCATCTGGATCCTGAATATCTCTGAGCAGCCTCTGGGCAACCCGTTGCAGTGTTTGACCACTGTGACAGTAATAATAATAAAAAAAAAATTAAAAAATTCTTCTGTTTACTTTTACATAGTTCAGTTTGTGCCCAGCTTTTGTCTGATTTCACTGGTTAGCACTGAGAAAAGTAACGCTTTATTTCCATCTTTTCTCTCTCCTGTCAGACAGCTATAACAGAAGCAATGATTTACTTAGATCCTCTCATTATAGCATCTGAAAGAGTTCCTCTATTAATACTGGTGATGGATAGAAAACACGATTGAATAACAACATCTGAAGCTTTTGTTTTCTGTGTTGCTCCTCTTCATACAGGTACCTCTCAATCCTTTCCAGCAATATTAGATGAAAAACATTGCAAGAGACAGTATGTTACTGGAATAACAGTCAGTTCTTTCTCTTGAAGACCAACAATGAGACTTCATTTCCTTTTGTAAGGCAAACTCCCCTTAATGTCCAAGTTTGTTTGAGAAAAAAGATCAAGTGACACCTTTAAGAATTAGACTCTTGCATGAATGTCCATTTAGTGTTTTAAACTCTGTAATTTTTAAATTTTCTTTTTCAGTGATTGAATTGACTTCTTAAATCCATCTCAATGATGATTAAAGCAGGTCATTGTTGCAAACACTTCAGAAGATAAGACTAATTGCAGTCTTGTGATCTGTGCTGTAAGCAATAAAATGGGGTGCAATAAAGTGGTTCATATAAAGAGATATTAATTCATCATGAAGGTGAACTGGATAGACAGAAGGACATGGAAACTGCAATATTCATGTAAATCAATACCACTGATAGAGTAAAAAACAATAACAGTAAAAGACAAATGCTTTATCAGCTTGTAATGAAAGAGGAATATCGTATTTTAAACAAAAGTTGAGGTAACGGCTGAACAACTCATTGTAGTAAATTCTTAACTTAAGGAAATGAAATTTGCTTAAACATTGCTTGGCACAGTGTTCCCCATGTTCATGTATTGTATTCCAATTAACAGTGGTTTAGTTACAGAATGCAGACCCAGGCCCTTATTTGCTAGGGGCAACTAAAAAAGTCCAGATGTAAAAAAAATAAATATGCTGAAAGGTATGCAAATATGTATCCACAAGAAAAAGAAAAAACAAACTATGAAAAATTAAGCATACTGAAGTGTATATCAAAATAAGGTAGGATTGTTCATCCTTACTTATAAGAATCATACAATTGCCTATGAATTGAAGAACAAGTGGAAATGGAGATGTGCATGAGCATAAAACAAAAACATATTCAACATGAAAGCAAATACCAAAAAGTTTTATTAAGATACTAAAAAGTCACAATTTCTTTGTCAAACATGCTAAATCAAGAGTCATGTCACTCCTAGGGGGATTTAAATTTATTTTCATAAGAAATTTTAAGAAAACATGTAAATGAAAAGAAGTCTATTTATTTGTGTCCAGAATTTGTTTACAGTGCACTTTGGATTTTGGAGCTTTCTGTAATTTGAAAGCATTCCTGGGGTCTGCCCCAGGTCTGGTGACTTTTAAAGCTATAATATTTTCCTCATTTCTATGATTCTTGACAGTTTAAAGCACTGGAACTATATATAAAATCAGTATTTTGAGTTTATAAAGTCACTTTAACTTTGAATCTTGGAATTACAGAGCAGTTTGGGTTGGAAGGGACCTCAAAGATCACTTAGTTCCAACTGCCCTGACATGGGCAGGGACACCGTCACATGAAAGATCATCTAAACCCAAGTGATTCACTGCATCATCTATGGGCCTCAAATATCCCAACACTGCATCTAGACTTAGGTATTTTTGTTGTTTCTAATTTACAATTCTGATGTAATAAACTATTGTGTAACGCTTTGAGTCAAACTTGTTATGTATTCTACCCCTTAGCCTAAATAACTAGAAACTCTAGTGAATCCTCAGAAAGGGCTATGAATAAATTGGTTGAGAATTCATGTGAATTCTGTCTACAATACTGAAAAGCTCTTCACTGACTTTCTCGACTAGATCCCCTTTGAGTGTAATGGGAGCTTAGCCATCTAGCAAACTTGGAGACACCTAAGGAGAAAAGTGTGTAAGGGTGTGAGCTCAATACCTTTAACAGACCATAAAAGCTTTCATGTGAAATTAGAGCAAAGAATGAAACAAAGAACTGTCAGGGAATGTGAGTGATGTACAAGTCCAACGAGCTATTAACCTCAGTTTTTCAAGAAAAGGGTGTATAGTGTTGATATAAAGAAGACCAGATGACCAGAAAACATTTGATCACAAGGTGACGAGAAGAGAACAGGGAAGAAGAGGTGATGGATGGATTCTTATGGCTTTCAGCACAGATCACAAGACTGCACTTAGCCTTTTATCTTCTGAAGGGTTTGCAACAATCTTTGAGGCTGTGGAATTGTTTGTATAGTGATATTAGAATAAAATAATTATCACTTTCACACCATTAATGCTGTTTCAGCTTACAGTAGTCAGCATTTTTGTTAAAAAGTATCTTCTTACTCATTTTTCCTGTGTTTCAAACTTACATTTCCCCCCTTCCACTTCTGCAAATCTGGTTTCCCTTTGCTTGAGAGTGTGAGGTTTTCTCAGTGTTTTGGGACAGCAAGGATCTCCCAATATGTCTTGCAGCCCAATTCTTCATGATGGTTGCATCAGATGATTGTGCTCTCTTGTTACAGAAGGAAGCTGCTGAAATATGGTTTAGGCAGCCATATTTCCATTAGCCATAGCAACTCTCCTGTGTAAGGAATTGTCTGGGCCAGCAGCCGACAGATAATCAGAGCTGTTGACCACAGTTGTGTTGTGAAGTGATCATCCTTCAGGGAGTTGACAAACACCTATCCTCGGCAAGGGTAGTCTTTTTGAATACATCAGGACAGATGTAGCTGGGGTTACTTACAGGTGGCTGAGGCACACACTGAAGCCAACAGCTGTGGTATGTAAGGCATTGCAGTCCCTAGTTGATCGCTGAAGGTTACTGCCACCATAGGAAAATCTGACAGAAGTGCATCTGCACTCATATTTCAACAGTTGCTGTTCACAGGTTGATTTATGAGGGCAAACTCTACAACTGAAGTATGGATTGACATCTTGAGTGGCGGAGGTATTGACTGTTGGGATCAGCAACACCTTAAACCATTGCAGCTAAATCCAGAAGTGACTTAACTTCATAAAGCTTAAGGTTATTATTTTGAAATTTATTACACACTATGCCCCTGAAATTGTCTTATGAAACTAGAATAATGTGAAAGTAGGCAGTCACACAATGTCATGTTTCCAAATTAAAAGGATTTCAACTTTTTTAATTCATCATCTTAACATTGTATTACTATAAAATGGTGCTTGTAAGAGAAATTGCAGAAAAGAACAAGAAGAATGAGCAGAGTTCTTGAAAACATGACCTCTGAAAAAAAGGATAGTGTTTGAAGAAAAAAATGACTGGAAGGGATATAAAATAGCACTCTTTGATATGCAAAAGGTCTTTACAAAGAGGAAAGAAATAATCTGTTCTCCATGTCAGCCTTGGATAGAACAAGAAGTAATGGTCTTAAATTAGAGCAAAGGAAATTTAGATTATGTATTAGGAAAAGATTTTCAACCATAAATCATGGAAAAGGACTGTCTAGGGAGACTGTGGAATTATCATTACTGGAAGTTTTTGAGAACAGACTGGGCAGACAGCTTTCAAGGCTGAATAAGGTGGAGGTGATCCTGCCCTGGGAAAGAATGATGAACTCTTGAAGTACTTTTTGAGATCTATTTTCTTTGATGCTGGAACATCTAATATGTCACGCAAACTTAAGTACAATTTAGTTGAAAAAACCCAAACCAGTGGCCAGACAGTGTGAAGAATGAAGGACATACTGGTTTACTGACTAACAGATTATACTGGAACTGATTTACTACTATGCTCTGAAATGAATGACATATTAATAGCTTTAGCTTATCTAGCTGAGGAACACACTGAATGATTCACAAAGGACCAAAGTGTCTTCTTTTACCTTTAAAGCTATTTTTAACTCTTTTCTACATTGAGTGGATTGTGATGACTAATGAAAGAAACTTATATCCTCACTCTCCTTTGTTCTCAGGCCTTGGTTATTGGCAGTCTGTACAGCTTACACACAAGGGCTTCCACCACTTGGGTTATGCGAGAAATATTTGAAAAGTGTGCAACTATTACCTGAACTGCCCAACACGTCTTCGTATGTATATGAGAAATCTAACATGGAGGTAGGATTTGATCTATTGGTGCTGATGCTACTCAAGCAAATCTATTGGGAATTCTGGGTTTTAGTCACAAACCGGACCTAAGAATATTAAAAAAAAATCTATTTACATTTTTCAGATATACATTTTTGTAAGGGTAAGACCATTAGTCTCATGAAAGTTTGCCCTGAATGAACTATTTTTCTGTGGGATTTTGTCAGTTTATAACAACATAATGTTGCATACCAGATCTGTCTGGTGAAGATGTATCTGTTGTCAGCAATAAAAGCTGCCCTTTGCAAGGTATTCTAAGAGAGGGTCTCACTGTGGTAGTACTTAACACTGAACAATTCACAATGAGGTTATAAAGATAATTGAAATACCTTTACCATACTTTAGCTGAAATATTTTAAAGGTTAATGGTTTATTAGGATAATGAGTTCCACAAAAAGACATATCAGGTAAACTCATAAAAGCAAACATCTTGAAATAGGTTTACAGAATCATAGAAACATTGAGGTCAGAAGGAATCTCTGAAATTCACCCAGTCCAGCTCTCTTGCTCAAAGCAAAGTCAGCTAGAACAAGTGGTCTGTTTGGGCTTTACATATCTCTAAGGGTAGAGGCTCCACAACCAGTCTGGGCAACTATTCCCATACTATGTGCTTAGCAACACTGTAAAGAGGTTTTTGCTTAGGATGTCGAAGTGGAATTTTCTGTATTTAAATTTGTGACTGGTTCCTCTTGTCCTTTCACTGATTAACACTGAAAAAATTCTGGATCTACTTTACTTATTCCCCCAAAGGGTACTTATGCCAAGATTCCCCTTGAACTTTCTCTTTTCCAGGCTGAANACTGGAGAAAAGACATAAGTGATTACTGTCCTTGTTTAACCCCAGGTGGCAACCAAGCCCCATTCAGCTGCTTGCTCACTCTTTCTGATGAAGGTATGGGGGAGAGAAATTCAACTATTCTAGCCAAAAATAGTGCACACACTGTCTTTAAAAATAATAAAAAATAGATAATAAATAATAAAAAAAAATAGAAGAAAAAGTTTTTCAGTGGTTTGAGATACTTTCTTACCACTGCCCTTTTATGAGAGGTAGATCTACTTTCTCATTTTCTTTGCTATTATGGCTGATAATCTTGGAGTCCTACACTGTCCTCCTTGGAAAAAGGTGAACAGAAAGGAGGAAGTATATGACACCTGAGTAGAGGAAAAGGTTATTAATCCCTATCAAGTTTATGGATATTCTGGCTATTTGGCAGAAAAGGAAAGGTCAAGAATCATTTAAAGTAGAATAGAGGGAAATGAAACTAAAAATATATTGTCAAATACTCAAAGAAAAAATAATTCTGTATTATCACATTGAAGTTCTTTGTGAATCTAGTTCAAACTTATTTAGAAAGGTTAGTAGGAGTTATTTCAAAACCCTCCCTTAGCTTGTCAGAGCTAATCCACACAGAGACCTGTGTCACTATGATACTCAAAACCACCAAACAGATGCTGCAAATCTGCCAAACATATCTCCTGTACTGTGTCTAGCTCTGTGCTCCCCAGTACAGGAGAGAGGTGGAGCTACTAGTGAGGACCCAGGGAAGGGCCACAAATAAGATGAAGGGATGGAAGTGTCTCTTTTATGAGGAAAGGCTGAAAGAACTGAGGCTGTTTGACTCAAAAAAAGAGAGACTAATAGGATCTTACTAATGTATGTAAATACCTGATGGTGCAGAAAGGACAGAAACAGAGTCTTTTCAGTGGTGCTCAGTGACAGAACCAGAGACAATGGACACCTCCTGAAACACAGGCAGCTCCATCCTAACACTTTCTATACTGCCAGGGTGTCTGAGCACTGACACAGTCTCCTGGTTTTGGCTAGGGTAGAGTAAGTTTTCACAAAGAGACAGGACAGGTGAGCCAAGGTGGCTAAGGGTGCTTTCCATACCAAGGGGGCTAACAGTGAAGGGGTTGGTCTGCAAACCTCCAGGAGCTGCTGAGTTTGAGCTGACATCTGGTTGGTTTTCAGGTCAGTAAAGTGCCTTGTGTTATCACCTTTGTGCATATTCTAAGCTCAGTTCTTTTCATCTCTCCACGCTGCCTCAGTGAACTGCCCTTACCCCACCCCACAGTTTGCATTTGTCTGCCCATTCTCCTCTCTGTCCTGTTGGGGAAGAGGTGGGTGAGCAGCATATGGTGCTTAGCTGCCAGCTGTAGCTGAACCATGACATACAGGTTGCCAATGGAGATTGTGGGGTCTCTATCTTTGGAAGTATTACTGTTTGTATGTGGTTCTGTGCAGCTATATCTAGGTGGCCTTGACTAAGTAGGGAGCCCCTTCCAACCTCCACCATTACAGAATCACAGAATGATGGGGTTTGGAAGGCACCTCTGGAGATCATCTAGACCAACCGCCCTGCCAGAGCAGGATCATACAGAGCAGGTTGCATAGGATCATGTCCAGGAGGATTTTGAATGCCTCCAGAGAAGGAGACCCCACAGCCTCTTGGGCAGTCTGTTTCAGCACTCTGTCATCCTCACAGTAAAAAAGGTTACTCATCATGTTTAGGTGGAACTTCCTATATTCAAGTTTATGTCCATTGCCTCTTGTCCTGTCACTGGGCACCACTGAAAGAAGACTGACCTCATCCTCCTGACACCCACCCCTCATCTATTTACAAGTATTGATAAGATCCCCCCCTCAGCCAGGCTAACATGTCCCAAGTCCTTCAGCCTCTACTCATAAGAGAGATGTTCTAGACTCCTAATCATCTTTGTAGCCTTTTTTGTAACCTTCCAGTAGCTCTCCATAAGAAAGTTTCAGTTGTAATCATGTAGTGGGTCTAGAATGCTTTGCCAGATTTACAAATAAGAAATTTGAAATCTCTTTACATTAAGAGAGGGGCTTAGAACATCAGATGGAGTTCAGATTCTGGAATTTTGACATTTGAAACAGCTCACTTAACCTTTGTTGATTTGATTTTACCAAAGGCTGGAACAATTTTCATTACCATTGCAATGGAGGCAGTGAAGCTTTAAAAGAAATGTCAAACATGAAAAACGTGTCTGGTAGGCTCTGTATTTTTGGTAGCCCATTTTCTATTGGTGTTTAAAACTTACTCGTATACAAATTCACTGTGATAAGGAAGACACAGATAATGAGTCAGCTTAGACTGTTGGTGTGCTTTCCCTTTCTTATTTTCTTAATATGAAAACAGTATCCTTCTACAAGCAATGCCTTTGAACAAGTGCAGTTATTTTTCTCTTCATAGCAGGACTGTGAAGTGCCACTTAATTTGAATTCCCATTGAAAAGAATTCCCATTCTTTTAAAAATTAAAAAAAAATGCTCATAAAAGGAGAAAAAATGACTTCAAGATTATTAGAATATTTTATGTTGTAATAATTTATATCATCCAAGTTTATATGTCTGAATTTTAGGCATCATGCTAGACACTTGGCAAATTAGCAATTTTGACACCTTTACTAATCACTGGGAAGAGACAGGTTCCCAGCTACAAACTTAGAAGGCAGATCACTTGATCTAGTTTAGACATTTACCTTAGGATAAATCAGTTTTTCTTCTGGAATGGTGAATCTCTTTTCCTTTGTAGCAGATCAAGCTTCGTTTCTTGGACGTTAAAGTTAAGAAAATAAATCCATCATCTTATTCAGAACATTCTGCCCAACTCCTAGTTTATCCAACTCAGATATTTATTTGTTCTAGGGAGTGTTTCCAGGTGTCTACTTTCAGGTCCTACCAAGCTTTTGGATCTGCCTCAAATCATCCACCTTTGCTTTGTCCTTTGCTGGGTTCACCAAGGATACTGTTTATGTAAAAATATTTTTACAAGATATTTATGAAGTACCAGGACCCAATAGATTTAGCTCTGCAAAAGTTATGTTCTTGCTAAACAGAGAGGCCCTTTGTGTTTTGCTCTTCTGTTCCTTGGGTTTTGGACCTATGGCTTCAGAGTGGTTCAGTTCTAGCAAAGAGAATGGCAAGCGGCTCATTTCCAAAGTATTCTGTAACCTGGTGTTGATGGTGCACTCTTCTGGGAAACAGGCAATGAAAGGTCAAATACCTTCTAGATGCTCAGAGGTTTGGTTTGGTTTTTTTTTTTCTTTTTATAAAACAATCAACAGGTAAAAAAAAAACCCAACCCACAGTGGCTTGTATTAACTTCACTGTAACAATCCAGGCATCTCATTAGAGAGCTTAATCTCAGAGGCAAGAAATAGGTGTAAAAATTATTGCCTGTTAGACTCCGCATCAGCACGGTTGTTGTCAGCAAAACAGTGCTTGGGGAAATAAAGGGCAGACAGGAGATCCAGCTTTGGAATTTGGATGACTGATGTGGGTGACTGACTCAGCCTAAGGACATAATGCCAGAGGCTTTCTTAGCTGTTGATTTTGAAAGCAGGGAGGCAAGCCCCTCTCTCCAATCTAAGATCCCCTTTTTCTCTCACAGTCCATGTAATTTCTGGATAATTTAATCAGCTTCCCACTCAGATCCTCTATCAGCTAATGAAAAGTTTTCCCTCTACCATCTGCACTGTTAGAGGAAGATGGAAATCTGATGGAAAATCCTCCTGAATGTCATGTTGTGCACAGAGCCTGCGTCGCAATGCTTATTTGGGTGATGCACTGACATTTCTGAGGATACAGACCTTCAAGGCTGTTGCATATGCCACCTTCTGTACTCTTTGCACTTGCACCCACAAATATCTCACATGCAAAGGTTTGTCTCTCCCTTTCCTCTACCCTCATCTCCTCTATGCAATTTAATGTCAACATCACTAGGTGACATAAATGTTAGTTTCTCATTAGTGACCATTGAACTGCACATGGTTTTCTATCACCAGCACCCACAGCTGCTTGTCCTAGAAACATCTGTGGGCAGGTAAGAGCACATGTAAAGCTGCTCAAGGGCAGACAGGAGGTAGGCTACGCAGTTCCAGCCCTGGGTGTTTCCTACATAGTACATTCAGCCTTGGACTTCCAGTGGGCTTGCTGCAGTACAAACAATAAATAGACAAAGCACCCTCACAAACCTAATTAAATGGATCTACATGACTTTGGTGTGAAAAACAACCAAGAGTCTTTACAACTAACAGAATAGCTATGGTAATATCTCATTGATCCTAATAACCTCTCTGTGTTAGCATTACCTTTCTTTTTTTGAGTGGCTGTAATTCAGACTCAGTCAGGTTCTCTAAACATAAGGAAAAATGCTCATGTGAATTATTTTTGCCTGAAAAGCAGCTATTGTACGTAAGCAATCATGTAAAAAAAATCACAAGGAACTTAGTGTATGGGTTTTGTGTGTTTATATGGCAGCACAATGACACGATAGATCGTAATGGTTCTTTGATAAATAATACAGATTAAAATGAGACTTTAAAAAACAATGTAGCTGTTCCAGTTCACTGAATGTTTAAAATTATCTCATCTCTCATTTACTTCCATCAAATGTATTTTTCTTCTTTTGAATTCAGCATTCAAAGGCAGGGAAATCCAGAATTATTTCACAGTAAAATAACATAAGGAGTCTTTATTAAGGTGACATATCAATCTATTTATATCCTGCCTATCAGTGTGATTCCTGAACTCTTAATTATTAGTACATAAATTCAACAAGGAGTCTAGCCTGAGGTTTGCTGTTGATGTTTTCCTTACTAACAGGAAGCTATGTGTTAAAGCGCTAGTTGTCACATTTCATCCACAGGAACGAAATTATTGTGGGTGTCTGTGATTTCACAGCTGAGGCCAATGGTAAAGAAGGATGCTTGTCTGTGTTTAAATTTCAGGGTTCTCCACCATCAGTTCCCTTCCATACTGTGTATGGCCAAATAACTCCTGCTATTACTGACTTCTCCCTGGAATATGCTATTTTAAATTGGTTCCCTTGTCAATAGCTGATATTTCAACAACAGTCATGAATATTAGCAGGCTAAACTGTGAAAATGTGGAAAAAAATGTACAGGAATTTTCTATCCAAAAAATTTTCTATTCACTCAGCTGGCTGAGTGAACCAACAGTGTGCCGAGGTGGCCAAGGCCAACAACATCCTGGCTTGTACCAGAAATAGTGTGGCCAGCAGGATTAGGCACTGCTTCCTTGTACTTGGCACTGGTGAGGTTGCACCTTGAATACTGTGTTCAGCTTTGGGCCCCTCACTATAAGAAAGACACTGAAGTGCTGCAGTTAATCCAGAGAAGGTCAATGAAGCTGGTGAAGGGTCTAGAGTACAAGTCTTATGAGGAGAGTCAGAGGAAATTTGGCTTGTTTAGCCCTGAGAAAAGGAGTCTGAGGGGAGGAGACCTTACTGCTCTCTATGACTACCTGAAAGAAAGGAGGTTATAGTGAAGTGTGAGCCTCTTTTCCCACATAATAAGAGATAGGATGACATGAAACATCCTCAAGTTGCACCAGGGATGGTTTAGATCAACCTTTAGATTTTAGATATTAGGAAAAAAATATTAACTGAAAGGTTATCAAGAACTGGAATAGGCTGCCTAGGGAATTGGCTGAGTCACCATCCCTGGAGACATTTAAAAGTCATGTAAATATTTAGGGATGTGGTTTATCAGCATTGATAGTGTTAGGTTTACAGTTGGACACAATGAACTTCAGGGTGTTTTCCAATCTAAATTATTCTACGATTCTATGAGATCTCAAGAAAGAACTTTCTGTCAGTATTCCCTTTCAGACTGAGGATACAGTCTGTATTCCAGGCAGAAAAAAATAACAATTACTGAAGATGGGTTATTACTCATGAAATCATATTTCTCCTATGAAAGATTTAGTGATCTAGAGAAGCACTGGTGTTCCAATAATAGATAGGTAAAGCTTTAGAGTGCCTGCTGGAACTGGAAGCCACCGAGTATACCATCCTGTGGAAAGTCCTTGGGTTCCTGTTTTCTCTCCATAAATGAATGCTCTTCATCATCAACTACTTTTACTGATATAGAAAAGTTCCTTATTGCAATCAAGTGAAGTTTTAATTGTAAATAAAGGTATCTACAGAATTCCAAAATGTTTTAGGGTGTTTTTTGATCTGTTTTGTTTGAGGTTATTTTTTGCTACTTGCAAGAGTTTCTAAGTACAGAGCTTTCTTTGTGAATTATAAGTAATTTTGGAGTTCAGACACAAAATAAGTACTTACTAATTTGATTAGACTTTTTGAAAAAGAATTCTAGTAAAGTTACCTTTTTGTGTTATAGAGTTAAAAGACCATGGGTTGTAATGTTGTTCAAGGGTAAAATGTGAGGTAATTATACAGGTTTTATTTTCTAACATTTTTTCATAGATATTTAACACTCCCGCTCATTAGAAGTTGTTTATGTTTTAAACCAACCATACTTCCAAAAGACTAATTCAAGCAATAAACCCAGCCTCTACTTTTATGGTAAATCAATGTTTGCAATACTAAATAAAGACAAATCACCTGCCACAGTAAAGCCTGCTATTCCAGCAATCCGTTCTACCTCTCTGTCGTGAATCTCTAGAATTAAACCCTTTCTTATTTGTTTAACATTTACATTCACAATTTATTTTGCTTTTTACAGCCTTCATTTTTACCTTTTGTATTATGAATAAAGAGGTGTACAATCCCACTATATCCATCAACAAGGAAAACTTTGAGTTCAAAGTATTCTCTTAGAGTAAAACTGCTGTAATAAATTTGTTTCATAATACCATGATCTATTTATTAATGTTATACTCACAGGTGCTACTATGCACTGTTCTTTATGATAATTTCTGTTATAAATGTAGTTTTTCAAGGTGTTATATCTCAGCTATAATACTATCTTCTGCTCTAAAATTCAGCATAAAAATTATTTTCATCTTAGAAGAAATCTGTTCAAATATTAGACCAATTCCATCTTAGAAAAAAATCATGCTGGTGTATTTAGTTGGAGAGGGTTTTGATTTTGGTTTTGTTTGTAAAGCAAAGTGGTGCTATCAGAAATATACTCGTGGTGAAAAATGTTTGTCTTCTTCAAAGCATTAAAAGAAGATTAACATGAACAAATGAAACTTAGCATTGTTTTGGTTCCTATTAAAGACAAGTAATCATAAAAGCAGAAGGGTGATTTGTAATCTGTAAGTTATTTTCCCATTCAACTTCACGGTCTTATCACATGCTGCCATTTATCAAATAATATACACAAGGCTAAAGACAAACTTTTGCTACAGCATCTTGCTTCTCTCTTAGCTACATTGGAACAACACCATCATCTTTGGAGAGCCTCAAGACAAATCTGGACATGTTCCTATGTGATCTACTCTAGATGATCCTGCTGGGGCAGGGGGGGGTTGGACTGATTGATCTTTTGAGGTCTCTTCCAGCTCCTAATATTCTGTGATTCTATGATTCTCAGGAGCCAATTCCTAATGCTATTACAGTGCATGTTATGGAGACTTTGTAATGGAATGCTGCATGAAGCACTGTATACTCAAATCAAGTAACTCAGGTCTCCTCAAATACGGTACACCAGCCAAGTACTGGGGTATTATTTGCACTTTGGGAAACAGTTGCTTAAAATCTTGATTTGCTGTAAAACCTGTGCTAATAAAATCTAAACCTGTGACTGTCAAATTGTTTTGTTGTTGCTGTTTTTGAGAAATATACAAAGTCTTTCTGACTTATTTCTGCATTTAGTGTTTCTTTGGTCTTAGAAGCAGTTTGCAATCTGATGTGGGATTTTTTTTCTTTCCTTTTGTTTTTTTTTTTTTTTTAATTTTCCTCTGGCCTAGGCCTGTTTCTTGATGAAAACTTTAAATACTTTATTTATTGACTACTTAAAATTGTAGAATCATAGAATGGTTTAGGTTAGAAAAGAACTTTAAAATCATTGAGACCAACTGTAAGCCTAACATTGCCAAGTCTACCACTAAACCATGTCCTCATGCACTCTGATCAGCCTGATTTAAGTAAAGATGTTCCTGCTCACTGTAGCAGTGTTTTAGTAGATGACCTTTAAGGATCCCTTCCAACCCAAATTATTTTATGATTCTATACAGAAACTTTGTCTTTTAAAAAGTAGAAAGTAAAAAACTTAAGTGCATCTAGGAACATATTAATTTCCTTTCAAAAATGTTTCTTCATATTTTCTGGGTTCCATAAATCCATAACAAACTATTCTGTTTTCTGATTATGCAGTGATTATCCTTCCTGTTATTCTTCACTTTACATCCATTTGCTTTTTTTATTTTCCCAGTTCCTTGTGATTCACTGCCTTTTCTACAGCACAACTGACAGCAGGATAGAAAAAACCTACTGCCTGGTCTGCTAACTGGCACACAACATTTGTTTAGGTGGGGATTTGCTGTCAGTTTGGTCTGTCCATTGATCCTTGAGACCTGATTCTCTAACACAATCCCTTCTCAGTAAACAAAATTTCTTTGGAACTCTGTTAACAAGTGATGGGAAGCTGCTGTTTTCTTTTTCTTATGAACTGGTGATGGTCCCCTTTTCCTCTGAACAGTGAGGTGACATCTCCTGTTTAGAACCATCATGACAAAGATTGCAGCAGAATATTCTGGGCAGACAAGAAGTGCTCAGATGCTTAACTGCTGGAAAATTCCTGTTCCTTCCACAGCTTCACTTCTCCCAGGAGCTACACAGTCAACAGCTTGCAGATGGCTCCCCATCCTGCTCCTGGGACTACTGCTATTCTGCTGCAGCCTGCTTCTCGTGGGGGTCATTGATAGTCCAGTAAAGCAATACTCATCCACAACTACTTCAGGAAGAATGATCTTAGGAAACCTCCTGATGCCAAAAGGGTGTTCTTATTTTTTCTTTTACTTTTTAAATTTATTTTAAATATATGTAAGAAAAGTTGGTGTATATGTAGGTTTGCAAGGAAGATATACCTTGAAAGAAGTTGCAGAAGAGTGAATATATTTGCCTGGGTTTTTTTCCCCCTTGATTTTATTTAATGCCATTGAGAGACCTGTTTTATTGATGATCTTTCACACCAAAAAGCTTTATGGTTAAACAAAGAGAGCAGTATAAATTATTATAAGATTGAACAAGTAAAGGTTGAATGGTGGACTCTGAACATGTCAGATATTGCCAAGCTCTCAGGATAAATATCTGTTTGACAGGCTATTTATCAAATTAGATTATATATGGAGGAGGATTGAACTGACGTTCTTCAAGATACCACAACAGTGTTTTTTTTCTATTAATAAAATGATGAAAAATAAAAGAGAAATTCCAGAATAATTTTTGAGTAAATGGTAGCCTTTTTATTTTCAATAGGTTTTCATAAAATGAATCAAGTTAGTATGCATATAAAAAAAGTGCATGTCTGCCACTTTTTAATCCATGAATCTGCATGGGAAAGTACATTAGATATTAGAGGTAACAGTGACTGGGTAACCAAACTTGAAAATTTCTGCAGAATACAGAACTAGAAAGGAGTAAGGGAAATGAAGGTACTGATCAATGTCTAAAAGTCAGGATTTTTTTTTTTCCTAGGGTCTCACAGTGAAATTTAAGATCATATATTTATATAGAAAAAGAACCATTACAAAAATATATTATTTTAATTTTCTCTCTTTGCTGAGAGATTGGCAGTGAGAGTTTAGCAGGCCTCAATAGGCACAGGACTCCTATTAGATTAATTAATGATAAAAATATATTTATGAAAGTGAATAAATGAGGGCATTAGATAGCATCCAAAAATATTAACCACCACTTCACTGTAATTAATTCCATCTTTGATGATTCGTGATGGGGATTTTAGCACCTTGCTTGGAGGATCAGTCACTGACCAGAGTAAAAGGCAAGATTCTGGATGTGCTGGGGTTTGATTGGCATGTGCCAAAATGACAATTTGCTGGCTTCAAACACCGATGAGTGGGGAAAACCATGGCTGGGATGTTTAGAAAAAAAGGCATGGCTAGAATATAGGTAGTCAAAGTGCAATCCAGAGTGCAGAAATTATATGTGCGGTAGCTAGGTAGAATGTTCTCATTTGATGCTGCCACCAGCTAAGAAGCAGTGACTCATTCAAGGGTACTTGAGAAGTGCATTTAGAAAAAAAATTGAGAGCAGAGGAATACCTGAAGCCTAGCTACATACTGAACAGATTTAGAAGGCTCCCATAAAATATTAACTCTCACATCCAACAGTTCAGCCTCACAAACACGTAATCAACACACTGTTATCTCTTACAGAAGTTAATCTACTCTCCTTTCTAGACCATGCTTAACAACACAGCTTCTTCAGTTGCCTGCTGTTAGCTCTGTTCTTTTCTTACTGCAGCTTTTCACACTCCTATGAAACTGAACTGCTAAAATAGCAGACTTCTTCCAGCAGGAAAAGTCTTTTTGTTGGTCACTGCATTTTGTGAAGATCTATCTCTTGGCCAAATGCATTTATGGTCTAACATGTTTTCACCATCTGGGTCAACCTTGGAAAAATATTTAACATGTATTTTTGTGCTAAAGTGAGTAAACTGCTCTGCTTAAAGGAAGTGACCATATTGACAGAGGTGAAGAGCTTAAGTCAGTTAATGTGGCACCAGAGAGATGGGGAGGAGAATGGGCAGACAAAGGCAAACCATGGGGTGGGGTAAGGGCAGTTTGGTGAGACAGCAAAGGGAGACGGAAATAACAACAGCACTTAGAGCAGAATATACACAGCTGATAACACAAAGCACTTTACTGATCCAACGACCAACTGGACGCTCAGCCTGCACTCAGCCCATCCTGGAGCTGTGTGGAGACACCCTCCCTGACTGTCCGCCTTTTATGGGAGGCATGATGTCACAGGGTATGGAAAACACCCTTGGACAGCTTGGCTCACCTGTCCTGGCTCCTTGTGGAAAATAACTCTATCCTAGCCAAAACCAGGACAGTAAGTAACTGCACTCTTTTGAGTACTATTAATATGGGAGTCTCTTTTTATTTATATTAGTCTGTTCACAAAGTTTAGTTGAAGACTTGTGAACCCAATTAAAAATAGATAAATAAAACCTCCCGGTCAGATTTTCCTGCGATAGCTTTTACTCAGAGGATGGCAATTCCCAAGGGGTGACCTGAATCACATGACAGTGATGCACTGTATCATGTTCAGTTGATTACTTATCTGTTTCTGAAACTGATGGATCAGATACAGGAGCTTGTTTATCATGTTCAACTCCTTGTCTGTTTGATTCAGTAAAAGTTTTATCAGATTTAACATGCTATGTATTTATCAGGTGATATGTGCATTTAATGTGCAATGCAATAGATAAAGATAGCGCTGCAAGGGCAGGGAATCTATCAGTGTTTCCATTAAAAACCCCATTTGCCAGGGTTTATCACTGAGCTACAGCTCACTGGTTGTCAGCTCAAATGTACTTTTAAAAATAAAATCATATTTATATTGGGTTTACTATTTTGTATTGAGAAAGCTGGTCTTAGGCACGTCTATTGTTTCAGAGGCTTTGTACTTAATACAGAAAAAAATTACTTCCAAAAACAAGCAGAAGTGTTTTGCTCCACACTTTTATGCACCAAACTCACATTACCGCTAATGGATGTTATGTCTATTTCTCATTTGATAGATCTACATCTCTATATCTTCGCTAATGGGCAAAGCAGCTCTTTTAGCTTAAACATAAGTAAACAAAATGCTTTTTAGCTATTTCATGCTTCTAGAGTAATCTGAGCCTCGAATAAAAAATAAATTATGCTGTATTTAGATTAGATTAATAGTTTCTTTTTGGCAGAATTTCTACTAATGCAATGACAGGGTCTTTCTGTCTGGGAAAGAGCTGTCAGGGAATTCTTACAGTGAAAAAGAAGCACTTGTGTTTGCTAACCTACATTCCTGCGTGGCGTAGACTGCTTGTGGCTGCTTTCCTCAATTTCCTCGAGAAGTTACTATTCCCATGTACTCAAACTGTGCTTTAAGAGGAACATAGATTTCTAAAGAAGCTGTTGTCTGGAGCAACTTCTAGCTAGCAGGTGCCAAAGGAGACACGATCCTGCTGTGTGAGTCCATGTGAGACTGATCAATACACCCAGGCTCATGCAGAAGCTGGTGGCATCTGGACTCACACAGCACAGGACTCAATAAGCTGTATTGATGAAGGGTGAAATTTTATCTGTAAGTCAACTATGCTTTTTATATATAAATGTTTATGTAAGGGGGATTCAAAGTGATATATATGCATTGAAGGGTTCTGAAGAACACATATCTATACATGAAATACTACCAACTGCAAGATTACAGTTCAGAATGTTCCTTAAAATTATTTTAGCAAACAGACAGAATATATAAAATACACCAGCAGCAAAACAAATGGCTTAGTTGCTCACTGTTCTCATGGCTGAAGGTGCGGAACATCATCCCCAGCAGTAGAATATGAGCACTGGCACCAATGGGTGAATTTCCTGCCCTGTGGAAAACAGTGCACAGCAGGTTTAATGTACAATATTCTCGAGCCTTACTGCATGAAAAATCAGCCTGAGCATAGTAATGCCATTCACAGAATGGGAGGAAGAGAGGAATTGCAGCCGAACTTCTACTTATGAACCACAGTTTGGTTTTTTTAATTGATGGATAAACAGGTATAAACTTTAGCTCAGGGACCTTTCTTTCAAGCTTGGAAAAGAGATCTGCCATTGTAGAACAGATCTTCTGTAATTCAGGAGTGTTTGGAGTCTGGGCTCCTTGCATCAGCCAGACTTTTTGTATTTCACTTTATCTCAGTTTCCCAGATGTAAGAGTCATGTTGGCATCAAGCTTTCATCTTTCTGAAGCTTGGATACAGTGATGCTGTAACTTTTGCAGTGCAGGCTTACGTCACCATACCCAAGAATCTGTGTGCATTGGGTTAGAAAAAGTCAACTGACTTAGGTACAGCTGTGGTTCCTGCCACCTGCATAGTGCCTCAGTGCCATGCTAAGTTTGAATTTTGTCATGCAATCATAGAATCATAGAGTCATAGAATGATTAGGGTTGGAAAGGACCTTAAAGATCATAAAGTTCCAATCCCCCTACCATGGGCAGGGACACCTCTCACTTGAACTGGCTGCTCAAGGCCCAGTCCAACCTGGCCTTGAACACCTCCACTTCCCTGGACAACTGGTGCCAGTGCCTCACCACCCTCATAGTGAAGAATGTCTTCCTAATATCTAATCTAGTGGTATCCCCTTCCAATTTAAAACCTTCCCCCTTTGTCCTTCACTACATGCCCTTCTGAAAAGTCCCTTCCCAGCTTTCCTGTAAGCCCCTTCAGGTACTGGAAGGTCGATATAAGATCTCCCCGTTGCCTTCCCTTCTCCAGGCTGAACATCCCCAACTCCCTCAGCCTGTCTTCACAGGAGAGATGCACTAGACTTCTGATCATCTTTGTGGCCTCCTCTGGACTTGTTCCAACAGTTCCATGTCCTCCCTCTTTTGGGGACTCCAGAGCTGGAAATAATGCTCCAGGTGGGGTCTCACGAGTAGAGGGGGAGAATCACCTCCCTTGACCTTCTGACCATGCCCCTTTTGACGTAGACCAGGACATGGTTGGCCTCCTGAGCTGCAAGTGCACATTGTCAGTTCATGTTGAGCTTCTTATCCACCAGCACCCCCAAGTCCTTCTCTGCAGGGTTGCTCTCTATCACAACATCTCCCAGCTTATGCCTACAAGAATATAGTGAGGAAACAGTTGTAGGGTTTTGTTTTTCTCATTGCAAAAATGAGATCTGTCGTGCTGTCTTCACAGAAGTGAGACTAGATCCTCGTCAAACAGCCTCGTTATGGACGAGGTTAAAAACTACATCTTTTAAGCTGCTTACTGACCTGTACAGTGTCTACCTTTGTAAAATAACCTGTGCTTCTAAAGACCCATTTCTCCCCATCAAATAACCTCTCCTTTGCCCTGTGCCACATGACAGTTTATGTTTTTGTAAATACGCCTGTTGTAACATGGTAGCTTTTCCGGAATGGCATGAATGGGGTGGGTACAAAGTTCACAGCAGAGCAGAACCACACCATTTAATTGAAATCTGTTGCTGCATTTTAATGTTGCTGCATTTTAATGAGCTTGCACTAAGTGGACAGCTTTGCCACAACTTCAATGCTCTGATGACAGTTCTTTTTCACAATTAATATCCATGCCATTTCATACAACGTTATAAATATTTATTGTGAGCAAAACATCTCTCCGGCATTCTCAGCAAGTATTCACAAACAGCATCCATATGGTATTTTCAATATTTTATGTTAATATTTGAGTTAGTAGTATAATGTCAGCAGGAGCTCTGAGGCTGGTATGATGGAAACCGAAAACTGCTATCAACATTAACACTGTATTCCTGCTGTCTCTTCAATAGCTCATGACAAATGTCAATGCTAATCTTACACTGCTGATATAAAAAATGTCCCCAAAACAAACTGTTATACAGAAGCCATTTGAAAACAAAACTAAAATGGTAGAAAACCTGAGTATTTAAATGGAAGCAGAAGCACATTCTCAGGAATAATGCCATTTCAAACGAAGGTAGAGTACCCTATATCTGCAGAGTTGTCGGATGCCTGGAAAGAAAAGAATAAACAAAAAAGTCTGTTTCTGCTGCTGGTTTAATCAGTTATTAGTTGGGACATTTTAGAAATATTTTTCATGAAATTGAGAATGTGAAAGGAGTGGAAATCAGAGTCCCTACTCTGGGAAAAAAATTAGAAAATGCTTGATGGAAAATGTTAAGTCAGTGCAAAACCATTGCATTCTGGGTGATAGGAAATGTACTCTTTCATTGAGGTATATAAGGGAATTATTTTTTTGCTATCTTCACAGGAATCTAGTTACCAGATGGGAAACACAGTGCTGTGATGAATCAGTCTTCCTTTCTGAAGAATTTAAACTTACATTTTACCAGAGCTGCCTGCATCTTTTCAGATATAAATAAACCAGGCTAAATTGCATTCTCCGTCATTATACTCTGTGCTTGATGGTAAGAGCAGGTTTTGCAGAGCAAAACAAAACAGAACAACAGAATAGCTTAAAAGAAACTTCAGCATTGTTGTGAGTGGCACTATTAAAGCATTTAGGTGGTTGGCAAGTTAGCTCACTTAACCATGAAAATTAAATCTCGTAGCAGGAGGCAGCTGCTGTAGGTGATATATAAACCTGCATGAACTTTGGATGATAAGTTATTCAAACCAGTCTCTGGAGTCCAGAGTTGGCAAGACTACTTGGTGCTAAGCATGGCCAGGGGCCTTGTTTGTCCTGGCACTGCAGCTTCTTTGTGAGAGAACTTTGGACCCTGAAGTTCATTATTTGGTATAAATCAAATGGTGTCTGTATTGGAAAACCAGGCAGGACTAAAAAAAACATGTGTCTAGTGCTGACACTTCAAAGAATAATTCCTGGTCCTGTGCCATATGGTGCAAATGAATTCGTCCCTCAGTCACGAGTGGTGGCTCCCTCTGGAGCTGACTGGCCTCATCCATACAGCATAATTTAAATAATGTCTTGAAGAGCAGGTTAGAGAACATCTGAGGAACTTGAAGGTACACAAGTCCATAGAACCTGATGAAATCCACCCGCGGGTCATGAGGGAACTGGGGGATGTATTTGCCAAGCCACTTGCCATTATATTTGAAAAGTCGTGGCGATCTGGTGAGGTCCCCAATGACTGGAAGAAAGGGAACATAACCCCCATTTTTAAAAAGGGGAACAAGGAGGACCCAGGCAACTACAGGCCGGTCAGCCTCACCTCTGTGCCTGGCAAGGTAATGGAGCAGATTCTCCTGGGGACCATGCTAAAGTACACGGGGGATGTGGGATGGAGTGCACCTTCAGCAAGTTCACTGATGACACCAAACTGAGTGGTGCTGTCAACACGCTGGAGGGGAGGGATGCCATCCAGAGGGACCTTGACAGGCTGGAGAGGTGGGCCCGTGCCAACCTCATGAGGTTCAACCAGGCCAAGTGCAAGGTCCTGCATCTGGGTCAGGGCAATCCCAGNCCTATGAGGACAGGCTGAGAGAGTTAGGGCTGTTCAGCCTGGAGAAGAGGAGGCTCCGGGGAGACCTTATAGCGGTCTTCCAGTACCTCAAGGGGGCCTACAAGAAAGATGGGGAGAGGCTGTTCAGTAGGACCTGTTGTGACAGGACAAGGGGTAATGGTTTCAAAATAGAGGACGGGAGATTTAGATTGGATATTAGGAAAAAGTTCTTTACTGTAAGAGTGGTGGAGCACTGGAACAGGTTGCCCAGGGAGGTGGTGGATGCCCCATCCCTGGAGACGTTCAAGGCCAGGTTGGATGAGGTCCTGAGCAACCTGATCTAGTTGGGGGTGTCCCTGCTTCTTGTAGGGGGGTTGGACTAGATGACCTCTGGGAGTCCCTCTAGCTATTCTATGATTCTATGATTCTATAATTTGAGTGTGGTGGGTCTTCTTAGGAAATACTAGTTGTCAAGATTAGCTGTACAAGTTGTCAAGTGTTAGGATAACTAGCTTAACATAAGTATGTAAATTTGCTGAAATCTTAGACCACAATCTGTGAACTTTCACCTAGATACGTTGAATTTTTTTTTAATATATATTTTTTCCTGATTAAGTGAAAGAAGGCTCCAGAGCCAGTTCAATTTGGAAGATAAGGAAACTGCAACTGTAAGCAGAAGTAGCAACCTTGGAGATGGGAAAAGGAATGGCTTACCTAGAGACAAGGAAGGGACCCAAAGAAGAACGGGAAGTTCCCACACCCTAATATTACTATAGGTCCGAACTGTTGTGCGGGGGGTGGGGTACTCAGATTTTGAAGGCATAATTGCCCAGGGATTTCTTTGTTGAGGGTCCCTCTGTGGACGCAGTCAGCTTGAGCTGTTACAACCCCTCTACCAATCAAATACATTATCTCATGAGACCAGACTCGATGATATAAATGGTCTTTTCTAACCTTGTGATTCTGTGCTTCAATCTGAGACTCTGCTATGAGAAACCCAGGGTGAAGAAGCACTTTAAGAGTTCTATGGTATAAATCATGCTTTTTTGATTTTTGTTTGCTTTGTAATTGTCTTCAAATACCCGCAAAATCAAGAAGTCTACATTGCAACTCACTGTAATAGCAGTGTGCAGCATTTTTTGCATGCCTGGCTATGTGCCACAATGGTCTGTGTCAGAAGGAGGATGTCATGAACTGCTGAGAACAGTGCGAGCTAGGCATAGTGTGATTTTATCCATATTGCTTAATGTAAAATGTATCTGGAGTGACTTATATCCCTAGATATACATCCATTTTTTCTTACAGGAGTAAATCTGGGAAAGAAAAATCTTGCTTTCAGTGTGGACAAATAGCCGATTTGATGATGCAGAAACACACACACAACACATTCTTCACATCTTTTTTTAGGTTGCCTGGAAAAGATACCAGTAACTAATAAAAACCAAAATCTTAAAAAGTGGAAAATTTGATATATGCATTCTTTTTTAGTAACTACTTCTAGTTGCTGTCTTGTTTGGACCAGTTCATTGTTCCTCAAGTGCTACCTGAAATGTCTAGGACTGGTTTAAATCCCATACGTTGCTTCAATCATCTGAAACTCACATTGCAATTAAACACTGCTACTCAGAGTAAAGTGAAGTTGTAGACTGAATCATTCAGGTGTAGATAATCCTGACATGGTTTCTAGTACTGTATCATGAGGAGGAAACCAGATACATTCCTTTGCAATGAATGGAGAAAGTCATAGAAGAATGGAGTTTGTTCAGTTTAAAAAAACCCTAAGGGAGCCTAACTCCCAAATTATTGCATCCACAGAATTAATCATAGAATCACAGAATTGTAGGGGTTGGAAGGGACCTCCAGAGATCATCGAGTCCAACCCCCTGCCAAAGCAGGTTCCCCAGAGCAGGTTGCACAGGTAGGCGTCCAGATGGGTCTTGAATATCTCCAGAGAAGGAGTCTCCACACCACACCTGGGCAGCCTGTTCCAGTGCTCCGTCACTTCACTTGTAGCAAGATGTTAACTTCTGTCTTACTGTCTTAATCTGGAACAAACAGAGTTCATTGGATCATAGATCCTATAAAGTTTTCAGTTTAGCAAATGCTGAGCAGTTTTTCTCCTCAAAGAGGAAACACTGATCTTGCAATTTGTCTGACCTCTGGCTGAGCTCAGAACCTCTAAGGCTGCTGTGATGTGCTGAAACTAAAGGACCTGTTATCTAGGAGCCATACTCACAGGACATATAATAGAGATCAGTTGTCCACAAATATTTGAATTGGTTAGACTTCACTGACTTGTTAAATTCCTGTTTTCCCCTTATTGGCTTCTGGGTGTCATCACAGTACTCCTCTCAAAAGCTCAAATTCCCTTGAATTCCACTTGTAGAGCATGGACTACCTCTTCTAAAAGTTTTCCTTTACTTCTGTTAGCTTCTGGATCAATTAGGATCCCCATTCCTACTGTGCTTGGAACCACTGCACATTCCCTTTCCATTTTGCATCATGTGTATGTGGGTAAGTATCATGTTCGCCTAGTTGTTTTTGGGGTGGTTGAATCACACTCTCATGTTGGTGTCATGATATAGCATCGACACTAGAAATTACATGAAACCCCAATGAAATGATTCAGTGTGGTGTCTCTGGCAATTTCTAAGCCATGGCACTATATTTCTGTATGTTTGGGAGACAGGAGATTAATTTGTGTGCTAGTTTCACCTCAATAAATTTTTTTTGTATGCTTATCTCTTCTTGACAAGAAGCCAGTCTGTACTTGTAGACATAACAATATATATTTCTTTTACTGTGTTTGACATGGTTCATAGTATGAATAATGCTGAACTTCATAAAAGTGAGGATGTAAGAGCTATTTGTTTGTGAGGATTGGTGTGCAGCAAAAAAATAATCATGAATTATTTGTTAGGAGCAACATTTGCTTGAGAGATATCCATTCAAAGTTCATATTTGTTTTCCTGCAGGCTAAAAATTAAAAGGAAAGTCTTTCCTGACATTTTACAGTCAAGAGTCACAGTTGTTTAGCTCCAGTTAAATTGAAATCGCGTAGAGAGCCTGAACTCATATAGTGTATCGAATAGGAGCTAATCCATTAGTGATAATGGATAGTGTATCCTGGAAACTAGATGTTTATCAGCTTTTTTATAAACAGTAATGAATTAAGCCTAATGCCACCCCTGAGGTAGATAAGTATTATGAGCCCCTTTTCCTTGTTGGAGATGGAAAGGCTTGGAGAGGTGAAGTGATTTGCCCAAGGCCACACTTGCAATAGCAGGAGAATCCTGCATTATTAAATCCAAGAGATTTTTAACTGCTTATCGCAAAAGCAGTATAAATGAATTAGTTTAGTTCTTGCATTTATGAAAAGTATCTAAATTTTATTTCTGTCCTGTGACTGAAGGGGAACAGATATGTCACATTTTCTTTTATTGAAACATAATAAGAAGAATGGGAATAGGAATAATAGAAAAGTAGTGGTTATTTACAGCCATCATTAAAATTTTAGATGAAAACTATCCCATTCACATAAAATTCTCACCGGAAATGTCACAATAATGAAGTGCAGAGATTAACTTTAATCTGATCTCACACCCAGAATTAAATAATTTCAATGGGCTTTGTACCAGCACAAACAATGTCAAATTTTAATATAGGAATACTGGTATAGTTTAATGGAAAGTGTTGAAAAGAAATACCCTTCTTTATGGTTTGGTTTTTTTGTTTTTTTTTTTTCTCTCCAGGGTGGGTGTGGAAAGGAACAAAGAGGGTCTCAGATTTCCCTACTTATGGAATTCTCTAGTTATTGGAATTTTTTTTTCTACTGTGTAAAGGATAATTGTCTGGGGAGGTGGAAGCAGTCATGAGCTATAGAAAGAACCCTGCCCGTTAGAATTGTATCCACTGTGATGCAATTTACATTAACGCTGGATTTATATTCAAGTACTATTCTCTGGCACTTATTACCATGTAAATACATTCTATGAAGTAGTCTTAGCATTTTTGACAAGTCTCTTCTTTAGCAAGTAGGGAGGGATTTTCTTTTTTTTATTTTTTTACATTTTAAGGATTTTAATCATCCTTTTCTTCTGGCAAACCTTTTGGTACTGTTTTCATGGAAAACTAGATTTTCGAACTCAGGATTGCCACTATCACAAACCAAGATTAGTATGCAGCTGGATTTCCCAAGTTCTATCCTCTTTGTGTTTATTTAGTTAGTTAGCTAGCTAGCTAGTTAGCTGGCTTTAATGTTAGCTTATAGAGGTTGAATATGTTTTTCCATTTATCCAGATTTCAGGGCATCAGACAGCCTATGTGGAGCTTCTAGGAGTCATTAGATGACTTTCCCATGTGAATTCACAGCAGTGTCAGTTTTACTGCTCACACACTGTACAGTTAGTTCACACACACTAAATCTGACACAGGCCAAAGGCACTGGATCTCTTATGTATGCAATGCAGGCACATGTACTTTCACCAGGGAATACTGGGTGGATATAAGGTAGTTGTACAGTCACTGCTTCCATATCTGGAATTTGCAGCTGGCATTTAATTATTTAGTAGATAATTCAAGGTTTTGAACTTCATTTGGTCATACCCTTGTAAGTGATTGTTCTCCTATGACAGTTGTCATAGAATAGTCTGTAAGAGTCATCTGGCTAGGGAACAATAACTTTACTGTTGCTGTAGGCTCCTTTTGTAATTGTTCAGGGGACATAGAGCAGTTAATGCAATATGAAACTGAATCAATCAACTCTCGATTTTGTGAACTTGCATTTGCAGGTGGCTTGTTATTATAAGGAGAATGGGAATAATTCCTTGTAGAGGAGTTTGGGCTGAATAATGTTGACAGAAGTTTGGAAAAAACTGAGGTCCATGAAGATGAATTGTGTGAAATCTGTGTCTTGAGTGCTATGAATTTGCCTTAACTATATTCATAAAACTACTTCTAGGGGCTCTATGAAAGAGTTTTTCCTGAAGAGAGGACCCACTTTCAGATACATGGTATGTAATTCTATATATAAACATTTTGACTATGGTGCCATTATATGTCGTGGGCTAAAATTTTCAGTGGTCTTGTACATTAAGTAGCTTTGGAAAGATGTGACATTTGCCTGAGATGTGCCTATTTTTTTCCAATGACTTTACAAATATTTGCCAATTGAATTACCTGTAGTTTTACACTGGAGTTGTGTACAGTTGAGTGGGATAAATCTGGACTTTGGGGAAGAATTTTCCTTGTAAGTTTTTATATTTTCCTTTATGACAAAACTTGTACGAATAAAAAATTCTGCAAAGTGATGATTTTGCTATTTATTGCCATACTTCTCAAAAAAGGCAAAGTACAAGTTTATTTCTTTTAACACCTATGTTTATTTTCAAAAATAGAAGTGATAGCTTTTTCCTTCTAAAGCTTCCATAAAGCATCACAGTGTAATCTGTTGCTTTAGAATATTTCTTGCGTTAATGTTATTGTTTAACCTGGCAGGCAACTTAAACAGCCACAAAGCCCTCACTCACTTCTAGAAAACTGAAAGGGGAAAAAAAAAAGATAAAACTTGTTGATTGAGATAAAAACAGGAGAGGAAAAGAACACAATAATCTTCATGATCGTATGAAAAAATAAATGATACACAGCACATCTACTCATTGCCTGAAGCTGACAATCAGCTAGTTCTTGAGCCAAACAGCCTCCTGGCTCACCCCCAATCTCATATATAGACTAGTATGTCATACAGTATGTAACATCCATTTGGCCAGTTTGGTTCAGTAGTCCTGACTGTGTCCCCCTCCCAACTTCTCGTGTATATCCCACCTTCGCATTGGCAGGCATGTTATCAACATTGGTCTCATTCTAAATCCAAAACACAGCACTGTATCAACTTTATAAAAAGAATTAACTTTATCCCTGGTGATAGCAGTCCTACAGTTTACTATAAGAAACTCTTGAGATCTAGGCACCATTCTGTGGTGTCTGTTATTAAAAATTAAAAAAAAATAATTAAATGTGAGTCTTCATGCTTAGATTTCCTTAAATGTACATTGTTTAAATGTGCATCCTTTTACTAAGAGTATAATCATCAGAAAATTAATGGAATTATACTGTGAGATAAAATGTCCAACATTAATTATTTTGATAGTCATAGGTGAAATCACATGAAGATCAGTCACATCACATCACACTCTCATTAGCTCTATGTCAGCTATAGAGAAACTAATTTATGAATTGATTGTGATGATTTCATTTTAAACCTGTGAAATAGGGCAACAAGTTTTACTGACTACACAGTTAATCTAATTCCCAATCTTTGTCTATTGTATGTGTATACCAGTAATTACCCAAAGGATTTGCAAACCTCGTGTCCACAACACAATGAAAAACCTTGATATTGACAGCTTGATATTCCAAAATTATGAACAATCTGAAGGATTATGATAGAGACTTCTGTCATCTTTATCCTATACTGTTCCATTCTGAAATTGTTATGTCATCAGCCTTTAGTACTTGTACCCTCATCTTGAAACTTCTGAAAATGTGACTAAAAAAAGTCATAACTGTTGCATGTAACATTTTCTCTTCATTTTTTCCTTTTCCTGCAAAAAATCTTCAATGTGTTAATGTTATAGCAATTTTGTCATAACCTGAATCTTCTGTAGAATGTTCTATGGAACTTTTCCAAAAAGTTCCATAGAACATTTGGCTCAGCCAGGGCTGGAGCCTTTAGAGAAGAATCATCTGTCACAGAAATCACACGGTATCGTCTTGTGTTATACAAGTCTCCATCTCTCTCAGATTTTACATACTGGATAATGGATCCAATGATCATGAAAGCTACAGAAATGTGTCGGGAAGTTTCTTGAGTGCCCTCAGTAATTGGTCTCAATACACTAGTATGCATTATTTCTCTTATCCCTTCTATTTTCCTGTATAATCACTCTTGAAAAAACACATTAAATGGCCTTCCAACCTGTATTCATCACAGGCACTGTACAAGCCAGGTTCCCTTCATTGCTTAGATCAACATGCTATTGATAGATGAGCCTTTCCACAGTCTACTGCCATGTGGCCTGTTCCTACTAAATGTACACATCTAGCATAAAGTAGTATGGAGCCCTAAGATAGCCTTATCTCTATTTGACACCAGGACTATTTGGTGATTATTAGGATGATCTAAATGCTTTTAAGCCTGTTCTGTACAGAAATATGCTTAAGAAAAAGTCTTTGATCAGTGACCAGTGATTAATAAATCAATGCTATGGATCTTCTTCAAAGCTAGCAAATAAGTAGGACTAGAGCAAGATTTACTTTGAAGTTCAGCTCTGGAAACACCCATTTTTACAGAGCTGAAAAATTACAGATCCAAAAATGCTGAAATATACTGTTTAAAAATTGATATGAAAATATAGGCATGTTCCATATATCTTTTAAACTCACTAAAACTTAAAATTGCATTTTATCTTTTACAATGCCACATTTCTCTAGGGTCTGGATAGAAAACTTGGACAAATTCCTTGAACAGAGAGCCTCTGCCTGGCATGTATGCAACCCATACACCTAGAGCAGTGGCAAATCTCAGGTCTTCAACAGATTCTCTCTGGATTTCCCACTATGATCCTGAGGAAGACTGAATAGCTCATTCATGCCTTTCTGGCTCTGTGTTCCCTTTTGTCTCATCAAACATGCTCATCTGAAACTAGTTTTTCAGATTTGGCAATGAAAAATCACGTTTGAAACTCTGTAAGTAAATGTCTTTTTGCCTTTTGTATTCTGCCCCTCCCCCCCACCCCTTCTGTCATTTTTTATTGTCTGCTGAGATGCTGATGTCAATCTGGGCATCATTCCCTCCAGCTGCAGCCAGCCTTTGGTGCTTCTCTTTGAATGACTCTCAAGTATACTGTGCTAGAGAGATACAGATAACTAGCCTTAGGCCATGATACTGCTTTTGGCAGCATTGATAGATCATGCAGATACTGCTTCCTGAACCCAAATTTCTGGTTCCCATCACTGCTTTTCATCTCTGATGGTACAAACTGTTTGTGTGATTGTGGGGTAGACAAGACTGTGTCCTGAGCCAGGGTTAATTAATATAATAGAAGTTTATTAAAGCACTGATGTTCAAAAATGTCAGTTTCTTTTTCAAATGTTTGCAATCAGCTGCGTTGTATCTTTGAGGGATTGCAAAGGAAGAACAAAAGAGCAATAGAAGTGAGGGGCAAGGTTGTTTATGAGAGGCCTACCATTGAAATACATGAAAATACTCTCCTAATTGCTGCTGATTAAATATCACTGAGTAAAATAGGAATACATTTACCAATGTAATGGATGCAAACAAATATCATAAGTGTCATATAGAAAAATTATCTACATTATCATTATATTCTTATGTGGGACTGAAAAGATACTTTCAGATACTCCTCAGAAAAGGAGCAAACCTTCTGGTCCTCAGGAGCAAATAAACACACTTGTTTTGGGTTTGTGTGGCATGGCTTTGGCAGAAGTGGGGGGGTGGGGGGTGCTTCAGGGGTGGCTTCTGTGAGAATCTTATGTCCAGCAGAGCCAATACCAGCTGGTTCCAAGATGGACCTGCCGTTGGCCAAGGCCAAGCCAGTCAGTTATATTAGTAGGACCTCCGGGACAATATATTCAAGAAGGAAAAAACGTCAAAAACCAAAACTAGCAGCATATTTTGCAGACAGAGAGAGAAGTGAGAAGATGTGAGAACTTTTGCAGACACCAAGGCTAGCGATGAAGGAGGCAGAGGAGGTGCTCCGGGTGTTGGAGCAGAGATTTCCCTGTACCTTGTAACAAAGACCATAGTGAAGCAGGTTGTCCCCATGCAGCCCATGGAGGATGATGGGGAGTAGATATTCTACCTGTAGCCTGTGGAGGACCCAACAGAGCGGGTGGAGAGACCTGAAGAAGTCTGTGAGCTGGTGGGAAGCCTCTGCTGGAGCAAGCTCCTGGCAGGACTTGTGGCCCCATGGAGAGAGCATGGAGCAGGTTTGCTGAAGGTACGTGTAACTCCATGGGGGACCCATGCTGGAATAGTCTGGTCCTGAAGGTTTGCACCCATTGAAATGGACTCACACTGGAGCAGTTTGTGAAGAACTGAAGTCTGTGGGAAGGACTGAGATTGGAGAAGTTTTTGGAGGACCGTCTCCTGTGAGAGGGACCCTATCCTGTGAGAGGGACCCCACACTAGAGCAGGGGAGGAGTTTGGGGAGTCCTCCCACTGAAGAAGGAGTGGCAGAGACACCTTGCAGAGACTGTAACCTCCATTCCCCATCCCCATCCCCCATCCCATCTGTGCTACTGGATGGGGAGTAGGTAGAGAAATCATGAGTAAAGTTAATTCTGAGAGGGGCGGGTAGAGATGCTTTAAGATTTGCTTTTATTTCTTGTTGCTCTACTCTGGTTTGTTGTTGTTGAGTCTGTTTTGCCCCTGATGGTAATTTTTGAGTGATCTCTCCCTGTTCTTTTCTCAACCTATGAGTCTTTCATCTAGTTGAGGAAGGGGAGTGATAGAGTGAATATATTGAGCATGTGGCATTCGGCCAGGGTCATTCCAATGTAACATTATATTCTCATGCATGTTTGCTCTTGATTAACTGGATCAAGATATTGACACGTGAAGTCAAACAGCTCTCTACTTTAGCAGTGTATTTCAGTCCATATTTTCACTGAAAGCTGTTATCATATCGGTATGAAGTTATGAGAATCAGACTCCAGGACTCACGGTTCCATGCTCAGTTTGCTGCAGGGATTTACGAGGTATACTTTTCACACTTGCATTTCTTAGGATCACTCACTTGCCCTTCAACCAGTGCTGCTGGGTTCATAAATGACTGGACCTTGGCATCTACCTCACCGTTGTATACTAGAGATAAATATCTTCCATATCTGGATCTATTTGTCTTGAGGGTGAGGACTTCAAGGTTGTAAGAAGCAGTGGGAAAACACAGCAGCAATTTGTACCTTCTGAAAATAAATGGATGTTTTTCGGTTCATGGCTTTGAGCATGGCTTGGAGCCAGGGTGTCTGTAATATATTACTGGTCAACAGCAACCAAATCTCTGTGCTTTCAGTACCTTGACAAAATAGCATTAGTGGACCCAGACTCAAGATGGTTTGACATGTTGTCATTTAGTCTTGCCAAACACGTGCTGCAGAAGGAACCTGTGGTACTGGACACAGTCCCGCTTTCATTAACTTCAGAGATATTTTTCACATCTATGTTGCTGCAAAGATTAAAGACATCTTATGTGTGATAGTAGTCTATCCATTAAGCTATCTTTAGAAAGGGCAATATCTGATTTTACAGCCGAGTGTTGGCCTCAAGTGGAGCAGCTCCTCTGATTCTTAATTTGCTTGAAAACCAGGCCAAGTGCCTAAAAGAAACGTCTTCAACCAAATCATCATTAAATAAATAAATAAATAAATAAAAAATCATTATCTGTGACTAACAATTTGTTGAAGCTGTTCATCTTACACAGTGTGACAAAATATCTTATTAAATGTTTTGCATTTCTCCTAGTATATTGTAGAGGGCAAAAATCAATCATCTCCCCTGTAAAGAAGGCATGGGAGGACTATGACCACATGCTACACATTTGTAAGAGTGAAATCTAGAGCACGAGCAGAATGAATGAACAGAGTTTCAAACTTTTTTTTCTACTTTTCTTAAGCTATTCTGATGGTTGCTTCAGGCTATAGCACTACTGTAATCTAGCCAAGAGGAAAAATGAGGGGAAAAAAAAGTAATTTTCTTGTGAATGGTACTCTCCATGAACGATAATATCAGTACCTGTAGTTTTCTTCAATAATTTTTCTTTCTTCTGGTTTTCTTGTGTATGGAACATCAATTTCATCTTGAAATTTTCAAGTGATGTGACTTAGTCAGACAAAGACTTTTTTCTACGGTCACTTAGCCACAGGTACAGTAAGTGGATATACTGTTTGTGTTGCTTGTCTTTTTTTTTCTTTTTTCAGATGAGGATGGACTATCTGTAGTTTAATAACTTGAAAGCCTGAAAATGAATACCTGAAAATATCACAGTACTGTTCTCACAAAAACACTGAAAAGGACCTTTTAGGACAAAAACATTTTTAAAATACATAATCCAGAATGCTAATGGTTCTATTCGATGCTCACTTGAAAACACTTTAATGGCTTTTTCCAAATAGTCCTGTTTCAGTTGTCTTCCTTGCTTTTCTACTTCAGCTTGGTTCAGTACATTTATGTCATCTTTTTTTCCTTCGATGCAGCCCTGCTCAATATAGTGATTATTGCCCTCAAGGAAAAGGGTGTCTGTCCAACATGCTAGCAGCTTCTACATCAAAAAAGCAGAAACTTAGTTAGAAAAAGAAGCGTAGATTTTTTTTTCTAAAATATAGGTTTAAAATTAGACTTCTAATTTGTAATCATGGATTTATATAGAGCCTGGTTATGAGATTTCCATCAGCGCAAGGCACTGCTGGATGCATGGCACTCCTGAAAATCAAGTCACTGATTGGCAACCTGAAAAACCCAGAGTGAGTAGAATTAAAGCATCTTCTTTGGAAAACCCAATATACAATAAAAAAAGCCCCCAATACTAGGTGTCAGAAAAGTACACACAAGTGATATTAATATTGGTGGGTTTTTTTTTTTACTTTTCTACCATAGGACTTTTCTGCTATCGTGCTCTCCAACAACTTTCATGACTTCTGACAAATAAAATTGGCAGGTTAGGTTGCTTTACAGGATTTTAAACTTATACCTCATTATTTCCAAATAAAATCCCTTAAAATACCAAGTTTAAGATCATAACATTCAGTCAAATAGAAACAAAACCCGATCTGGCGGATTTCTTCAGCTACCTAGCTATTAATGATTGCAACATTGACTTTACTGTGGGGTTGGTTTTGTTATGACCCAGATTTGATGGTGACAATTTGTATTTCTTCGCTGTTATTTTGCCAGAATGAAAAAAAAACCTAAACCTTTATTTTTCACTGCTAGTTTTGTTCCATTTCTATTTTGTTTAAAAAATTGTAATTCTAAAAAGTAAAGCTAAAACCAAGTCTGTCTTTATATTCTAATATAATGTTATTGAAAATTATAAAATGTTAATTCTCTCCCACATAACTGTCTTCTGCTTTTAGTTGGCAATGACAAGAACAAAAGGTTGTGGTATGACACATTCTTAGCTCTCAACCCTGACTTTCTGTATGAAAAAGTCAATAGGAGCAGATAGCACTCGGATTCCGAGTTGTCTGCAAGCTTCCTAATTAGTTCTAGGATTAATTTAAGATGCCAGTGATAAATTTTAAAGCCTTGCATAGTTTTCTTGCTAGAATTCAGCATGACATTTCAAGCTCACTGAGTCATCCTGTGAATTTAAAGCTAGCCTGGCATGGCAGGCACAGTGGTTTTGAGTTCTGCGGCCATCTGTCCTTGATTGACTCTGTATGTCATCCATAATTTGATAATAAAAACTCCTGTGAAACTCTAAGTTTATTTTCACAGCATATTGACTATTATCCCTTTATTTAGGGAAATAAAGTTATCTATTTCTTTGCAAACAACATTCCCTATGGGAAAGCACTTGCGTATATGCAGACATGTGTATTCGCTTTTGTACACATATTACAACTTCCACTCACAGTATTGCAGACAAAACCAACATCTTTACTTTTCTCCACCATTTATAAGTTTTCTCCCTCCAAATAACAGTAATTTCCTGCCGCAGCAAACAGTATCTGTAATAAATGTATGACAATTATTTCAGCAAATAGGATCATGCAAAAATAGTCACGAGTGGGCAGAAATGGATGAAATCAAAACAAAACGTAAATTTCTGGAAGAGGCTGGAAAGAACCACCATACCTGCAATTTCTTAGGTAATTTTCCAACTACAGCATTAGTAAGGTGGTGTCAGCATTCATGGTGCAGATTTTTGATTGCATTAGACTATTATTTATAAGTTATTACTCATAGTTTTGAAGTTTTGATTGTCATAGTTTCTTGTGCTGTACATTGAAATCAACGAAAAAAAGAAAATATTAACAAAACATGATGTGCAGTCTTAAAATTTTACATCATTAGCAATTTAACTATTTTTTTTTCTAATGCAATAAAATATTACATAAATCAGGAAACCATTTGTTGTTTCTTACATTTTCTATGATTTCTCTTCAGGCTACTTTCCTTGGCTTTCATCATCAACAGCGTGAATGATGTTTTCTTTCCAAAGCCACCTAACTACCAGAGGGCAGTTTGACAGGACAGCAGCTACTGAATTATTCTAGTTTTTCCCTTTATGAAAAGAGGTGTGGAGTAGGATGAACCTTGTTAGAAAAATTGTACCAGAAATAGCACGATAAAAGTGCTTCACTTTGTATTTTGATTTGTGATAATCAGTGGGGTCGAAGGGATTTTCATACACCATTTCAGTCTGTCTTCTAGATGCAAAAAATTTCACAATTACTTTTTTTATATTTACTTACTCTCAGATATTGACAATTTCCAGTTTACTGAAGTGTTTGCTTCAGCTTGACATTAATGTGATTGTTTCCTAAAACGTCTAGAACTGGTTCTTTAATTCACAAAAGAAAATCATTATTGTGGAGGGTCCCTCCTTCCCCTACCTTCTTTCATTAAAGAATTGGTAAATAAGAAAAAATTTCCTGATGGATGACATATAAACCTTATTTTCTGCTTGAGTAAGTGTAAAGGAACACATTTTTAAAGGAATAGACTTCACTGATAAGCTGAAATCAACATTGTCAGTCTCACTCCTAATTCTCATTTGAATGTTACAAATGATGCTATTTATCTATAATCTTGACAGAAGAGTAAATTTAGGCTTAGGTGAAAGTCTACTCTTTACATCATTACTCCAGACTTCCTTGCTAAGGATACATCAGTTTGGATTAAGATAAGGAAAGTGGGGAGGACACCAAGCCACTGTCATACCCAAGAAACACATTAAGAAGTTAATGCTTTCATAGAATTAAAGTTGGTTTAGGTTCTTCCCTATAAAACAAGCTCTTATGAAGACTTCCAGCAAGGCAAAACCATCATGTCCAACTCATATGTCCACACAGTGCTGGTTCAGTGCTTCCATCATAGCTGTTCCTTTCCTTTTTTTCATATTGTGAACATTTGGACTCAGATCCAACCTATTTAATGTAAACTGAGGACCTAAATTAGGACCCTAATCACCCTCAGCTTTCTTTATAGTCAGACAGTCAGACACCTTTAATGTGTAATTCAGTTTTAAGATGAGCTAATTGCCCTCTGGAGGCATCTTCTGTCCTTCTATACAGGAAAGTGAAGAAATGTGTTCCTAATTAAGACACCTTCTGGAGATGGCTACGGTTAGGTGCCATGTACTGGTAAATGAGTCTTATAACTTCCTCTCTTCCTTTTCCTCCAGCTTCTTTACTTGTTTATATTTCATACTGTGGCTTTACTGGAATTGTTCTGCAGAGTGATAATGCTACATAGAACAAATTTTTAATTACTTCAAACATAAAATGTTTCAAGTTAGACCCCTAGAAATCCTACAGCTAGATGAAAAATTTGCTTGAAATCACAAAAGTCTATGGCCTACAGTTAAAATAATTAATTTGGAGCATCTGGGATATATTCTCAATTAAAATAAAATAAATATGGTGCAGTGATCTGCACTAGCCAAATAATTTTTAGGAGAATTTGAAAAAAGAGAATGGAATTAAAATAATGGCAACAGTCCCGTTAATTCTTTTAAGTAATGTAAGCAAATATTATATCTGGAAGCTCTCCCTCTGCCTGCTCTGAAAAGAGATCCTACCAATCTTGTAAGGTCTAAACCTAACATTTTAATAAGAATGTATATAGGTAAGTTCTTAGTCATCCATGCCTTTATTTTAAGCTGTAATTTTTATGCAAACTTGTTATTTTAAAAATGTTATGAGCCACCGAGTTCCCTTAAAGAATTGTTAAAGATCAGTAAGTCTCCTGTGGAGCATGTATTTTATTACTTTTAAAGACAGTTTATTTTTGTATTATAGCACTGGTTTGGTTTCAGAACTTGCATACATGAAGTATATAAAATTGAAAATAGCCATTTTTCTAGTGCCATTTCCCCCCTTTTATGGGAAACAACATAAAAGGAAATCAAATGTATCATTAAGCAATAATATTAAAATGCCATCTACCACTAGGAGCATATGGATCGTAACTTGTTTCATCATAACTTTGTGCACTTTAACTTTGTCATTAGCTTCATAACTTTGGAAGCTTTGTTTAAGTTTTAGCATTGCTAATCTACCGCAAATTAAAAATGTCCCATCTTGAATTTTTAATCACCCTCAGCTGCCCTTATAAGCCTGATTTTCTGGAGCTTCTTATCCATAAAATGAAGATATATTTTTTTTCAGGAAGATAATTTTTTAATTGTATTTTTTGAATTGAGTTTATTCAACAAGGATCATCCTTTCTTTTATAGAAGCTTTCTAATTTTGTGAGAATTCTGCTGGGTAAATTTACAGACATCCAATTATGAAAGAACAAGATAGCAGTTGCAGCTGACAGCAAGTCATCGTCATGACTGGGAACTGCTGCACCATGTTTCTGTTTTTTAAGGGACCGAAGGAGAGGGGAAAGACACAGAAATCCTTAGAAGAAAATACATGTCACAACTAGGGTTCATCTTTCCTAAGATCCTATCTAAACATCAACTTGGGAAGTCCACTAGGGAAGTAAGTACTGTCAGAGGGTGAATTGATATTTCTTAAAGTAGGGAAAAGGTAAGTCAGATGAATAATTTTTGAAGATGAATATTTTTTTTTCTCTTGAGAAAAGAGAATTCTGATTAACTTAACATCCTTTGGATAACATATTCAGGTTCATAATATAACCTTATAAATATAATTTTTTACCATCTTTAAGATTAGGTGATCAACAAATAAACCCCAAATGCTTTCAAGGAACTTGTTTTTCCTCTGAAGATGCGGGGTATTTTTTCAATCATGTAAAAACATTAGTTTTCTTCTTGCTCATAATTATTCCAATTTTTTTTTTATTAACCAGGCAGAATTGAGGTTAATTTGAAAATCCAAGTACTTAATTTTGTTTGAACTTTGTAGATAGTCACTGAAGTCACAACATTTTCTCATCTATTAACCTATAGTTTCCCCAAACATATTTGGTTTTGCATGAAAAAAAAATAAATTCTACAAACATTTCTGTGGACATTCAACAAATAAGATATAAAGCAATGCATATATACAGAAAATCATATTAAAAAAACCCCCAACAATACATGAAAAGACCAAGCTGAAGTCCATATTCTCAACTGTCACATTTTTGCACATTGTTTTCCTCCCCCTCCATCTTTAAATGTCTTTTCCTGTAATCCATCCGACAAACTATGTCAGCGCAAAGAACAGTTATGAAAACCACTCTGCTTTCTGAAAAGTTACCTGGTGTCTGGCTTTAGTTTTTTTGACCTTCATTTTAACCATTTAAGCACGGGATCTTGTATTATATAAGTGCTGCAGAAAACTTAGACATTCTTCTACTTGTTGATACATAATGAATGGCTACCATTTTATGCATATATCGAGATAATCTGTTAAAAAATGCTTGTAAATTCCTCCACAGCTTGTAGTTATGAGAGTTATGTGATTCACGTAGATTTATTTATCTGTTCAAGGGCAGTATATTACAGTCTTTTTGTTGAACCTGATAACAAAATGCCAAGCAATCAATAAAGGCTGATTAATAGGAGTGACAGCAATCTAGACAAAGATAATCCTCTGAAATCCTTTTAGGCCTTTAAGATATATGGTAGCAGCTCTGCAAGCAAAATTGTGATCTTCCCCTTCTCTCTCCCTTTGTAGATTGACACCACACTATTTTGTAGTTTTAGGACCTGACTTGTTCAAATCCCTGATTTGAGTTCTAAATTTATCAAGAACAATGGCAAATTTAAGAAATTTATATATAGCATGTAGGGTAAATAGACATATATATTTCTTTTAACTTCTGCCTTTAAACTGTGTGATCTTTTTGAACTTGCATTTTGTAAACTAAACATCAGTCTGTTCTTTAGAATAGTGAAAGTGAGAAGAGGATTGCATTAACTGAAAATGAAGCATGGAACTTAAAATGAGTGCAAGCTGTAGTTTCTTTAGAGGAATGTTTCTTAGGTTTTTTTTTATACCCTAATTGAATGATACACATGAAAAAAAAGTGAGACTTCTTACATTCAGTTAGTTTTCAGAGTTACATTCAGTCTTAAAATTTAAAGAAATTCTTACAAAATGTATGATTTGTAAGGTCTTGCATTTAACTTTCCACCTTGGTAGCAGTACCTGCTTGTCAGCTGCTGGTCTGAGCTGATACCTTTTTCTTGGCAAACATATACAGTTATTTATTGTCACAGCAAGAAAGAGAAAGGACACAACCACCTTATGTTGCCCAGCTTCAAGCTACCATTGTATAGCTTAATTGGAGGTTTATATTTAAATTCTAATTTATTGTAATTCAGAAAAAAATTTTGAAGAGTGGAGAGCATGTTGTTTTATAATTATGCACCCAGGGAGTCAATAAATTCAAAAGATGACTGAGGTTTTGAAGAAAGCATTTTGAATTTTGACCTCTAGCATTAAAAGAAGTGCTTTAAAAAAAAAAAAAAAAGGTTGCACTATTTACTACAGCTGCAGGGCAGCAGTAACTTGTACATAAACATATTACTCAACATTTGATAATCTATTTCTCTTGCTTTGACAGAATGTTTCATCTGCTGTGTTTTACTAATGTCAGTGGTTTTGAAGAGCATATTTTCAATGGCTATTGAAGCCAAAAGAAATCTGCCTGATTTCTTCCTGTCTTGTGGTTCAGCATCAGTATTTTCAATGTACAGCAAGGCATTTTCTCAGAGCTAGTGATATCTCACTGTAAATATGTCCATCTCTTTCTTCCTAGGAGCTGAGAATATTTTTTGACCATGAGTATTTATTACCAGTAGGAAAAACTGGGTAGTGAGCTCATCACAGTGAGTGCAACTCTTCCTGTTCTATTTATTATTTCAACTTTGTAACACAACAAAAAATTGACATTTTCCTGCTTGAGGAGAGGCTAATTTAGTTGAATTAATTAACTGTATATGTTACAAACAGAGAAATATTTTTCTACTCAGCCTTGGACATAAACTTCATTAGTTCATTCTCAGAAGAATCTGTTAGGCACAGCCTGGGTTTTGGGGCACTGGGGTCTTCTAGAGTGGTGGACAAGACTCATGGTTAAGCACTTTTGCTTTTACTAGGAGGTTCCCAAAGTGATCATCCAGTGAGTTAGCCTCATTGAGGTACAACCGAGGGATGTCCCATGTATAACAGTCAGAGGAATTTGACCCGTTCTGAAAGCAGGCACATAGGAAACTATTCAGAATGCTGAGGCATAGTTTTGTGTATGATATATATTTATTCAGCATTCAGATGTCAGTTAATTTCAGGATCTTAAGAAACTTTAAAGACACCATCTTCTGCCAGTCTGTTACAAAGGGGTACTAAAAGTTCTTGCACAATAACTAGAAAAACTGGGGACTAATCAAGTGGATGTCAATTATCAGGCACATTTGAGCTCTCCATCAGAGACACAGATATTAAAAGATTTTATAAGTGCAAGTATCCTTTTCCTTCAATTAAAAGTGCACTCCTAGAGCTAGGTAGCTGTTATATTTTTAGTAGATATTATATCTAGTGAAAAATGCAGCTTTATAGAGACTGCATATACTTGCAAATTTAGGTCAATTCTGGGAAAGTATTGTCAAAAAAAAAGAGAAGTTTTAATTTTGCATTCTTAAGTGGGAATTGTCTTTTTCAGGGTAATGTTTTTAGAGAATGAGTGAGGTTGGGAAGCATGTCTGGCAGTCATCTGGTCCAAACACCCTTCTCAAGAAGAGTCATCTAGCATGTCCAGACAGCTTCTAAATATCAACATGGATGGATGCTCCAACACTTACTGGGCAACCCATGCTGGTGCCCAGTACCTTTGACAGTAAAAGAATGTTTCCTGGTTTCAGGAGGAACCTTCTGTATTTTACTTTGCACCCATTGGCCCTGCTCCTTTTACCACACACACACTGAAAAAAGCCTGGCTCCAGCTTCTTTGCTCTCTCAGGCATTCACATACACTGATGGGATCGCACTGAGCGTTCTCTTTTCCAGGTTGAATAGTCCCAGGTCTCTCAGCCTTTCCTCAAAGGAGAGATGCTTTGGTGCCTTCATCATCTTCCTGGTCCTTTACTGGACTCTCTCCAGTAGCTCCATATCTCTCCTGTACCAGGGAGTGCAGACCTGGACACTACTCCAGTTATGGCCTTACCAGAACTGAGAAATGGGGCAGGGTCACCTTGCTTGGCCTGCTGGCAATGCTTCTCCTCATGCAGTCCAGGAGGATTTTGGCCGCCTTTGTCACAAGGGGACAGTGCTGTCTCATGTTCATCCAGCTGTCTGCCAGAAAACCCAGGTCCTTTCCAGCTTGTCAGTCCACACAGAGCATATACCGGTGCTTGGGGTTGTTGCTCACAGGTGAAGAACTTTGTAGTCCCTTTTGTTTAAATAATATTTATATTCTGACAAATATAACTTTGAACCCAAGATTTAAAGCTCATAAAGAAAAGTAAATCGAGCACTTAGTTTGCTTTATTTGACCTCACATCATTTTTGTCATCTTATTCATTGTGCCAAAATAATGAAAAGAATCTGTTGGGACTATTCTAGGGTGTTTCTCTTCTTTCCTCTTAGATTTTAGAAATTATTGTAGAAAGTCAAATATCAAAAAATGATACAGCAATTTTAGAATTTGAGACAGTGACTTCATTGATTTGCTAGTAGAGACAAATCAGAAAAATTATTTACTCTAGGTTTAAGCAGCCTAACCTTGTGGTAGTATTAACTTTCCATGAATCTGACGAAGAGAACAGCTAATTCTCTGTGATTGTCCTTAACTGGAGAATTGCCAGCCATTGTACCAGCTGCAGTCTGGCATGTGATTGGCATATTTCATTTAGAAATATCCCATATATGTTTTATCTTCATAACTTCATTTGGGAAGGGATACCATACTGCTGACTTGAAGCTTTGCAAAGATGTACCCCAGGTGTGAATCTAAGGGAGATCTCTTCCATATTTACTAGATGTTTGCCAAATCTGCTTCAGAAAAAATCCAACAACAACAACAAGAAGCATAAAAAAAGGTGGAGAGGTTGGAGAGGAGTTTCTCAAATGTGGAAAAATAAGCCAGAAGTCTAAGAGAAAAAAATCTTTTCTATGGACTGAAAGACTCTCAGGTCTTTTGCTAAAATTAGAAATTTTATTATCAATACTTTTATCCCAGTTACTTCCTGACTCTGTAAGATCAACTCTGATTTACAATAAAGGTTTTGAATAACCAACTTTTCCATAATTTTTTAAAAATTCTAATAGTCTAGCAATTTTTTGCATATGTATAGCAAAAAAAGTAGGTAAACTAAGACAAAAATGCTTAGTGAGCTTCATTAAGCTTTGTATGAAATGTGATTTTATTTTTATATTTACTATTTGAGAGGATCAAATTACTTGAATATTTCTGTATATTGTTTTTTATTTATTTGAATGCTATATTATATTTCTTTACAAGCAAGGGGAATTATTTGTCTAAACTGCTTCTCACCTCTGAAAAAATCAAATATGACAATTGGATTTGTGCTTTGAGTTCATAATTATTAAACAAAGGGCTGAAAATTAGATCTTTTCTCTGAGTCAAAAGGAGGCTGATGTTTATTATAAGGCTAATTTCAAAGACAAAGCTACTGCACTTTTAATCTCTGAAACACATTTATTCTTTCCTGAATTTTGTAATGTTGTCTTCATGAAGAAGACTTTCTTTCTTGTTTGATAGCAAGATTAATAAAGTAGCTGAATGTGAGGACAGGACTTGAGCTGGAACTCTAAAGCAGTGTTTGTGCTTTCTACGAACAATGAATTAACCAGTATTGCACATGTATCAGTTTTGTAGGCTCAGACATAGTTTCATGGTGATAGTTTCATGAGGTTCCTGTCTAATATAAATAAATATTGCTTGACCTTTCCTACTAATGATGCAGGAATATACAATGGATGGCGCTATAAAACAGACATCATTTTAAAGCCACACAAGGATCTGTTCATGTTTAAAATAATGGGCTGTTTTTCTTTTGAAGATTATAGATTGGGAGTGGCTTAAATTAAGTCATTACAGCTGAATTAACTTAAAATGAATGGAAATCAACTGGCCATAATAGTCTGAATGAAAAATTATTTGTGTTTTTGCAGTTCAAAATTACCATGGCACAGGTGCTGGAACTGGATGATCTTTGAGGTCATTTTCAACGCAAACCGTTCTGTGATTCTGTGATCATGACCTTAAAAAGAATTATGCCAGCTAAAACTCATGTTTATCTGGGGGATGGAGTTGTCTCTCCAAAGTGAAAATCTGGAATTAATATTTAATTCCCAATATTTAATTTCCTTGGTCATTGACTCAACCTTAATTAATGTGAAATGGGACCTAAAAGGCAGTAGAAAGACGAACAGCAGACGATTGTTACAGGGTCTCATTCAGTTAACATTTTATTTCTGATACCAAGATGACAATCTGATTTTACACAAAGAATGCAAACCCTTGCATGGCCTGCTGCTATAGGCTTAATTTTCTTAGATGTTTCTCCCAGACCTATTACTCTTTATGCATTCAGAAGTCATCATAGCTGAAGGGAAAATTTAATCCAGCACAGTCAAGGAAGGAATTGAATTCAGGTATGCTGTATTCTGAGTGAATAACCACAGCGCTCTGTGGTTATTCACTCAGAAGTGAATAACCTTCACTCCTGTGAAGGAGCTAATATTTGGAATATTAGCTCCTTCCAGGAATAATTTTTACAATATTGACATAAAAATTAACTATTGATCAGGAATATTCAGAAAATGTTGATTGAATTTTTCAGTGGTCTGGGGGGACATTCAGTGGTCTGTGAGGACAGGACAAGGGACAATGTCACAAGTTGGACCACAGGAAGTTCCGCACTGATATGTGAAAGTACTTCACAAATGAGGATGGCATCTCCTTCTCTGGAGATATTCAAGACCCATCTGGACGCCTACCTGTGCAACCTGCTCCAGGGAACCTGCTTTGGCAGGGGAGTTGGACTCGATGATCTCTGGAGGTCCCTTCCAACCCCTACAATTCTGTGATTCTGTGTCTTGGGAAATATATTTAACACATGAAAAATGCTACTGCTTATAGGATGTATTATTTCCCAAATAAATATATTTGGGTTTAGTATAATCTGTTCCATCTGAGATTAAATTAGGCTCTATGATAAAAAAAAACCAAACTTTTGGGGTATAATTTTAACTAATACTATTTGCTACCAGACCAGTGATTCATTTTGCAATCTTCTGTACTGAAGACTTTGTTAGATATGGAAATGGCTTGTTTTGTTGGGTTTGTATGCTGGGACAATCTTAATATTCTCTGTCATTCATTTCAGACTCAAAGTTATAGAAAAGACTTCTTTGTCTTTGTATCTCTCCTATTTTAATGAGTCTGATCTAATGACTTGAGCATGCTTACTTCCTTTCTCCTGTTATAGGACACATGCAGATTTCCCTTCTGCATCTTTTACTCTTTCTGTTCCCAGGAGCTTGACATTTATTAATCTTCACATACTGTATCACACAGTTGCCTTTGGGCCCTGATCAGTATTTAGGATTTTACTTACTGTGGGATTCCTGCAACTCAGATGCTGTCATTAGTATAACCTTGGATATTTGATAATAACTTTTGAAAACAACCTTCATAATATTTTTGCTGTTGTACTTTGAATAATTTCTGATTTTTTTTAATAGAAGTTATATTTTCAAGGTACTTTTAGAAATGCCTCACAGAATTATATAGAGAAAGTAAATAAAAATAAATGTTTCTTTATGATAGCCCTGACAATACAGGCTTTTCCTAAAGCACTATGTTGTAGAAAAATAAATATATAAGCAAAACAATAGTGGCAGAAATGCCTCCACATTTGCTTTTCTCATTATTTTTTTACAGGCTTAAATGCATATTACTGAAGTATTTTTACCCTATTTACAGATTGAAACCATGTAAAGATGTGGAGACTTTCGAAGTATTTAATATCAAACTTTAAATTCTTCTTTACAAAGAATATTTGACCGAACAATGAGATACTAGTAGCTCTGCCTTTACTTTCACATAATGAGTGATTCTACTGGAAGCAAATGACTATTAAATTGACTTTGCGTGCAAAGAGACTGCTTTTCTGCTTTCTCTCGGTCATGGCTTCTATAAGACCAAACTGGTATGTTTAACCCTTAAGTATTCCCTGGAACTCACATAAAAATATTGGAATATTTTAGTGCAAAGTCTTATGTTTGATTCAGATTGTTGGTAATTCCTATAGACCCAGGTCTCTTAGGTTAATAACAACTGAAGCAAGTTACAGATTATTGCAATTATATTGTGGTATGATTTGGATGTATATAATTGTTTCTAATGTTTATTTAATGGCATGAATATAACAATAAGATCTAGGGTAAATAAATACTTTTGGAAACAAGAAGGGAGATGTAATTCCCCCAAAACAGTTCTGGGCATCTTAGCAAAAATATTTCAATGTATATTTTTCTTTCTTTAAATAAATGTATATAAGACTGTTATCTCTTTTGAGCATACATTTGTGTTTGAGTATTTTTCTATGTACATAAACATGTAATAAATATACAGCTATCAAACGAATATAATAAGAATGTAAACAGTGAAACAGCGATGGACAGAATAAATTTTTGAGAACATTCTGGACCACAGGACTCCCACTGCCTCACAAATCCACTTTGTATCTCCCAAATTCACGTTCAATACCTCCATCCTTTGGGGAGAAATATATTATTGCCATTCTCATTATCTATCCTGATTAAATGATGTACTATCACTTTTGTACTAATGTATCATACAAATCTAGTGGATTTTGAATGTGCTTACATGTAACCTCCTTTACCTTTTGAAATTGTGGTAACTAAAATTCCTTGGTTCCAAATCACAGGTGCTGGTATATCAGAAAATATCTAAGAAGGAAGGCAGTGTGACCATAAAGAAACACAAATTCCTTTTCTTTCCCACAAAAGAAGAGCTTTTGCATATTACATCCCACAGATACCCCCCTGCAAGAGAATCAGATTTAATTATTTTAATAGACTTAAAAAGGGTCAGATCAGAAAAAAAGTTTCCTTATCATTAAGTAGTTTTTAAGGGAAAGCATCACACACACAAAAAAGTGTCTGACTCTACAGTAATTTCTGTGTTTTTGTAGGCTCCCAATGTCATCGGTGGAAATAGGCCTCTCCAGACATGACTCACAAGCAAAAGTCAACTTAGCCATTCTGAATTGCCTTCTGGAAAAATCCCTCCACACATTGACTACAGATGGAGTTTAGGTAAATTAAAGTCACTGAGATAAGAAAACCTCCCTGAATATTCCCTGAGGCACACTTGAAAATATTACCTCATGACTTTAATGCAATTTATCTTTCCCTCTTATAGATACCTCAGTAATCATTTGAAATGGTGTTGTGACAGGTAATTCTTCAGTGAGCATTTTCTGTATACTGTCTGGCCATAACAGCTTCTAAACATGGATTTATTTACTGCTTCTTCATCCTGATTCTTTGCTGGTTCCAAAAAGATCATTACAAAATCTGGAGAGCTCTGATGCCTTTTTCTGAGCCATGTTATCATGCATAATCTATCTTTCTAGTAACTTAATTGTGTAATAATTAGCAGTTTTTTTCTCTTCTATATTTTCCATAACAGCCCATTCAAAGACAATGTACTTGGCAATAGGTGTGCTGTATGATATTTCAACTATGAATGAACCTTAATGGTGAAGATAATGTTTTCCTAACCCAACAAAGATCCTAAAACTCCATTAAGCTGTTTGTTCTGGATTTGGCATTGGCAACAGCAACTACAGAGTCCCTGAAGAAGGCACTTTAGTACAGGGGTGATAATCAAAAGGACCTTTTTACACCAGATTCACAGGGAAGGCTTCTACTCTGCTTTAGCAGGGGTTTGGACTAGATGATCTCCAGAGGTCCAGTCCAACACCTACCATTCTGATTCTGTGACACTAAAACCTCTGCCTGTCTTAGGGCAGTGCTGGTAACAACTTGCATCTGTAGTTAGAATTTTATTCCTCTCCTGTCACATCTGAAACATTTTTTTTCTTCAGTTGTGGTGCTATGCCTGCATGTTACTGTTTTATAGAATGTAGTAAGTCTTGGGAGTGAGGATTTACTAATCATTATTGATAATGCACTTTTGCAAAAGTGTTTTCCTTTCATTCATTAGAACTAGCTAGGATTGATGGGTAGCTGGAAAATTTTAATACAAACAAAATCAGCCTCCATTGTTTAGGACAACCTTCCTTAAGAACAGTTTCTAGGGCTGTGAGAAAAAGAAATTAAAATCTTTTCTTCACCCTATTCTTCCTTTTTCAGTGGTTGCTTTTTATAGAGATACTGAGATTTTGTCAAAAATAGTACGTGAAAGTACAAATACCTATTTATTTAACCTATAGCTTTAGGAGGTATTTTATCAACAGTCATTGCAGGGTTTTCTGCCAGATATAATTCAAAAGTATTTTTTAGGTAGAGATTTCTACAGTGCATCACAGTGGTTGATGGAGTGGGAAGACTACAGTTGATTTCAGGTGCTATTACTTGGCATTATGATTACTGTGAAGAGATGACATCTCATAAGACGTCAGAGACATTGTTAGCTTATCATTGCATAGTTTCCACTTTAACCATTGTGCCATCATCTTAAAAGACTTCCTCTTTTCCTGACTTCCTCAGTACCTGGTCCATATGAGGTTATCTGGCATGTGCTAGAAGAAGTTATTTTGGATAAATGAGTGGTGTCACATTAATGTCTGCTACATTCCAATCTAGAGCTTTTTGCTTTGCAGCTAAAAGTGTTATTGATCCTTATTTTAATGATATAAAAACGGATAGCCACATTCATGAATATTGAAATAATTTGCAACATAGTCTGTTTAACAATTTACAGTACCTTCATAAAGTATTTTTGAATAAGTTTAGCTCTTATACTAGCAGTTGCATAGTGGCATAATTCATTAAGAGTACAATTCTTGGAGTGTTCAGGCTTTTGCTTTAGTGATATTGGAAGTTGTGTAGATCCTCTTTTGGGTGGAATTTAAGAAAAAAATTAGCAGTGTTTCCTATTTCCTTCTATATGTGCAATATTACCCTTTTGTAATTGCGGTCTTAGTTTTCAGCCATTCAAAACACATAATCATAGATTAGATCATTAGATCACAGGTATTTTCAGTCAGGTATAGCTTCATAGCACTGAGAGTGCTAAAAGAGCAATCTAAGATGGTGGCCTTGAAAAACCCAGTTAATAGTGGTAGACACCTAAATCTTTCTAAGGCAGTGACAACAAAACTGAGAATTCACTGTTAAAAGGGAAAATGAAAAATGTAAGTGATTTGTTCTTTTGACTGCATCCTTTTTTACAGTGTCTCATAATTCACCTGTAGGTTTTTTGAAATACTTTTTAAGTGGAGGCTGTTTCATATATTCCTGTCAATGCTCATATTAGATGACTATTCCTGTCAATGCTCATGCTATATTTTAGAGTAAATTGTCTCCATGTACTAGGTAAACACAGCAACATTGATATATGTCATGATATATAGTTTTTCATCAAAATGGAAAGTTACTAATGTTCACTGACACACAGCCATGTATGTGTAGATATAATAGATGAGTTTATGGAACACATATTTTGTCAGGTAATGCGGGGTTGCACAAAAGGATGCACAAGCATAATACAGAGAATACAATAAAACTGCAACATATTTGGACTGCTAGAAAAGGCATATGATAGTGTGCATATTTCAACATTTTGACTTGGACTCTTTGTCCAAGCCATAGACATTTTTTGGACCCTAAAATGACATTAGAGTTAATATTCCTGGTACGTCTGAATGTATGTATTTAATAAAGCAGTATTGATACCTAACATGAACACACCTCTTCAGGTACCTCACTTTGGATCTTCTGCTGTATTACATCTACTAATGAAAAACAACATGCATGATAGCTTCATTTCAGACAGTAACACCAGTCGCCAAATAGCCTGTTTTTAATAAATCCGATTAATATGTCTGTAATAACTAATAACAAAGTACAAATCCTTGAAAATATATATATGGAGACGTTCAAGGCCAGGTTGGATGAGGCCCTGAGCAACCTGATCTAGTTGGGGGTGTCCCTGCTTCTTTCAGGGGGGTTGGACTAGATGACCTCTGGGAGTCCCTTCCAACTCTAGCCATTCTATGATTCTATGATTCTATGATTCTATGATTCTATGTTTACAATAATTCCATATTACAGAAAAAAAAGAGTCTAGAATTGCATGAGGACCACCAGTGTTAATGACACTAATACACCAGGGGCACTCATCTCCTTTTTTAAACTTCGCCTTTTTCTAATAGAATAGCTATAATGAAATTAGTTTAGACATCAGATAAAGAATAGCTTCATGTGTGGTAGATCAGATCATTAGCTGGAGAAAATGTTAATCTTTTAATTGCTCTCTGTAGCAATGTATCTGACCCAAAGTAGATGAACTTGTAATTATTAGATTATAGATTCAAATATTATTAAAAATATGCTTAAGAATGTTAAGTGAGTTTATCTCTTGTAATAAGTAATTTCAGAATTATTATATATGAGAAACATTTCCAGATATACAAGGAATCAGACTGTCTCATCAGAATATCCAGGGCTGAACAAGTAGCATTGATCTCCATCGGTGGTGGGATCTGACAGCAGCACAACTGTACGTGGTCAGCTGATGCCTTTCAAGGCTGAGAAAAGGAAAGACTAATTCAGAAGTATGGTCTTACCTTTGATCTGTCTTTGTTTTTCAAATGACGAGGTTAAATTGTTACTGAAAATTTCCATTCATTTAGGGTGAGGTGACTATTAAGCATTGAAAATGATAGCATTCTGTCCTGTCAGCCTCAGAGAGGTTGAATTTGCTGACAGAACGGTCAGCGAAATGAATTTAATGGCCTTGGAAAATGTTTCAGATGTTACCTAGTGTTTAGTGTAATATTTGTGCAATAGTATTACATTTTCCAAAGCTACCTTTTTCTGTGTCCCCATTTTATACATTTCTGAAGCAATGTAAACTGGATATACCATCAGTCGCCTGAGCACACTTTTCCTTTCTTCCTTTGATATCAGTGGAAAATCATATCAGGTAAAGTGTGATGGACTGAGCTCTGTTAAACAGTCAGTAAAAGGAACACTTCCCAGTAGTGTAAGTGACCAAAGGTTGCACCTGACACAAAGAACACAAAGATAGGTTATGGATATTAAGAGTAGCAGAGTGTGTTGAGCATACTGAAAAAAAACCAATCTCATTTTATTCCAAGAGATTTATTTATAGTGAATCATATATTTAGAATATATATTTTTATTAGGCAGAAACAAGCAAGTTGCATGACTTTTAACAATTTTTTTAACAAATTATTTCCATTGTGTATCATGCATAGATGGTGAACTCTGAACTTACTTAGGAAAAATATTTTTCTTTATAGTCTTTTTAGCTTGATAAACATATATACTTAAATTGTACTAAATTAACAGTGCTTACTAAAATTATTTTATATTGGACTTTATACACAAAAAACTTTCTAATTTTTATGTTTGGCAGAGACTGAGAAAAAAAATTGTTGTGGAAACAATATATTTTAGGGATGCTACGACTTTGAATCTCAAATCAGTTTTGCATAACCATGTTGTATTTCTACTGAAACCTGCCAGACAAAAAAAAAAGAAAAAAAAAAAATCAAATAAGAAGGCAAAACAGTTTGCTGACCCAGATCCAATTCTCGCATTGGTGTCCATGGTGGCATTAAAGAGTAATTCTTCCCACCATCTCTTATAACCTTATATTCTGAATAAAAGTGAATTGTTGGCAACAGTAGTGTTTAATTCCCTAGTGAAGATATCTGGAAGAGACTGTACTTCGAAATTCTCCATCATAGGTACTGCAGAGTTTGGAATCAGAACCTGATAGTGGAATTAGAAATAGAACCATTTTTATTGCATATATATGTATCTTCCAAATCTCAAGAGCCACTTTCCAGTCACAAGAGCCATCTTCCAGCCAGCTCCAATTTTTTGTGCCTGAAAATCTGCTTTGCTAGCAATGGACACATTTCCACTAACATGGAAAGAACACTGGAAACTCAGCTGGGTTAGACTCCAATCATATGAATTGTCTTTTGTGAAAATTAGTTGACAGGAATAATTTTCAACCACCCCTGTCACAGGCTTACTCGCAATCTCTTTCCCAATAGAATGACAGCATGATTTTGACAGCCTGTTAGACTTCATAGCACTTGAAAACTAACAGCGTTGAACAACTGACACTGGGTTACTGTGAGATGGAAAGAGCAGAAGTCAATGAAGATTATACAGCTTGACTGTTTGGTAAATGAACATCTGTGAGAACTGAAAATAATATAATTTTTATTGGCAGGCTAGTGTTACTTAAAAGTGTGACATGAATAGTGTGAAAAAGCATGGGGAAACATCTGTGTTATCAAGAACAAGACTACAGCATGAACAATTCCACTGATTTAATTAGAAGGGCCTTGTAAAATATAGATTGTTGATTATTAATTTGTACTTTGTCATTTTCTTTCTTTGCAGCACATGAGGGCTGACAGATCAGTTAAAGGCACAACTTGTTCTTGCACTTGTTGTAGTAAATTCTGATATAGTTGGTTTTCCTCATACTCAAAAGTAGCTACAGTTGCACGATACTAATTCAAGAGAACAATAATGTTAGAAGAAAAAAAAATGTAATGGACATAAGTGCAATCTGAAGTTGGAACCAGATGGTCTTTAAGATCCCTTCCAATCCGAACCACGCTATGACCTGGGAAAGTGAAGAAGCTGATGGCCAGACATTAACAGTGGTTTTCATTTTATGAAAAGTTTGAGAGATTTTATATCACAAACATTCATTACATAAAGTTACTCAACAGCAAACTAGTTTTTAGTTTTCCATTATTGTATAAGGGGATACACGTATTTAGTGGGCCATAACAAAGAAATACTCTCAATACTTTTCAGTATAAACCATGAACAAACATTGTAAAAATAAACATTTATTTCTTCTCAGAATAAGTTCTTATCTTTGAGCTATATGTATTTATACTCAGATGAGATAAACTGTCATTCACATGTACTGAGACTCAGCAAAATTACTTTATGTTAACAAAATGATGATGTTAATGGGCTTAGAAAAAAGAAGCTTACTTGTTTACAATGCTCAAGGGAGAAAGTGTGTACATCTGCATGTCACTGTCAGACATTTCTGAAAGTCTCTCCTCATAGGCATAGTGCAGTGTTTTTGTCTGGTCCTTTCCAGTTTTCCCCTTGAAACAGATGTGGGTTGTATGACTGAAAGTGAATTTATTTGCTTTTAGGAGTTACTATAGTGTCAGAGGTTTCAAATCAGAATTAATAACATTTATTAAGTATGATACAATTCATAAATAGAATTAACATCATGCTATCATGCATAATATTAGTACCACACTTCATTTCAGAGATAGCTATTTTTGAAAAAATAAAACCTGACAATATCTCTGCTTTTTGAAGATATAAATGGCTATATATGTAATAACTATTATTATTACTATTTATATATAGACTAATGAAAACTTCTTAAGTTATACTTTAGAACACCAAATATCCTCATGCAGACTGAAAAGTAGCACAAAGTCTATTTTTAGAGACATCCCAAGGAACTAGCTTTCTATCTTGCTTGGCCTCATACTGTGCTTCTAATGTATTTTACATATCATATAACCTAAGCTTGACATTAGTTGAAATTCAGCTCTCGTAGCCCTGTTTATTAAAACTCAAAGGTAGGCAAATGTTGATTTTCTATCAAAGATAGTCTTTCTGAAATTACATTGGTCTTGATTCATTATTTACATATTTACCTACCTTGAAATGTGTTTAAATCTTTATTTGCTTAACTAAAAATGCTTTTATGTTTTCCAATAACCTCCCCTCACCCCCAAACCAGAATATATCTAGTAAGCAATAGATATGGAATCTTTTATCCTTAGGTTATTTGGTCAGATATATCTTCAGTAATAATGACAGAATGTTGTTATAATGCTATGGCAACTAAATGAATTGGTCTCATTGCAACTGTCAGAAAAATTCTTCTCCATGGCCATATAAGCAGAAGGATCTGGTAGCTTAAATACCTCTTTAGCTTTTTTCGTATATACAGTCACATATTTATGTAACTTTAGCCATGCTAATCTGTAGCTTCTTGGCTTTTTTCACTTTGTGAGGATATAGGAGGCATCTTTAAAGCTGCCATTAACTTTCACTCATCAATACTGTTAATATTCACTGTTGCTATTGTGTTCTGCTGCTTCTGTAGGAGCACAAGTGGTGCAAAGGGGCTTCTGGCCATCTCTTCAAAGAGCATTGATAGGACTGGTAGAAAAAGTTGTTCAGTACTACCCGGTTTCCATAGAGTCAAAGAATTAGAGAATGCGTTAGGTTGGAAGGGACCCTTAAAGGTCATCTAGTCTAACCCCCCTGGAGTAAGCAGGGACATCTTCACTACATCAGGTTGTTCCACGTTTGCCTGTTATCTCTGATTATATGAGGAAATACCATGATGGATCCTGAGCTCCTGGTATGACTTCTCAAAAGAACTGCAAGTCTGATGCAAGAGTAGATTTAAATGCAAGGAGGGCTGTTATTTGGAAACCAATCAGTAGAGAGTGACCTATAGAAATACAGTCTAATGTAGAGAGTGTAAATACACTTGTCTTCATGTCTGACCATACCATTTGAGTGTTTGGAATGAACACATACAATATGCTTTGATTACTCTAGGGCAGAGAGATTTGCAGTAATGTTTTGAAGTGTGACTGTTGCAAAAAACGCAACTAAGGTTTTGCACAACTATGCAATATTTTAAAACCTAGTCTCATATTTCTTTGAAATAACTTCCTCCTTTTTCTTCACAAAGCTCAAAGTCCTCAGGAAAAGCTAAAGGACTAGTGTCTCTGAATGTAGAACTGTCAGAGTGGCTTTCTCCCTTAAAGTTGTAATCCTTGGACAATTTATGACTCAAAGCTGACTGAAAGCAATCATTATCAAATATAACTAACTGGGAGGATCTCATGGTAAGTCCAGATTTCTATCTGTGCTGCCAGAGACTGAATTTCCTTTGCGATAAATTTTCATTTTAAAGAATAAGCATTCCTCAACACAAAAAAGACAAGCAAATTCTTTCAATAAGTATCTAAAACAAGTAGCCTGCAGTCATCCTGCTTTTCAGTTTAATACAACAGCTGATAAACAGTGGCTTGATTAATGAATACAATATGCTTTTTCTTAGAACTTAGTATGGGTACTTCCATAAATACCATCAGATGAGGTCCCTTTCACAGGTCTTAAATCTTTATTAACAACCCACCGAAGTGTCCATGGGATCACAGTAGACAGGCACACGGATTGTGAACCCATTTAGATGAGTTGCAAAGACATTTTATACCAATTCAGAGATCTATCCTTAAGATAAGTTTTTCTAAAACCCAAATGTAATGTTTTATACAGAAATTTAAAATGCCAATTTTTATTTGACAATAAATTGCAACTGTTACAAATAGATGTGTATGTGAAATCAGTGTGTTTGTGAAAGCTGTGTGGCTTTCAAAGTTAATATTACAGGCAGACTAGTAACTAGTAACACTCTAGCCAAAAGATGATGATACCTGGGAGAAAGGGGCATGATTACTTTGCCAGTATTAAATTAAAAAAAAAATGGAGTTTTGAGCAGACAATATTAGTGCTGAGTGTCATAAAACCTTGGCACTTTACACCCTGTCTACACTGGCCAGACATATATCCACACCTGCAAACTGTTATGGACCCTGTCAGATCTTTCAGCATCACCTTCATTGCTTTAATTTGTAAGCCAAATTCAATTATTTTTCTTGTCCTATATTCTTTCTACCTGTCAGCAGAGAAACAGAGAATGAGAATCAATGGTTATTCTAATTGAAAACCCCTGAACTTCTCAAAAGGAATGTCCACATCCATCTTTATGATATGTAATGAGTTTATAAGCTTATGGATATGATAAAAATAATAAAGACAGAAAATAGCAAGACATGAAACTGTCCACTGCATTCAGAACAGTACAGGTTTAGGTTTGAAACATTCTTCAGAAAGGTCAACTTCAATTTCGCTATGTAGTGTTACTTATTTAGGTAGCCATAGAATAGTAACATGCCACAAGGTGGGAGAGTTTCTGCTTCTCTGCACTAGATGCAATATGGGTGAGAACAAGTAATCTTTTGTATTTATCACTCCTGGAAACCACGTTCTTAGAACACTGACATCCCTTACCTTAGCAGTTGCCTCATTAATTGTAACCGTTACATTGGAGATGGTATAACAGGTAATATTTGTCCTTGCAGATTTAACAGCTGAGTAAAGAATTACATATATATGGGCTAATGATGTGTTGAGACTACTGCTGGCTGACAGCTAACATTATGTCCTTTAGGTAAGATGGAGTTCACAGGTCTTTGTGTCTATAGCCACATCTCAATTATCAGTGCTCTGTAATCTGATCAATGGTCTGTTACCCCCATATTTTAGCAGTCAACACTGTGATTTTTAATTAAAGCTAGCCATTTGTGTGAAATGATTACTCTGTTCATTATCTTGACAATTTCATTACTGTATCAGGTAAAATAAAACATTTATAGCAAGGGGAAAATATATGAGCTGTTGTAAGGTTCAAGGAGGTTCATCACAGCAGTTGGCTGAGGCTCTTATTAACATCAATGGAACAGGTCACAGTTCTTGGTATACCACATGCCAGTTATCTCCTTTTCAATGAATTATACATGTATTCATTAAAAGTCCACAAGTGCTGTGGGAACATGAACATTACAAGCATCTGTACCCTGCTTTCACATTTACAATCGTGATATGCATGTGCAGAGCAAGTTAGACAGATCTCACGAATCTCAGTGAGAAAAGAAGTGCATACCATGATGAGAAGCCAAAACTTCTGTTCATGTTTGGAACTAAGAGCTTGGGTGGAAGGACAAAATAAAAGGGTAATAAAAAAGAGACTACAGCAGAAAAGCACTAAAGCTGTAGACAAGTATCTTGATGAAAAGTTATCTATATATCATTGTATGCAACCACCAAAGAAAGTTATCATCAGGCCCCTTTGGACAGGAATGATTACTGTTGTTCTGGTGCTGATATTCCAACAGTAGCTTAACTTGCAAAGACAGTCATGGATATATTGAGTAGAAGGGAACATTCGTACATGGCTTCTCTGCCAACTTTGAATGCCTCTAGATGGCTTCTGTGACACGTGTTGGTTTGATGCCCAATTTTAAGATATCTAGACTGTTAGTGTGGCCACACATTGGAGTTCACTTGCCATTTTTCCTAAAGAAGAGAGTGTAGAAAAATGACAGGAACTGAGGGGAGAAGGGAGAGTATGTGGAGAGAACGGGCTGGGGTTCTCATCACTAGAGAAATGCTACATTGAAGACTTCATCTTTAATATTCTATAGGCAATGCTAATAATTTTATTTGCAATTATCAATAAGCCAGTCGAGCACAGATTTATTTTTTCCCACAAGGAGCAGCTAAAATTATTTAGTGACCAAATTTATTGGGAATTTAGTGATTAGGAAGAAGTACACCTGTATTACAATTCATATTTCCCAGATAATTTGTATTTTAAAGAGCTCTGTCATCTTCACACTGAGTTCATTTCATCACCAACCATTGTGCTACAGGGTCTGGCTATAGCTTTGTTGTTTTGGGAGATCAATCACCTCAACATTCCAACTTTCTGGGTAAGCGCTTTAGTTAACTTCTGATTGTTTAACAGATAGAAATTCAACAGTGTCCATTTACCTTTTAATAAAGTATTGCACTATCAGTGCTAAATAGACATGATCAGATCACAGGTGTCAGTTCTGAGCTTCTTCCAGTTCTGTGTTTCTGTATCCAGACTGTGAATCAAAATGAAGAAAACTGGTATCTGCATGCTTCCATGAAGTCATTTGTTTGCCAGGAATAATTTGTTAGCTCTAGGGAATTCTTCAGACTGCACACAGATCAGCTCTCCCCACTCCTCACACAGTGTGCTGATGTTCCAACAGACATCCTGGATTGCAGGATTCTGGTCTTCCTTTAACTGAAGTTACAAATTCCCAAATAAAGCAAAATTTGGGATGCATGGAGCATAGCATGGTCCAAGAAACCATGTACTTTAATGACTTTAATGAAAAGTCTAATATAGGGTTAAGAATTTTTATATGATTAAGATTTTTTATATGATTACCCCTCTTGAGCTGCTTGGTGCAATTTCTCCCCTTTTTCTGGACCATGTACCTGAGCAGCAGATCAGAGTATTAAGGCATCCCCTTTAATGCATTTGTTTCTGGCTTCCTTGGTAACAGAAATGGCCTGGTACATCTGTACTTGAACCGTGATGTTCTTGCTCCCTTATTGCTTGTGAACAATAATGATAATCGATCACCTCCCGACAATCTTGTCTATATGTGTATATAGGCCATAGCCCAAGTGCCAGAAAAGTTCTGAGTCTGTGCACCTGGTGGAAAGTACCAGAATATTTCATCACCTGAGCTGGACCAAAGTGTGAAAGTACTGCACAAAAGTAAATTATCTCAGACCCTATAAACAGCAATTCTAAACAAGACTCTTTGAGCTCTCCTGGATCATAGTGGGCTTTGACCAGAATCTCCCCTGAAATGGGACAATTCTCAGACACAAATCTCTTGAGGTTCATCTGCCATTGGAAGATCAGGGCAAAGCCAGTCTTCTCAAGTCTCAACTATCCTCCTTTGAGGAATGCCAATGCATTGTATTTACTCCAAACTTGAAGAGGGAAATTCTAACTATAATCTAGCTCTCTTCATCCACCTCCTTACCTACAAATGTGTTTAAATACACACATTTTCCTCTACAAGTGTGGTGGCATGTATCACTGGGCCAAATATTTATCTCATTGTATACCTGTCTGTCTTATGTTTTATGCTTATATATATATAGACACACTTTGATTTAAGATACCTTATATCTGACAGGTTATTCTCATCTTTGTTTGCACTGGTGACACCATGCACAAAATGCACAAGGTGTGATTCAATGGTACTCCATCCCAGTTTGTAGAAAACTGCATGAGAAACGTGTGCAATACAGATACAGGATGGATCACCAAAAATAAAATAACTTTTTGGGAGGAGTGGAGAAATTGTAGCAATGACACCAGGAATGCCATTTGGATTTAGAAAGCCTTGTAAAATAATAATAACTCCACAAATAGGTTTCCGCAAAGAACGCATATCACTGACATTATGTCAAGAAGAAAATAAACAATTCATGAGGGAAAATTGTTTGCCAGAGGAAAATTAGAATGTGAAGCTCTCTATTCCATTCCTGTGTAATAGAGACTCATAATTTGCAATGATCAGAAAGAAAATATTTTAATGGCTTAAAAACGTTACAGAAATGTAAATGGAAAAAAAACCCAACCCAACTCAAAACAACCAATAAAACAACCCAAACCCTAAAAAACAAAGAAAGTGACAGGATAACACAGAAAAATGAAAAACAAACCTGAAATGAAAACAAATCTGAACTTACTCTTTAAGGCTCATTTACAGTTTAGAATCCAGAAAAAACAAAGAAGTAGAAGAAAGCTGGTAACAAGGAAATTACATATTGGTTATTTAGCATCCTTATTTCCCTGTTACTAAAACACTGGGAACATAATAAGCACAGAAACATAAATTAAAACCAAATAAATACTCCACTTTGCTTATTCAGTGATAAGCAGTTTTCAAAAACAAACAAAAAAACCCTAAGTAGTGATAAATAATATGACTTTTGAGGGGGAAGAGGACATGGGAAGAAAAAAAAATAAATAAAGGAAACACCTAGAGCCTAATCCTTACATTCTTTTTTTCATCTCTAATTGTACTTACTTTCTGAGGACATGCACTGCATAATAAAAAAAAAAAATAAATCTCTATTTCCTTAGCATTTCTGACATTGAATCTATAGTCTTTCTCCAAAAAATGACCTGTTGAAGAGGTAGGATTCTTCCCCTCCTGTATAGGTAGGGAAGAATCAGTATCAGAATTCTACCCAACCACAATGCAGCTAAAGACTTCCACAAAATTAAGTGCATGGCTGTGATTTGTAGCTGTATTTTCATAGTTTTACATAGAAGCTGATTACACTGAGCTCTTCCAGGTAGGAAGGAGTTAGGAGGTTTCCCAATTATGGACTGTATTGAACTCTTTCAACAAGACAGAAAGCAGTAGGTCTGTGGAGTGCTCTTACGGAGTATATCAAAGCACCGAAGGCCAGAAGCAACCAGGCCAGTGAAAAAGACAGATGTTCTAAGATATGAAACAGAATTCTAGAAGTCAGGTTTTTAGATTTAATGAACCCCAGATTAAAAGGGAGTTTTTGAAATTGCTATAGAATGTCCATATTTAGTTTATAAATGTTATAGTCTCTAGACATTTTCAAATGGGAAATCACAGAATATTAGGAGCTGGAAGAGACCTCGAAAGATCACTCAGTCCAACCCCCCTGCCCAAACAGGATCATCTAGTGTATCTAATTTGTCAGGCTGGTATTTTTTACACTCAATGAGGCAAAGAGTGAATTAGCATCAAGTCTACACAATACTTACTCACTGACCTTCATTTTTAGAAACCTTTTGTCATCCCGGAGAAAATATTGTGCTTCTGGGGGTTCATGTTGCATTTTTTAGAACATTTACCATGAAAGTTAAAATTCTTTGATATTGGAGTGTGATAAGACACTAACAATTAAAAGCTATGAGAAACTACCTTGTCATGTTAAATGACCTGAGCAAGGTTTTGTTTTGTAGTTGAAATTATTTCCTTCACACCACTCCCATGTAGGTTAAAGGTCTCATACTGAATTATGCAAGCATGGATACAGCTCAAAGCACATGAGTATCTCTTCAGGAAGAACATGTCTCAAAACCAGAATTATTTTGTTTTGTTCTGTTGCTTTTAAAAATGTAATACAGAAATAATGAGCAAAATAAGAGAATCCCAACTATCTAGCCATTAAGAGACAATTTCATGATGTTTCTTGATAGTGATATATGCTGGAGTAATGTCGGTGAATTTGATGGCAAAAAATCAATGGACATATAATGAAATATTGATGCAACATGAGTCTTTTAAGCAACTTAATGAATTAGCTGGTATTTTTGCCCACTGCACTTTGGAATTTCAGACATGGGAATGTTCCACGTGATGGGAATTTATGTGTCAATGGGGTTTTTGTTGGATGAGGTCTCTGGCTACTTGAGTCAGCTAGCAGTCAAATGTTTGTGTACAAGTCCCCTTCAAGGAAAAATAGCCACAGGGAGGTTTTATAAGCTTTGTATCATGTTTGTTAAATGAAAATATGTGCTGGTTTTGCAATGTGGTTTCTCTAAGAAGCAGCTAGAAGCTTGACAAAGTCAATATCAGCTAGGCTCCCAAGGCTGAACTCCCAAACCCTGTTACTGACAAGTCCGGCCAGGTCAATTGGTGATGTCATAGCACCTCTGTGAACCACATTTAAGAGATAGAACAATGCAAATAACTGTATTTTGCCACCAGAGAAGGGAGTGAGAAGATGTAAGAAACTTTGCAGACACCAAGGTCAGTGAAGAAGGAAGGGAAGAGGTGATGACAGAAGATTCCCTGCAGCCCATGGAGGATACTATGATGGGGCAGGTGTCCCCCCACAGACCATGGAGGACGAAGAGACCCCAGTTGCAGCCCGTGGAGAGGCACCTGGGCCAGGCAGGAGCCCACCATGGAGCAGGTGGAGGAATATGGAAGTATCTGTGATCTACACTGGAGCAAGGCATGGGAGAGGACTCGCGGAGAAGGTCATGGAGGACTGTTTCCTGTGGGACTCGATGCTGGCACAGGGAAAAAGTGTGAAAAATGACCCCCTCCCCAAGAAAAACAGCTCATGACTGAAGACTGAAGCCTTCATTCCCTATTTTTCTCCACTTTCCCCTGTGCTATCCTGGGGAAGAGAAATATCATGAATAAAGTTTAGTCTGCAAAGAAGGGAGGGGTGGTGAGTTGTGTTTTAAGAGCTGTTTGTACTTCTCATTATTTTAATCTGATTTCTCTGTGTGTGTAGTGTAATAAATGAGAGAGTTTTCTTGCCTTTCTTCTGTGTTGAGTCTGTTTTATTTGTGATGCTAACTGAAGAAAGATCTGTCCCTGTCCTTATCTCTACTCCAAAGCCTCTCAGCATGTATATTCTCCCCTGTTCAGCTAAGAGGGGAGTGACAGAATGACTTTGGTGGGTGTCTGGCCTCCAGTCACGGTGAAACCACCACAAAACACAAAATGCAATGGTAACTATGGCTACAGAGATGCACCATATACATTTGGAATACCAGTATATTTCATGCTAGAAATTGTATAAAATAATTAGCTGAATAGGAAAGAAGCAAGTAGGAATCTGCTAACACATTCACAGCTCACTGTCAATAACATCTCACATATCTAAAAAATTTAAGGGGTCAAACTTTTTCTTAAATTTCATGTAAAAACAAACACTACGCTCATGTCTATATAGCAGCACTGTGGTGAGGCGTTTTTGTAAAGCAGTGTTACAGCAGTGGATTATACATCTGGTCTGATTTCAATTTTGTCATTCCAGTTATCAGATAAAACCTAGTTGAGCTTATAAAAGCTGACAGGATTGTAACCCAAATGATATATTACTCTTAGAAAGATAAATAAATTATCACATATGATAAAGACTACATCATTGCATAGAAATAGGTCAAAGGAGTAAGAGAGAAACATGACTCCAGTAAGAAAGTATTGAAAGGAAGTTCCTTCTTTCCATCGTAAAACAGTAAAACATAAACCAGCATGTTTCTTTGTTGCCTTATATACAGGGAAACAAAAGTCCTTGTGAGGGGACATAGGTGCTTTCATAGCAGCTGGCCTTCTGGGGCCTCTTGTTGGTAAAGAAGAGCTAGAAAAGCATGGGTCTGAAGCTCTAAATCTAGGGATTTGCCAGGATTTGCTGTTGTGAAACTAGGATTCAGATCTGGGACAACATTATAACAATTAATAATGTTGTCTGTTTCATTTAGTTTTGCTTACCGTATGTGTATGACAGACCTCTTAGAGTAGAATTCATCTCCTCCATGGAGGTTTGGGCTAGATGCCTCCCTCCACTCTCACAAAGTGACCCATGAGGGACAGTTTTCCTCTAAATTTTCCATTGCCTGTTAAAGAGCTTGCTAGTGAAAATTCCAAAAGGCCAGGACTTTTGTCTTATTATAAACAACCACTTTACATTTCAAATTCTCTGACTTTTGTGACAAATGTACTACTGAATAAATTAGTTTCCTGCAGGATGGTCTCTAAGTGTTTAATTTAGAACCCACTGTACCTATCATAGCCCAGAGCACACTACTGTCTGCACTCTGGGGCTTATTTTTAGTGTCAGAGCCCTGACAGCATGAATAGGCCTCACTCCCCAAGGCTCCCTGCACTCAGCCTGTGTCACAGGATCACATTTCAGCCCACCAGGGTCATGTGTGACACTGTAGCAGAGCTGGTATCCAGCTCAACACAGGTCTGGTCACTATGGACCCACCCATAGAATCACATCCCAGCACAGCCTGAGACCATCCCCAGGGAGGTGTCCCTTGCCTGAGGCTGTGGGTATGCTTCATCTGCAAGCACCACACATACCATATCAAAGAGTGGGTGGGACAAGAGATGCAATATAGGATTATAGTCAGCATTTATGTGTTTAACTACATTTAGACTGTGATGTAGTAGCAGCAAAACCTTGGATCTAGAATGGAAGTTTGAAGAAGCTAGATATCTTTCTTTTTCTAAATGGTGACAAATGAGCTGACTGGGCTCATATCTTCTTAAAATGCTACCTGTCAGTTCAGTGGTCAGAGGCAGAATAACATGGGCTATTTCATAGACCATCCAGCCAAAGAATTGTCTAGCAACATCTTAACTTTAGCTCTAACAACAAATCATCTGCTTTATTTTTGCTGTTCATACCAACGTATACATCTAAAGATTTTGATAGCAATGAATTACATCTATGTTAAATATGTACCAAACAGCTAATATAAAAATTCTCAATTTAGATGCTCCTCTGCTAATTAAAGAAAGTTGCTAAACTACTTCCCCAGTCTTGAAAAGATCATACAGAGAGAAAAAGTGAAGGCACTGAAGGTTTTTCTCCTGTATTCATTGACACTGGTTAGAACTGTCAATAAATGTATTTAGATTATTTCCTTCTGATTTCTGCTATGTAACTGAAATACTTATGATGCTTCCTGCCTTTGATTCACCTTATAATCAGAGAAGAAACCCAAACATTTTAAGAGCAGCAGAAACTCAGTCCACTTGTGACATGAATCATCTGTGAGAAATGTCCATTTCTAGCTCTTACTACATCTAAGATAACTGTGGAGTTACCTCCATTGAATCTTAATGTGACCAGTACTACTTCCAGGGCTGTATTTTCATAAGTAGTATAAAATAGGGTTTAAGGTAGAATAATAATTTAATGAAGCTGATTAAAATATTCAAGGGAGTAATATATTTGCAATGTATTAAAAATCTGCCTCTTGAAGTAATTTCTGTATAATGTTATGAATTAGTTATTTTAGTTTACCTTAGAATTTAAAGACAGAGGAAAAAGAAAGCAAGTCATAGAATGTTGCAAATAATTTCTAATGAAGGGGAGTTCTTGATGGAAAAATAATGTGGATTCATTTTTTTAAATGGAAATCCTTTTCTGAAAGTGAGAACAGGGCTGAAGATTACTGCTGAAGTTTAACTTTGATGTAAATTTTCACTCTCCACAATAGTCTAAGCATATACAGTATTTTTCTACATGACTAGACTGTAATTTCTTATTTTTTAAACATAACATAAATCTGAATTCAAGATTATGAACAAGATAATTTTATTTGTAAAGGATTATTGTAAATTCCTGTCTTAAAAAAAAAAGGCTGTTTTAATACCTTTAAGTTCTAGAATTTAAGTAATATGTCATCCACTGTTGGTCAGATTGTATCTTTTCCATTATCAGCTAATTAGGATTATTTTATTTGCCCAAAGTAGTGAGTGATAGCTGTGATAAAGAAACTGTTGATAAACATTTTTTAACGATAGACCTTTTTAAAGCTTTTGTTTGTAAGGTAGTGTTAGAAATACATTCTCTTTATTGTCAGAGATGCAGAGGTATCGGTGATTGGAAAAGAGCTCAGCACACCAAGATGAGTTCGGGAGAACCTTTACTTCAGTTCAGCATCCATCTTCTTCTTTCCCCTCTTTCAGCAAGGCACCCCTTTTATTGTACATCTCATGAGAAAGCTCGCTGCATAATCACCTGTCCTTGTTTTCATTAAGCAGGATTGTTTTTCAGAAGCCAATTAAATTCTCAAAGCATCTGTTTTGGTTCTCATACTCCTAGCTCCTATCTATGACCTTTGGTTTTGCACATTCATCAAAACACACGTGCCTTGCCAAGAGCATGGACTTTCCTATCTAAAGTCCAATTATTCAGATGTTGATGCAGCTCAGCTGAGAAGTTCCCACACTTACGTTTTTGCAGTTCTGAAGACTTTAATTTGTAAGAGATTTGAAAAGAGAAAATAGTGGGCTATGTTTATTTATGTTCCAAGCAATTTAATCAGACAGGTATGGCGCCAATATTTTTAAATAATTGCGTTTGAATTAGACAACTCCAATTTATGTCTTAGTCTTGTCTGTATTTATCTTAAACATGTAAATGCACAATCATTGTCTGTGTTTGTAATTCATAACTTATTCAGTAATAATAACTGGACTTAGCTTTTATCTTCTTAAAGTGTTTGTCATTTAAATGTCAATGATGGAAACCGAAAATAATACCTTGTTTTAGACAACATAGCTGGGCTCTGTCTATTAGTGTGGAAATTGGCATATTTCTATTGCTTAATCATAATTTTGCCTTCTGTCTTAGGCCATATGACCTTAGAGACTTCAGTCAGCTCTGATATGTAGGAGTCTAGATAACAGTAGGTCAAAATTTCAGAAAGTAGGAATGATCAATGCATTTGTTAAGGCTACTGACTGCTAATGCAGTTACTTTACTCCCACTACACTACAGACAAGACTAGTTTACAAGGAGAGAATCACAAATGGAAAGTTAGATGTATCTTTATACAAGCTGTATAGTAATATCTTGAATGTATATGAAAAAGCTCCCCAGAAGCCCGAACTTTCTAATCTTTGACCAGCTGAATGGCTGCAAAGATTGTATCTTTGTAATAACTGGAATCTATGAGTGTAGTTTATTTTGGTTTTGTAGACACCATGAAACCTAAAGTGATTGACAGGATGCCAACTCTGTCTAAGTCCACTAACTGGCCACTTGTAAGCTACTTCCTAGGGTGGCAACTAAAGCAAACTATGGCTTTAAATGGGGCACCTCAAAGCTGTGGGACACCACGTGGTTAATGAAAAGTTTCTTTAGAAGTAAGAGTGTTTCTTTTTAATTGTAAGTTACATAAAATTTTCTTCAAGGTAGAAATTGCATGCTAAGAACATTATTCTATTAAATATTTGAGCAATGGTCAGCTATTAATTCATTTGATACTTAGAGAAAGAAAGCTAGCTAATGACCAGAGATTGAAGACAATATAATATGGAGAATGTATGGCTCAAAGTTAAAACTGTAGTGAGTTTATTAAAGTGAGGAGATTAATATAAACTGGGAGAAAATAAGAAAGTCTAGAGCAATGAAATGACATAAATATGAAAGAGAACGAAGGAAGGAGTAATCCTTTTTTAAAAAGGGAAGTAAAATATCTTTTTAGAAAAGATCAAGGATGTTTTTGTATTATGCAATTGAAGTTCTTCTCATTTGCACTTAAATTTTATAACAATATTCTTTTTAATTGAAAGATGGCAGGTGCTGTTGCACTGTTCCTTAAAAAAGCTATCTGATAGGGCAGGTGGAATGTGTCTGTGTGTGTGTGTGTGTGTGTGATATCAATATAGCCCCTTCACCTCCTAGACAGTGAAGAATCACCGTGCTTATTTGGACTCTGGAAACACACCTAGAGTCAGCAAACTCATAACCAGGTCAAAATGAAGTAGAATTCTCTGAAAATTGCAAAGACTTTTAAGTGTACACTTGATAAAATCTTATTTAAGATGTGGTTAATTAACCTCTTTTTTAAAAAAAAATATCATATTTATAATACACCTGAATCATATTTAGTGCACAAATGAAAGAGGCTGCATTTAAACAGTTTGGTAGATAGTGCCCTCCCTGCCAAGATGACATATGCCATAATATCTGGTAAGAGATCTTTTTCTAGAGCACATATGTTGGGTACATATGGATACCAGTAATCTGCAAGATGCCATTAAATATATTTTTGAGGACTTTACCCTAGATATTTATAAATGCTGATCACTTTAAAGTTAAAAACTATCTGAAGCACTAAGTCTCAAAATAGTAATATTAGTAGTAATAATAGCAATTACAATACTAGTAGTAATACTAATAAACCCTTTTTACATGTTTCCAAATCTCAATTTAATTCTCTTGTCTTAATCTTGTATGGCATTATGAAATTGCACTTTTTCATCATGTTTACACCTGCCATCCCTAATGCATTACCAGGTGTGAGATTTATGAGTGGAACACATGAGACCTGCCACAGTTAATCACATTTGTAACCTTTCAGATACACCGAAGAATTTTTCTTGCTGTGAAACATGCTTTACCTTTTAATCTCTGCTGAGCATAATTCTAACATGATACTGTAATTTTTGCTTATGTATTTCAAGTTTATTCATCAAATACTGTCCTAATTATTATTATCCTTTCATATCTTCTGTCAAAGAACTATTTGTATTTCAAGGAAATACCAATTTAGTCAGAGAGAGATAAGCATATATTAACCTTTACTGAAATGAAAATACATGTAAATAGATGTGAATAGATTAGTACTCTCCCTATCACGCATCACAATATTGCAGATAATTTATATCATATAATTTTTAGAAAAAGAATCAGTTGAGATTTCAGACAGAGATTTCCAACTTTGGGTGAAATCTCAGAGAACACTTGAGAGTATTCTACAAATGATAGAGTCAAGTTGATGCAATGGAATTGTACATATGATTGAAGCCATTCATGTGCTTGTGTATGTAATTTAATCTATGAAGAAAATATGTACGTTTCTTGAAAATTCAGATTAAATATTTTTACTTCTTGAACTATACTAACATTCTCTGTGTTGATAGATGTATTTGTTAATTTTTTATTGCATATTTAGGAATGTTGGTCTAAGTTCTGTTATAAATAATTCTTAAGGAAATTTGGAATATTTTAACAGTTCGAACAAAGCTGCTTACTCATTTGCTGACACAGGAAGAATTTAGATAAGGAATGCAAATCATGCAATTACTTCTATTGCCTACTATGGTTGGCATTGCCATTCCTAGCAAAAGGTCACAGCCTTTTCCTTGCCCTCACAACACAGGCTCCCACCACTTGCCTGGGCTTGCTTTGGCCCAAGCTGATTTTAGCTTTTTTTTTTTAGCTGCAGTAGCTATTGTTTAGCAGTCAGGAAACTGCTGCAGAAGTTAGTTTTAGCTTTTGTTTATCTTTGTGTAGTTGTATGGTGCAACACCTCCTGCTAATTAAAAGATTGTAATTATAAATAGTCATTCTAGGAAAATGAAAATATGACATAGAAGAGTGGCACAGGATGGTACAGGCAGCCCCTAGATAGTGATCACTATGCAGTGAACATCATCATCTTCAATAACTGATGAGTTGTAACAGAGGACTGAGTGAAAGTCAAGGCATTAACTGCAGTACAACCTGCTTAGAAGAACAAATACTACCCGGAGCTACAATCTCTCAGCTCAGGGTTGATGTGATGTGAAGATCCAAACTAAGCTGGCTCCTGCCAGCTGAGAACACTCCATAACAATGATAAAACAATAGAAGATCTGCCTTAAGAAGCCAAGCATGTAACCACAGCCAGACTGGCAGCTGACCAGAATCCAGTACAAGACCACTTCTTCTGCACAGGGCATTGTTTTAGAACAATGAAAATTAACACACCACTGACCATACACATACACCACCTGCACAGACAAGTACTTAGTGATTACACAAGCAATATAACTGACCTTGTCATGAGTAATTTGCTTGGTCTACACAACTATACTCTAACATTTATAAACCTTGCCTTCCTCTCTATTGGTGTCCTCCATGCATTAGACTGAGGCACTGCTATGCACAGAGTTAATATGAGAGAACACATAGCCTTGGTAGTTTTATGCTAAGTATCCTTGTCTCTCTTTGGTTGGCAAAGAGCTGGCTGTAACACATGCAACTTCATAAATTGGTGAAACTGTTGCTAGTGGTAACAAATAGAAAATAACCCCTAAATCTTATTGCAGAACTGGGAATGAAGAAAGAACAAGGAGAAATACTGTAAGAAGATCAAAATAGATTCACAACAGAGGAAGAAGAAATCCTCCCATTAACACCATCTTCTCTCTGGCTAAAGGGTCCACTCATTCGTGGACATGGTGCCACTGAGCCTGCAACCCAGCTGCACATGAGAGTCGGACCACACCTCTACAATTAAGCTGTTGAGATTAGAGTTTGCATGCAACATTTAAAATGTATTATTAATGAAGACTTTTTCCTGTAAATATTTAGAATATTAGTGCATTTAACTTGGACTATACTTGACATCATTGTAATTTTTCTAATAATGTATATGTTGCTATTTTTTTAGATATGCATGCAGCTAAATTTAAACTTCTTAAGTCAACATATAAAACGTATTCCCTTTGTCTCATAGCGACATTTTCTGAGTGTAATGCTTCAATGTCTTTTTTAATCTGCAGAGTAATTCATTCTAATATAATACAAGTGATTCAGTCTATAGTTAGCTCTAATTTATACTTTAAAAATTTAAAGAGTATGTATAAGATTGCGGATGGATCCATCAGACTGCATATCTATATTTTTTTTGTAAAAACGATTCACCTAACTTCTAGAAAATTAGAATTATAATAGCTGATAAACCACCTAAAGTAATTTTAAAAGATGATTCATAAATTTAGCAACATAACAGCTGAGGGATTGGCTGAGGTCTGAAATGCTTAGTTTGCTTATTGTGGAAGAAAATATTTCCTCAGTGATTCCCTCCTTGATGATATATCATGGCATTAGCAGTAATGTAGTTTGCATTTTACTATTATAGTATATTTACAATAAAATACTATAAAATATTTAAAAAGTAATAAGGTAGGCAAGACAATGGAATAAATTTTCACTGTAACTTAAATTTATCAAATAATTGAGACTGTTTTCCATCAAGTTTTCTCAAGAACTACTTCTACCACAGTGTCTATGAGAAGTGAGTGAAGATGGTTTCCCTTCTGATGAAATATTTAATTTTAATGCAGTAGGCAAATAAATTTGAATTCAACATTCCTAAAAAAAATCTTTCTGAAAAACATTCATCACTGAATGAGTAATATCTTACTTATGAAATTGAATATAAGATCTATGTGCTCTTTTCATGGCATTATCTGTCTCACAACTTGCCATGCAGAACAATGAAAGAGCTATGAAAAGTTAAGCAAACAATAAAAAAAATATGTCTAATCTATGGATTTAACAGATTTAATTTTGGAAACTGAGTAATGTAAAGTGTCTGATAAAGTACTTATTGTCTGTATTATATGTACTTAAAGGTCACTATTGCTGGTGTAACACAGGCCTGGAAAGTCTACACGCACAGAGAAAATTAATTCACTTAGAATTAATTGAACACAACCCCACCTCCTCCAACATGAGGACCTCCACAAAAGGCAGGTGGGATCTCTACTCCCCATCATGTTCCATAGGCTTCAGAGGGACAGCTTGCTTCACCATGGTCTTCTCCATGGGCTGCAAAGGAATCTCTCCTCTGGTGCCTGGAGTACCTCCTCCACTGCCTTTTTCACTGACCTTGGTTTTTGCAGTTCTTTACATCTTGTCACTCCTTTTCCTGCCAGTAAAAAATCTGTTGCTTGTTCTTTTTTTTTTTTTTTCCCTTCTTAAATATGTTATCACAGAGGCACTACCACTATCACTGATTGGCTCAGCCTCAGTCAATGGCATGTCCAGCTTTGAGCCAGCTGGACTCTGTTGGACCTAGCGGAAGCTTGTAGCAGCTTTATGCAGAAGCTACCCTTGCATCATCCTTACTCAAAACCTTGCTACACAAACCGAAAGCTCTTTTCCAGTCTTTCTAAGGAAAAATTATTTTCTTGCCTTATTACCTACAAGAATGAGCCAAAGAATTACTTTTCAAAATACCAAAAACCCCCCAAATGGTCTTAACTAAGTGAATATTACAAGCTGCTTTTTATAAAGAGTGTTTACCACAAATGCATTACCATAGTATTTGAAACCTCCTTTATAGCTTTAAATAGTACCACTAATATCAGTGCATAACATAGCATACTTATCTCTATTGACTTCTGTTCCCACATTTGTCTTACAACATTGATGCAATGATATAAAACATACACTTATTTTATAATAATCTGATTTAAACCTATATCTCATCTTGAATTTTTAAAATGTATTCTTGATCAAAGTTCACTGTTCACATGCTTTCTACGAATTAAAGTCTGGGTCCTCTATTTTTATCTATTGCATTTTATAAGGACCCCAGGTACTGAACATTCAGGAGTATCTAAAGCCTATAAGTATTCGACAAAAAAATTCTTATTAACATTCCCTCTTTGCCTCAATTCCTAAGTCTGAGTAGAACAGAAACTTGTCTCCTCTCATCAAAGCTGAGAAGCTTCAGAGCTGCATTATGTATAAGTCCTATCAAGATTCACAAACTATGCATTCCTTCATCTAATTCCCCTGAGGGACCCCATGCATCTGATCGTACCTACCAGATGGCTTGGTCTTTATGAAACAAAGAAATGGCAACTGTTTTTAGTAAAAACACAGATGGGAAAAAATGAAAGCAGCATTCTTTCCTCTGCATAGTAGCCTACAAATTAGAATTCCTACACAGTATGGAAAATCTGGGTCCAGTGCCCTTCACAGCCACTCTTCTGTCTTCTGTGCTGTAACCATCAGGATATAGACTAATCTCCAAAGAATCTGTTCCAGTGTGGAAAAGAGGCAAAATGAACATAATGCCGAAGTTAATGTAAAGCACTCACCTGAAATGCGGGAGACAATTATTTTCTTGCTTGAAGAATTATCACTATTAAGCACTCAGTCTGTGAAGCATACACCTCACTAGAAGTTATGCTTCATTATGGTGACTCCAGGAATTCCATCAGACAGTTGCTCACTTGCTTCTTCTCTCTTATTTAATGTATCTTTGAATCCTTTTAGAATTGCATCAGCTGAGTGATGCTCTGTTATTTCCTATTAACAGTAAGCATTACCTCCTTTGAGAGCAATCTAGAAGGAGCTGTCTTGTTACATAAATATTCTAAGAATCTTTCCATTGTTAGTTTACTAGTGAAATAAATAGGAATTTATGAATTGAAATACTGTTGAGAATCTAAGTGCGTTTTGTTGAATTCGGAAACACCCACAAAGATGGGTAGGCATTGAAATAAATAGTCTGCAGCTATAAATTCAGCCTAGCACCAAACACCTTGAAGATTGTATTTATAAAATTTAATGAATGGAGCGACATTAGCTAATCAGAAAAAAATGAGGGGGAGGCAAAGAAGTTGTAGCTATCAAAAATCAGTTAGGTACAAAAAATATCAATTGGATTTTTTGCTAAAAGAATTTATTTTCAGATATGGTCAGTTGTCAGCATGGGTTAAAAACATGAAGAAATTATAACACTTAGTTCTCCCATACTTCTGTCACAGAAGGATGAAAGCCCCCTTGCTTACAAGTTATTAAAGGAAATTAAACTATATTACCCTGTCACATTCAATCTATGCAAATCTTACATTCTACTCTCAGTTTACAGCCAAGAGTGCAACATTTCAACATGTGAATAGGGTATTAAGATCTGTACTTAGAAATGCAGTACTACATCACTCTCCTCCTCCTATTGCATAGTCTTCCCATCCCAAACCTCTTCACTAGCTTCAGACCCAATTATTTCCCAACTCAAGCAAAAACAAATTTCCCTGAGTACAAACTTTTCTATTCCACACTTCTGCCTCATTCCTCTCTGCCTTTTATCCTCACCTGGGACCTGGCATTACCTCTGGTACTGTGTATCACCACCCTGTACCCTGCAGGAGCAGTGCTGCGGGATGAAAGTCTTCTCATTGTTTTAGCCACGGATCAGTAAAACAGGTCAGGCGAGTGCCTTGCAGACTAGTGGTTCCCCAAGGTCTGTACGTTGTAGAGAGGGAAATATCTTTATCAAATATACGCAAGACGAAGAGGTACCAACAAGTTAGCAAGCCTCATCACAGAATATTGATTATCCTGGTGACTGGTATATCTTCAAGCCAAACAGAGGACGTTTTAGATAACAATCCCTAATACATATCCTGCACGTGTGCCTGCAGTTACTAGAAATCCAGGGACAGTAGCACCAGTCAATCTCCAAAAGGTTTGTATGTGACTGCCTCATGTGCAGTGCTTGATTTGCCAGTGTAAGCATGCTCTCAGATCACTTATAGAGCTAAACCTTTTTTGGAAAGAAAT